>VWZO01003102.1:617-12965 GCA_013396975.1 Bucco capensis
AGCTCGTCTGCATTGGTGACCAGTAGATCAAGTATTGCACCCCCCCTCCCCGGGTAGGGGTGTCTATTTGTTGTGCTAGGAAGATTTTATCCAGACACTCCAGGAGCCTTCTGGATTGCCTACTGCTTGCTGTGTTGTTTTTCCAGCAAATGTCGGGAAAAATAAGTATGTGGCGAATTTAGTAGGTAGATTTGTTAGAATAACTTTGTCAGCACTTCTAGTCACCTATACTGTGTCCAGTTTTGGGCCCCCCAGCTCAAGAAGGATAGGGAGCTGCTGGAGAGAGTCCAGCACAGGGCCACCAAGATCATTAAAGGAGTGGAGCATCTGCGCTATGAGGACAGGCTGAGAGAGCTGGGTCTCTTCAGCCTGGAGAAGAGGAGACTGAGAGGGGACCTCATCAATGTTTATAAACATGTTAAGGGTGAGTGTCAGGAGGAGGGAGCCAGGCTCTTCTCAATGTCATCCAATGTTAGGACAAGAGGGAATGGGAGCAAGTTGGACCACAGGAGGTTTAGTGTTAACATGAGGAAAAGCTTTTTTACAGTAAGGGTGATGGAACACTGGAACAGGCTGCCCAGAAGGGCTGTGGAGTCTCTCTGGACTTCTCTGGAGATATTCAAGACCTGCTTGGACGCATTCGTGTGTGACTTCGTCTAGGTGATCCTGCTCTGGCAGGGGAGTTGGACTAGATGATCTTTCTAGGTCCCTTCCAACCTCTGACATACTGTGATATCCCACAGAATCCTTCTGTAGTGTAGTTATCTAATTCACAATAGTCTCCAGTCTAACAGCATTAAATAACAAGTACAATTAGTATGCATTCATTAGAATTATAGACTCATGGAATAGTTTGGGTTTAAGGGACCTTTAAAGGTCATCTAGTCCAATACCCTTGCAATGTACAGGGACATCTTTAACTAGATCAGGTTACTCAGAGCCCCATACAGTCTGACCACAAATGTTTCCAGAGATGGGGCATCCACTACCTTTCTGGGTAACCTGTTCCAGTGTTTCACCACCCTCATTGTGAAAAATTTCTTCCTTATATCTAGCCTGAATCTATACTNCCCACAGAATCCTTCTGTAGTGTAGTTATCTAATTCACAATAGTCTCCAGTCTAACAGCATTAAATAACAAGTACAATTAGTATGCATTCATTAGAATTATAGACTCATGGAATAGTTTGGGTTTAAGGGACCTTTAAAGGTCATCTAGTCCAATACCCTTGCAATGTACAGGGACATCTTTAACTAGATCAGGTTACTCAGAGCCCCATACAGTCTGACCACAAATGTTTCCAGAGATGGGGCATCCACTACCTTTCTGGGTAACCTGTTCCAGTGTTTCACCACCCTCATTGTGAAAAATTTCTTCCTTATATCTAGCCTGAATCTATACTTTTTCAGTTTAAAAACATTACACTTTGTCCTAATATAGCAGGCCCTACTAAAATGTCTGTCTATGTAAGCTTCCTTTTTAGTCTTGAAAGACTGCTATAAGGTGTCATTGAAGCTTTCTCTTCTCCAGGCTGAACAACGCCAACTGTCTCAGCCTATCCTCACAGGAGAGGTGTTCCAGGCCTCTGATCACTTCTGTGGCCCTCCTCTGGACCCACTCCAGCAGGTTCATGTTTTTCTTGTGCTGAGAACTCTAGAGCTGGACACAGTACTCCAGATGAGGTCTCACTGGAGTGCAGTAGAGAAGAAAATCACCTCCCTCAACCTACTGGCCAAGACACCTGCTAATGTTAAAGGTAAGATTGGAGGAGAATTCAAGGACCATGTTGAGGTTGAAAGGTCACGTCATAGTCTATACAAATGAAGGCAGTAATCAGCCAAAATTTTGCTCCTCTTGTTCAGACTTTGAAGCTGCAAATGACACTTTTCATAGTACTCTAAATCAAAACAAGAATAACCTCAAAACAAGACTTCCGAAAAAAAAATTAAATTCACGTAACATTCAAAATGCCTGCAGTGTTCCTAAGTGATCTGCCAGCTTTCACAATCAGGAGCTGCTGAGCAGAATCTAAACCAGGTTTTCAAAGGCATTTTGGTGTCTAAAGCTGCAGGGAATATATAGCAGGGCTAGATTAGCAGACAGTAATTCAGAGGGCAGTTTAGGATTAATGGTACCCCTCTGCTGGAGTACTTTTAAAATTCAGTGAAGATGATATTTTGCATTTTAAGATAACACATATATTTAAAAACCAGGACCTTATACTGACTAATTTTACTATACTCAGTTTAGCAGAGCCTGTGGCCAGCACTCATACATTCCTAGGGATCTGAGGTTGCAGACTCAAGCAAAGGCTGTACAAAATGCACAAAAAACCTTCAAGGTGACTTAAAAATGTGTTTCATCCTGGCTTGCAGCTAGTATTCATTTCCTCTTGCTAATAAGACTTCTAAATGAGTCAGGTCTGTGTATGCAAGACACATGAACATTCATTTGTTCTGCTGTGCCTATAGTTAGGACTTGATTTGAAAATTACATATTTATTGCACTACAAAACAAAGAAAATAATTGTTTGTCTGTAAATTCAGCAGTATAAAATGTAGTTTGTGTTTCTAAATGTTTTAGGGTATGTAAAATTACCGAGGTATCCGTCTTTCCCTCCTTCACACACCCCTGCCCCTGACCGTCAATGTATTTGTTTGTAAACTCGATGGGAGGTAGCCATACCCACCGGCAGACTCTTGCGGGTAGGAGTGGGGCCGAGTTGTTGCAGGTGTTGCCACAGCGACCCACAACCCTGGTCGATGGCGCCTGCCCGGCATGGAGCTGCGTGGAGCTGTGGGGGGCAGCCCCTGGTGAGTACGGAGGTGGGGGATGACCAATGCCGGAAACGGCCTGCCCAGGTGGTGCCCACCCGGTGTGGAGGCATGCAGGCTGTAGTGGAGCAGACCCGAGGCAGCAGCAGGGTTGCCTTGGGCCGGAAGCAGGCGCANAAGAAGTTATTCTTTACAACTCACTCCCAGTGTTCAGTGATTTCTTTCCTTTTGGGGAAGGGGGAGGCTCTTAAAGGGGCTTCTTTCTGGGTTTGTCCTTTCAAACCAGGGTGCTAAACCAAGCCATTTTAGAAATAGTGAGAAACAAAAGGTATGCATAGAAAATTCTTCCCCCCAAAACTGGTCTGTGTTTTTTTCTATGAACTATTTAATCCACTGTTTTATCTAAGGATTTTGTAAAGAAACTGTCGCTTGGCCAAAAGGTCTGGTATTACCAACAAGCCAACTCTGTTTGGGATTAGCTGTTTGGGATTAGCTGACAAGACTGCTGGAGATAACTTAATGGTCATACGGTTGTCAGAGAGAATCAGCTGCTGATTGTGCTGCTGAATCTGAGTGTATTCCTTTAGGTTGATTATGACCCTAAGCCAATTTTGAGAACCCTTCAAGTTTGACAATAAGACGCTTGTGCCTCTCTGGAAACACTTTTTACAAAACCAAAAGGAGCCCATTGTTATTATTTATCCAGCTCACTGTATGCAACCACACTTTTTATCCTTCTAGAGATGGATATAAGAGATGCTTCTTACTCTTTTCCTGCAGCTTAGGCTGCAGAAGCACTATGCAGCTATTCCTTCATATACATGTTGCTATTGGAGACAGCATTTATAACATATGATGTATTTACTACTTGAAATGTATAAACAATTTTGGGATAAGAATCAGGACCTTAATGTCTTCTCTCCCATCTGATAGCCATACCCTCCTCCTTTTGCACACTTCCCTCCATCACTCACCTATTGTTTTCTTGAATAAGCAGTTGCTGTAACTCTTTCTAATGAGAACATTAATCCTTTTGATGCAATTTAGGCATGCCCTGGAAACACCTTCTGGACTGAGTGCTCCTGCTTGCAATCAAACCTTTTTCTTTGTTCCAGTAGACTTAGATATCAGATTTAAATTCCTCTGCTTTGCTAGAGTAGGGGCACACTGAAAATGAGAAGTAGCAAAATATGAGGCACCTAGGTAAGCTTCTGCTGAAAACTGAGATGCCAGTGGGTTTTAGGTAAGCAGCGCATTTCAAAGTGTTTGGGGATTATATATCTACATTATACTTAAATCCAAGTTGAAGTGCATAAATCTATGCTTGGATGTAGCTAACAGAACCAAGGAAAAATTTAAGCATATCACCCTTGATATGTGTGGATACTGGGTGCCTCTGGTTTAGAAAGCAGCCTGATTGGCTTAGAGAATACTTTAAAAAGAAGTTTCAGCAGCCAAATAGACAGATTTAAGCTGGTGAGAGGCTTTTTTTAGGTGTTAACATTGTCTTGTCTCCAGTTCAAAACCCTTACAGCTTACATATTACACAACTCACATTAAAATCATTCTACAGCAAACATTCAGCATGCTGTTGTTATAGGGTATGTAGATGACCGGAGGTATCCATCTTTTTCCCCCTTCCCCCCCCCCCCCCAACTGTTACCGTGTTTGTTTGTAAACTCTCGGTGGGAGGCTCAGCCAGTGGGCAGGAGCTGAGCAGGCAGGAGCCGAGCGGTGTGTGATGGGTCAGCACAGTAACCCACACCTGCACCCCTGCCCTGGTGGTGTCGGCTCAGCACAGAGCTGTGCCAGCTGGAGCTATGATTCTATGATTAATGTTTACAAATATGTTAAGGGTGAGTGTCAGGAGGAGGGAGCCAGGCTCTTCTCAATGTCATCCAATGTTAGGACAAGATGGAATGGGAGCAAGTTGGACCACAGGAGGTTTAGTATTAAGCTGAGGAGAAACTTCTTTACAATAAGTGTGACGGAGCACTGGAACAGGCTGGCCAGGAGGGCTGTGGAGTCTGCTTCTCTGGAGATATTCAAGACCCACCTGGATGCATTCCTCTGTGACCTCACCTAGGTGATCCTGCTCTGGTGAGGGCGTCGGACTAGATGATCTTTTTAGTTCCCTTCCAACCCCTGACATTCTGTGATTCTGTGATCTTAAACACATTTTACTTGCCTTGTGTCTTCACACAAAATTTGCTAGTTCCCTGAAACAGAGAGTAAAACTCTTGTACTCTCTGGGCATATGTGCTCAAACCAGTGTCCTTGTACTCCTAAATTCCTTTCCTTTTTTGACTTGCTTTACAGAGAAAAGAAGAAATATATTTTCATGTCCTGTTCTCTTGACATTGTAGACATAATGACTGGTTTTGATCATCTGAAACATTTTCCTGAAAGCTTAAAAGACCATCCACTTTACTACAGTTATCAAATTGTATAGCTGCCCTTCTGAAACATTAAGTATATTGAGGACCTCTATGTGTAATACCATGAGTAATGCTGTTTCATTTCAGTAATTACATCATCAAGGTCAAGAAGTATTTTGTGTGATCCCTTCTTTACTCGGGACACAAAGTCTTAAACAACTTATGATCACTATAAAATGGAAAAATCCTAAGCGTTAGAACAAGTCACAAAGTACGAAGTGTTCAAGAGAATAAGGCAAAGTCCCAATTACAATATGAAAGGAACACATAAAATTGCCCATACAGAAAGAAGCCTTTGTCCCCAGAATTTGTGAAATGCCATAAGAACATAGAGCATCATGTGGGCCAAAGTATGTACTTCAGGCAACCAAGTTGGAAAAAAAAAGTAGTGTTGTTGGCAAGACAAACCATGATTTTTTTCTAATTCTTTATTTTACCTTTTCATAAAAAGTTCTGGTTCCACAGGCAGACTATATTAACTGTTCTCTTTGTGTTTTACGCAGGCTTCACTGCCTCTGTATCTTCTGAACAGCAACTACAAACATCTTCTTTGATGTTATAAGTTTTTCATTGCATTGGATAGTTCAGAAAAGGAAAACAAATATTGATTCAGCTCTGGCCACTCAAGGATTATAGCCTTTGTTAAACATGGTTCTTTACTGTGGAGAGCATAGTAAATAGTTGTGAATCCTTCACAAGTCCATATGGACATTCAGAAAGAATGTGAGTACACAACTGGCTGAGGGGTCAAGCTCAAAGGGTTGTAGTAATTGGAGTTACTTCAGGCTGGAGACAGGTGATGAGTGGGGTCCCATAGAGATCCATCTTAGGGGCAATACTATTTAATACCTTTATAAATTACTTGGATGTAGGACTTGAAGGCCCAATAAGTAAGTTTGCTGATGACACTAAGTTGAGTGATGCTGTTGACTCCAATGAAGTCAGAGAGGCACTGCGGAGAGATCTAGATAGGCTGGAGAAATGGGCTGCCATGAATCATATGAAGTTTAACATGGGCAAGTGCCAGGTTCTGCACTTGGGAAGGGGCAACACGAAAACCACCGACAGACTGGGGAGTGAGACACTAGAAAGCAGCACTGCAGAGAGGGATCTGGGAGTTTTGATAGCTAGTAAGTTAAAGATGAGTCAGCAGTGTACCCTCCAGCCAAGGGGACAAACTGGGTCCTGGGGTGCATCAAGCACTCCATTACTAGCCAATCGACAGAGGTGATACTCACATTTTACTTGGAACTGATGCAGCCTCTCCTGGAGTATTGAGTGCAGTTTTGGGCACTGCAATACAAGAGGGACATAAGTTGCTGGAAAACATCCAGAGGAGGGCCACAAAGATGGTTAAGGGCTTGGAGGGAAGTCATATGAGGAAAGGCTGAAATCACTTTGTCTGTTCAGCCTGGAGAAGAGGAGACTGAGGAGAGACCTCATTGCAATTTATAATTTCCTCAACAGAGAGGGAGGGGTGAGTGCTGACCTCTTCTCTCTGGTGACCAGTGACAGGACCCAGTGGAATGGCATGAAACTGTGCCGGGAGAAGTTCAGGTTAGATGTTCTTTACTCACAGAGTGGTGGGGCATTGGAATAGGCTCCCCAGGGAGGGAGTCATGGCTCCAACTCTCATGGAGTTTAAGAAACACTTGGACAATGCTCTTAGATACAGTGTGTCTTTGTGGTTGTCCTGTGCCTAAACAGGAGTTGGACTTGATGATCCTTATGAGCCCCTCCCAACTCAGGATGTTCTGTGATTCTGTGAAATTCCTTGGTGTGCAACCAACCCAGTTTATCATTGTAATATCATTATACTACCTGCTCTGATGAACAGAATATTGATTTCTCTATGAACAACTGAGAAAAGGACACTTGAATGAGATTGTGTGCATAAGTGTCTTGGAAATGCTAGAAAACCAGCCTTTCACATGTCCATTTGAAGTTCCACAAAACATAAGGAAGAGGAAAGGCAGAGGGCATAATAAAAGTCATAGGCTAGTTGGTTTGAGGCTTGGGAAAAGTCTCGTGGAAGTTTGCATCTCTGTCCATTTGCTCATCCCTTATTAAGAACACGTGTCAAACTCAAGTTTCTTAAAACACATATATTAGTCAGACTCTCCATGATATCTAATATGATAAGCAGCGTTCAGTTGAAACTTAATCTGGGAATCTGAGCTCTTATTTGTCCTCTCAAGTCCTCTCTCTCCCAAATGTGTCTATGGACACCATGAAGGGTAGCTTCAGTCCAACTTGATGCCTCACATAGCCCAAAGCAACACCTTCAGCTGGGAGACACTGCTCAGCCACCATATCCAGAGCACTTCAAAATCTTCCAGCTGGCTGCATCTGTGTTGGCTTTTCATCTGGTGTGATTTTCAGAGTGTGGATGGAGCTACTGGTGTGGTGCCTGTAAGAAGCTTTGAAAAGCTCCCCAAGCTCCAAGTCAGACCCACCTCTGGCCAAGGCTGAGCCAATCAGTGCCTCGCTATGACATAATTAAGAGGGAGGCAGCAGGAGTGACGGAGCAGCTGCATAGTCAGTGTAGTTGGGTGAGCTAAAACGGTAACAGCACCCAAACTGCCTAAAGCACTGCCTATGGTAGCTGGGTACGTACAGCATGACTGAACTACAACATTTGCCAGTTCCTCGTTTGAGGAAAGCTGTGCCTTTTTCTCCAGCATTACCAAAAAACCCCATGTCTCACTTTCAACACTCATTACACTGCTGTGAAGATCATCCTCCAATTGCTTATGTTAATCCACCTCCGTGGGTTAGTCCTTGCGTGTCAAATCCAGAACGAATGTCTCATCTCATCTTTAAAGCTGCTTGTACTCTACCTTAAGTCTCACTCACCTCTTTCTTGATGACTCCTTCCTCAAGGAGGGCATTTTCAAACCAAAAAGTTTGCTCTTCCATATTTTCCTTTCTGCCAGAAAACTTCCTTGTGTAAATACTCACGGCATTATCTCCTTGTCTTTCTTTGAATCCTGCCTTAAAGCTCAACTTTGCTCTGAAATCATAACATCCCGGCACTGGCCAGAGTGTCTGTTTGCAGGTACTGCAGCCATTTTTGCTGCTCAGACTACAGAAGAGGGGAAAAGGAGGCAAACCCTCCTTTTCTGAGAAGCAAGGCTGGTGGGTGAGATCATGGCACAGGTGGAAGAGAGGCTGCCTCTCCTTGGTTTCGTTATTTGCCCAGGCCAGGCACCCTGGCAGCAGAGTCTTTTTCAGAGCCTGTGAGGTGCAGGGATAGTTGGAGGTGGCAGCAAGACAGCCTGCAAAGCTAGGACAAGCCCCATGCAGTAGAGCCATAACTCAGGACTAACCTCATGCTGTGGTCAAAGCCCAGCAGTCAACCAAATCCCTTTGATGAGAACATTACATTTTCCACAAGCTTCATTATCTTTGCCCGATTTTTCTAGCCAGATCTTTCTTAAGAACAGAAAGAGGTCAAAAATACATCTCAGAGAGGTTTTTGATAATCTCATCTGAAGACAATTGGAATTTTTTCAACTGGCCTCAGATAGGAAATTACAAATAATGTTCTACCTGTTGAGATCCCATAAGGAGTTTTGCTCAGAGCAAAAACATAAATTGCCAAGAACATTGCTTCCACTGAGCTAGCCCACATCTCATTCCCAGGGAGTGGCCTGTGTCAAATCCATAATTTGAGCAAATTTACAAGGCAGGTGCAAGGCAGTAGTATTTAGTATAAATGTAGAGTATACATTTTCTTTTTATATAGTTATATAGTTATGGCTACAAATTTATATGTAAGTATAAAATAAAAACATTTAAAAACGTATGTACTTTAAACATGTACAAACACAGAGAGGTTCCTAGACCTACCTTTTGGACAACCCAGGCTGCAGGATGCCAAATCACACACACTATAAACTTTTATTTGTATGAAACTCTCATGTTAACATTTAGTGTCGTTAAACTGAGAGGCAACTCTGTATTGAAAGGCATGGGCTTTTCTGGGATACTTCATGAGCTACTGTTGACTGGACAGTACACTGGCAGTTTGTGATACTATCTGCAATCCTTAGAATCACATTTCTGGTACAAAGAATCATAACTGCACATTGGGCATAGCTTGTTTCTCATTCAGGATAATCTGTGCCTCACACACTTCAGAATTTCACCCTCAACTCTCTTTTCTGAACTGTCACCTGGAATGTATTTTTTTCAGTCTTGAGGCGAATGGTTACTCCTGAGCACCGGAACCCCTTATGCAAACACCCCACTGATTTCTATAGGGGATCTCCCTGGACCAAATGCACAGAGTCTGATCCACTGCCAACAAAAGGAAAGGTCTGAGTCAATTAAAATTTTTACCCCCTGCTTTACTAAGGATTGGAGGTGAGGAATGTGGTAAGGGGGCCAGCAGCCACCCACAACAGCTATTGTTTCCCCTCTGAAGCAAGGCCAAAATGCAGGATGAGCCTGTCCTGGATGGTGAGCTTGCAACTGCACCATAAGTAGTGCTGGGGTGCCCTGGCCGTGCAAAGCTTATCAGCCTGTACAGATTGTATCCTCAAAGGTTTCACAATAGTCAGAACTAACTCTGCCTCTGTGGTAAAGAACTGGTGGCATTAGAGTTCCAGGCTGACTGGGGAGCTGAAGACAATTCTTGCTTCTTCCATCCTCCTGGGACTTGGAACATGTTGCCTGCTCTCTCTGTGCCATACTTTTCCACTTGCTAAATGAATTTTCATTTTCTTCCCATTAAAGAGGGAGGAGAGAAGGGACTTTTGACAGAAAGCTATAAATACATAATCATACTCTATAAAACATTCAGAAAAATACATGTTGAATCAATTTAGTTGTTTTGGGTCAGACAACTTTTCCTTGAGCAGTAAATGTTTAATTTTAACATCCTGTAATGAAGCTCTTATATTTCACAGAAATCTTTTGTTTAGGTTTTTATCCAAAGTTTATTTTTTTTAACAGTTAAAGGAAACAAACCAAGAATTATATTCTGCTGAGGCAAAGGAAAATATTTGTTTCACTTGACTTTATTTTCACTTTTTTGTTTCTATTCATGTGGAAAACCCATCTGCAGACCAGCTCCAGTGAATATACCTCTTCTTTCCCTCCAGTTTTATACTTAGGCTGACAAATTGCTCAAGTAACAGCACAGTGTTTCAGGAGCCTGTACAACAGGACCACAAGCAAAGCATAGCTCTCCAGGCTTCTCTAGTGAATTACCAAAAAAACAAACTGCAAAAGCACAAAAAAATCAACAGCATGAGCAATATATGGTTCACAGGAACAATCAGGCATAGAAAGGCATCACCATAAGGGAAAAAGATTTTCAAGCTAATATTTGGCAGCGGGAAGTAAGATAAATTTACAGCTTTATTGAGGTAGCAATAAGAAGACTGACCTGAAAAACAAGAAAATAGTAGTTCCTAGATCAATGCTGTTAGTGGTATACTGAAAAGGGGTATAGACAATCAGAATTTCTTCTTTTAATGTTTTTAGTCTAAAAACATGGTGTAATACAAAAAGAGACAATCAAGGAGTAGACATAGCTTACACGGCCATAGGAAAGGTAAGGATGTCTCAGCGCTCAAGAGCTGAAGGGTGGGCAAAACAAAGGGTAAGGGGAAAGGACAAGAGGCATTTTGCAGAGAGCCATGAGGGGGTGAAGGGAAACAGGTAAATTCCCTGTGTGTTGCTTTCCTACTTGTAAATAAAAGAATAAGATTTCCTCAAAATTTAGCAAGGTTCTAGAATTTGTAAATAACATTGTAAGATTTTCAGGCAAAATGTATTAGATAATTTTGCATCTGTGCAAGGTTTTTTTCAATCAAAAACTATATTTTTGAAAGATATGGGAAAATACGAAAAGTAATATCCCCTGATATTGGAATTCTACAAGACTTACACTCCTGGATTATTATTTTTTTTCTGCAGAGCTATGCCTTTCTTTTGAAGCATACAGGCCCTTTCCTACCTATCTTTAAGCATAGCAGATATGTGTATGTGTGTTTATTTTGACCTGTGGCTACACAGAAAGGAAATTTAAAGTTTTATTGAAAAATCTGTTTTAATAATGCTATTTTGTGGGATTTATTTCCCCCTTTCAGAGGATAATCCAATCTATGTAATGGCAAAGACCATCTGCTGGAAATGCCTGTAAGGTGCATGGGGTGGTGTCTATACTGACTAATTAAAGGTAACAAAAAATAACAAGTTCCCCTGCAAGCCACAGGCAGGGCTCTCAGGTATCCTGGGCCTCATCCCTACTTCAAATAGTGCTTCTTAAAAGAGATTATCATAGAATCATAGGATCACAGAATCATAGAATGGTTTGGGTTGGAAGGGACCTCTGGAGGTAATCTAGTCCAACCCGCCTGCACTGGGCAGGGACATCCCCAACTAGATCAGGTTGCCCAGAGACCTGGCAAGCCTCACTTTGAATGCCTCCAGGTACGGGGCCTCAACTACCTCCCTGGGCAACCTGTTCCAGTATTCCACCACCCTCGGGGTGAGGATGCACTGTTGCACAGTTTGTACTAGGCTAATGCTGTGGGAATACATTTGGTTTTGATCACAGAATACTGAATAGGAAACATGAGTTTCTACTACCCTCCCAAGCAAACCAGCTTGCCCTTCCAGTCAGCACTGGATCCTTCACTCCACATCCTGGGGTTCTCAATGTGGTGCTCAGCTGAGGTGCAGTGTACTCACATGTCCCTGCCCAGGGCTGCTGGGGAAGATGGAGGTTTGCAGTAGCTCCTTTCCCTTTGGTCATCGTTCTTAGCAGGTTGATGTAGTTGAAGATGTCCCTTCTCATTGTAGGGGGTATTGGACTTAGATAACCTGTAAACTCAGTTTAAATCCAAACTATTCTATGATTCTATGATTCTGTGACAATATTGGGAGGACAGAGGGATTTAGTCATAAAGAGGGCAACTGTTACAAAAACATTCACATAAAAGAACCATGAATGTAGGGCATTTCATATTTAGTTCTATGTTTTGAAGAACAAGAGGCAAAATCTGAATGATTTTAAGTAAAAACACAACTGTGAACTCTAGCATGCCTTAGAGGTTTAAGTAATATTAACCTACAACATGACATTCACAATCATAGAATCATAGAATGGTTTGGTTTTGAA
>VWZO01003104.1:2784-22101 GCA_013396975.1 Bucco capensis
CAGGGCACGTCTCCAGGATGAAGAACTTCCGCCTCCCTAAAATCATACTGTATGGTGAACTTGCCAATGGCTGTCGCAAGAGAGGAGCCCCAAAAAGGAGATACAAGGACTCCCTGAAACAATATCTCAGCCTTGGTCATATTGATCACCTTAACTGGTCTACTCTAGCCTCCAATTGGGAGGTCTGGAGACACACTGTTTTTAATGCCGCGGATGTTTTTGAAAGGGCACGTAGGATGACTCTTGAGGAGAAAAGACTGCATAGAAAGAACCGTGTCTTGCAGGTTATACCTCCTGGGGAGTCCTTCTGTTGTGCCTTTTGCAACCGCTCTTGTCTGTCCCGCATTGGCCTTTTCAGTCATCAGCATGCTTGTAAAAGGCGCTGTTGAGGAGCGTGGGTGGAGCCCTCCCTGGATCTTCGTTCGTGAAGCCTAGCCATGACAGTGTTTATAATTACTGTCCTGTTTCTTTATGTTCTTTCTAGTGAAGCTAATAATGTAGCCTAGTAAGAAGACTAAAACGAAGCTTTATCTATTCCTGATATAATTTCAAGTTAACTTTTTACTAGATTCAACCTGTTTGCAGACTAAGGAATTGTTTTTCGTCCTTGTAAGTTGTTGCTCACATTGTCAAAATAAAGTGGATTTTCTTAATGATATTTAAAATGGATACGCTTGTTCTGCAGCCCAGATCCTGAAAAATTATATAGGCTTATGATTCATCTTATACATGTTCCTTGTATGTGTTGCATATTGCTGTTCTAACTGATTGTGATTTGTGGAAAACTAATCACTGAAAAGGTTTTGAGGCATAAAGGCTCACGTTGTCCTCATTCACAGCTTAATATTAGCAAATCTGGAATGTAATATTCTTTGTAATGCAAAGAATTGAGATTGTGCTGGATCAGGGGTTTGTCTGAACATACATTGCCTGTTGCTCTGAGTACAGGTAGAACAACACTTCCTTTTACTTCATCGAAATATTTCCCTGCTTCCCTCCTGAAAACAGTAAAATATTCTTTATTTAGGACCTCTCTCTCTGCTGTCTGTAAGCAACTCACTTAGGCATGGAATGCAACTGCACTGCCATGAAGCTTTCCCTTGCAATGTATGGAGAACATATTCATCCTATTAAGACCCATGTTTCATGATCTGTCTCTGAGGTAGAGGAAATATATAAGCAGTTTGTAGGTTTAAGAGCAGAACTTTTGCTCTGCTAGTGAAGATTAGTTTGCTTGGCATGAAGTTCTGCATGCCTGTGTGCATTGTGTCATGTGCTGTGACTTCTGTGGTGTCTTGTGGCTATGTCGTCGTCATGGCTAGGCTTTGCGAACGAAGATCCAGGTTGCTCCACCCATGCTTCTCATCAGCGCCTTTTTACAAGCGCACTGATAAAAAGAGAATAGCGGATAGCACCCTCGAGCCTGCGCAATGGGTTTTTTTTTAGGCGAGACACAGCATGCGCAGAGCTGGACCTGCCCTTTAGTCCTAAGGTTCATCTGCCAGGGCCTAGCAAGCTTGGACGCTGGCAGCACAGTCCTCAGGACGGAGGTTTAACGTCTTAGATGGAAGGCCTTACAGGGCTAAACAAGCTCCATCTGCCCGGATTTGGAATCAGAGCTGTCCTTCTCCTGGGATGACTGCCAGAAGGCTAATGAGCTCATCCTACCCATACAAGGATTATAGGAACATGGGTTTCACTCCCCACACTTTACCGTGGGCAATGAGTTTAATGCTCCCTCTGCTGTTGGCACAGTTATCACACCAGGGGCCACAGAAGTGATTTTCAGACTGTGCCTGTGTGGCTATATGGATTATTACAAAAGGACACTTCACAATTTGTGACAGTGAAACTATATTGCTGATTAATGGATCTGATTACATACTGTCAGAGTTCATCAGCTTTAAAAATCTTAACCAAAGTGCCAGCTAACTTCTGTTATCTCTGAACGCTGTAAGCCTTGTGTATGGTATATATACACTATAGTATATGGAGACAGTATATGTAAATTTGGCTCCTGAAGCATTCTGTATATTTCCTATTGGTTTAAACAAAACTCTCTGCTTGACTATGTTAATGTTTAAAGTACATGCTGAGGAGATCAGACTTTTCCATTATTTTTCAGCTGTCTCTGCTGTGAATGCATTGTTTCAGAAAGTGGTTATGTTGGTCATATTGGTCTTTATGACATCAGGAACTTTTCTACAATCTGTCTTGACATTAAAGAAATATATGTGTAATTAATTTTAGTCATTAAGTTAGCCTATCAACTATGTGAACCAATGCTCATTACTTCAGCACAAGCATAACATTTGAGAAGTGCATTCTACATGTAGACACTTTGTAATAAGCTGGAATCAAGTCAAATATTTATGAATTGTGTAGTATTTTCCCACTAACTGCCAACTGGGAGACTTTGTATTCTTATAGTCTGGGGCACAATAATTCATGAGCTAAAATTATATTCAAAGGATAGTAGTTTTTATCTGGGACTTTAAGGGCAATAAGGTAGCCCTATTTTTAAGAGTTACAGAGCAAGTTTCATATTCTGTATATCATCATAGCTTTAGACTAACAATCTTTCTACTGCCAGAGTAGAAAGGCATCATGAGCTTAATAAGTTTAGGCTGTATTTGAATTTGTGATATTATACAAGAAATATTTATTCACATTGTGTTGCCAAGTTTAACACAATGCATTGTATTTTGCCAATAGGTAGAAAAATGTGCAGTGCTATATTTTGTGTACTGTGACAATGTTTTTTAGTATTATGGCTAGTAATCTGTATTATAAATGCTGTTCAACAAAGTTTTTGTCATAAGGAATGAATACTATAGCACTATTAACTGAGCATTTTTTTTAAATGGGTGGTGGGCTCTCATCAATTTATGTTCTAAAAAAAGTCCCTGAAATTCAATTTCATCCCAGGTTTCTAACATACAATCTCTGTGCCACTACTGGGTGTCATGTTTACTAAGCTTTTACTAGAAGGACAAGAAAAGACATTATACAAAAGTATAAATCTTAGGCTTATTCTACTTATGACTTCAAAGTCATACTTAAGAGTTCAAAGAAGTGACTTTGTAAAGCAAACCGAGAAAGCGAGGGAAGGTCATAAAAGCTGTGTGGATGCTTGTGCTCATAAAATGTAAATTCAGAGTACCCATAGCACTAAGCAACAACACTTTCTATTGATTTCAATACTGGCCTGAAAATCAGGCCAGCATGTAATTAATTGGAAATATGAAAAGAATGGCCTGTAAAAGAAATGTCAGGTGATCTTGTGAGAAGACACACTTCAAAGTAGAAGAAAAACTTAAGACATCCTTAGGATATGTCTTAATTTACAATAAGCTCTCTTAGACTATCATGCTTCAAATGTGTCTGTTCACTGCATTTGCAAATAGAAAACCTACAGTGCAGACAGTGACTGCTGACACATTATAACCAACCACTGTTGATGATTACATCATATTTATGACATACAACAACATGCCAGGCATATAGCAGATACTGCTATTTCACTCCTCCCTTGAATGTGTAAGTGTAATAAACATAACCTGGTAACAGGACAGTCTACAGTCATCTCTAGTACCTTGGTTTACTTTCTGTCAAGACAAGTAATGCAGGTCAGAGAAATCTACCAATTCTTTTAACGCAGTCAAGGCATTTCTGAAGTTCAATAAAAATCTGATAAATGTCCCACTCTGGTTTTCATCTCAGCAGTCTCAGTTACTTTCTGTTTGGAGTTCTGGTCAGGATTCAGGACAATATGCCGTGTAGGACTCTGTCCTGTGCAATCTGGGAAGTCTGTGAAGATGAGGTGAGTCCTAGCATCAAAATATTCCAATGTCCCATGCTGAAGTTTTGATACTGTCCTCTCCTCCTTGGCTGCCTCTGTTGCACCATTGTCTGTCCTTAGGAATAATGCATCAAGCTATAATCTTTCATTTATCAGTGGCTCTTATCATATAGTATAACTTGGTTTTTCTTGATAAACTCTAGCTGAGAGCTAAATCTTATATACTTTATACGATGAATAGTACTACGCCATTTTATAGAAGCAGGCACAGAGAAGTAACACAATAACAATATTTTATTTGTTATTAGATTACCTGTAGCATGCCATGTATATTACAACAATAAGATGTTCTCTTGCTCTGAAAACCTAACAATCTTACAATATGTTACAAGAGGCAGGACAATAGAAAGCTTTAAAAATAGGGCAAAACCTTAGAACTGTGTGAACTCAATTTGCACAACTTCTGCTTATTTCCCCAACTTGCTTTTGTAATTCACTAGCAGAACTTTGTAACAAGTACACACAAAAGCATCACTGCATACAAAGAATACAAAAATGCTTCATCCTTCTTAGATACAAGTGTTATTTGTTATTTACAAATGGATAAGACGTATGTAAGCTATTTATGTTATGTTACCCTCTGCTGAGGCCAAAAAGACACAGGCTCCCTTGGTTGCATTAAAGCCTCAAAGCAATAAATAAAATGGCTCTTCCAACCCTGCAGACATAATTGCATCCAGCCTTGTGCTTTGCCTTCAAAGGGAATGGGGAACAGCTGCTAAAGCAGTTCTTAAAGTAGCAATATGATACACTCTACTGCATTTGTGCGCAGCTGCAATAAGACTTGATGTCCACACAGAACAAAGAAGTGGTAATAAAGGCACCTTTCCTGTGCCATCAGGATGGCTGGTGGGTATATAAAGACAGGGTTTATACGTGGCATAGATATTTAGTTCTTTGGAACTTAGAGATATCTCTTTTCCTGGGTTTACTCTGAAGTTTATTTAGTTACTGAGGGAATTTTAGAGGTTGAAAAACAAGTACCTCAGGATGGTATGTAAGTAGATGAGCAGGCAGCAGCTGGTTGGGAGTTCTGAGGATCTGCATTTTTGCAGTTAGATACATGGGTGCAATTTGGTGTTTAAATCCTTCTGTTTCTCCAGTCCAAAGCCTGTTAGCAATAAACAATTCCAAACTTGACACTTCCGTTAATCACAAGAGGAAGATGCACCCATTTGTGTCTATCTGTGTTACTGTAAGGTTAGATCTGCTTGCTTGACATGTTTGCTTGTGATCATGGATACAAATGGCCACATAAATTACAGTTAAAATAGTCGGACCTCACTGATGCTTCCACCCTTTGCAGGAAGAACTGGGACCTGATGCACAGCGCCAATATAAAACTCCAGTAATAGACCTCTGGCATACTGCAAGTTCTCTATCAAACTTTTCACTTAGAACTAGCAACAAAGATGCTTTCATGGAAGTACAAATTCTAAAAGTAATCGTGTTTCCATTTAAGATAACTGGTGCTTGGAAAGTTGTCCACTTAAGATTGTAAATCAGATATGCTAGGTTCATGTTTAGCAGAATATTCTTACAATAGCTTGACACACATCTTAATTAAATGCTGGAATTCTAGCAAGTACAGGAAACAGAATTACTCAAGGGTAATTGGAAGCAATGGATTCTAAATAAAAAAATACTACAAAGTTTAACAGCATTTAAGCCTTCAAGTAATACAACACACTTTTGGTATAAATCAAGCTGATGAGGAGTAACTATATTTTGTATTACTCAGCATTTAATGGTTGTATCACCTCTAGTTTCAGTTGTAGTAGCAAATTTCAACCTGCATATAAGATAAAATTAGAGTCCTCTTGTTCTATGTTTCCAACAGAACTAATGTCCAGTCTAGAAATGGTATTGCATACAACTATGCAAGAGAAACAACTTCTTATTATACTGTGGCAAGTAACAAAAAGAAAACAGAAGGCCATTTGAAAGAAGCAAAAATGTCTTGCCAGATGATTGAGGATGATACAAAAGGCAATCACAGAGGAACCCTTGCTGAGATATACAGGTTCTGCCCAGAAATAAAATGATGGCTGTATCCAAACAGCTTTCTTCTTTAAGACTCTGCACACAAGAATTCAAGTCCAAACTTGAAGTTTTGCCACTGATTTCTGTGCACCTGGCTCATGGTAAGGGATTAAGTCCCATTTCTGCCAGCTGAGGATATGAACTCCTACTTGTTGAGAGCTCTTGCTACCTTATAGCATAATCTTTTGCTCTTGCCTTCAGATACTGTCCAACATCCGTATTTCCTGTTAGACCACAGCATGAGAAGAATTATTTCTTTACTTAACTATGTACTGTTTTGTCTAATTAGAGAGCTTCTTACTAAGGGTTTTCTAGCTGTCTGCATAACTATATATTAGATAGCTTCAACTAATCGCAAACCCATTAATTACAATGAGTAACTGCATATCACTGTATAATTCTAGTTGGAAATTATCTCAGGTGGTCACCTTGTCCAGCCTTCTGCTAAGGTTAAACAACTCAGAAGAGAATATGCTTCCATATTTTTTTAGCATTGGCCTGGTTGGTCTTCTTTTTACACTTAGCTTTTTTTTTATCTATTCCTCAGTATAGGCTTCTTGGGCATACCTTGGTTTCTCAGTAGTCATTGAGCCATGTCTATGGCTCCAGAGGTTAAAATGAGTTTATGGTTTGTAGCTTTTGTGAACAAAATAAATACACCACAGATGTGGAAAAAAATGACCCTTGATTTAGTAGAGCAATTAACAGTATAGCTTGGCTTCAACCTGACATGCATTCCACTTGTGTGTTTTCACTGAACTTCTACTGATTGGTTGGAATTTCAGCTCTATCTCTGTTGCTGATGCCAGTGAGTGGGACTGGTATCTGATATCTGGTTTTATTTTAACAGGAAACTGAAAACCTCCATCCATATGGTTATTTCTTTGGGAGTGTACCAACTGTGAAAAACAGTTTATGCCAACATTTTCATGCCCATTCTGACCTTCTTAATGAGATACTTTGTAACTAAAGTACCAAGGAGCTGCTGAAGCAGGAGTGACATCTTGCTACCAAGACCTGGAACAACTCCAGTAATCCAGCTGCCTTGTACTGTTATAATATGCAGATTTAGCATTGCAGAGCTTGTGACTGACAACAGCAGGAATTGCAAGGTCAGCCAGACTCATTTCCATGTAGATTTACAACTGTTTGTCTTTTGCTTAAAAATAGGACTCAGCATCACTTCAATGTGTTTTAAGAGTTTCATCCATTGAGTAACATTTTTGCCAACATCCCTCAGTAAGTAACTGTTGTCTTTACATACCAGCATCATTGTTCTACTTCCGTACTTTCAGAGGCAATGGCTCTTCCCAAGCCTATATGACAGAGAGGTTTCATTCAAACATCCAGTTGCTTGATGTGACTTCTATCTACTGAAAGACTACTGGGCTCTGAAATTTGGTAAAGCATAAAAACATATATTTACATAACTCTGTTCCACTGGTGTGTCAGCAGTGCATAAAAAATTCTTACTAACACTGAAAAATAAAGAGACAATCTTCTCCAACACAACTTTTGGCATCCTGTTTTGCTGAAATTGGAACTCTGGGTTTCTATAGCAGCCATGGGAGAGATGTGAGTTTAGCTGATGAACCCCATGTTGGTCTATGTGCAGCCACAGCTTAGTTACTGATCTGTTAGAGCAGCTGCATATACATCAGCCCGGTCTCCTCAATGTCTGTACCATCTCAATGACACGAACAGCTTGTGTACTGTAAGAGCTACTGTATATCTTTACAACCTTCCTTTACCTGTTCTGCCAAAAATCAGGCAGTAATGGGTTTCTGTTTGCATCCAGCTTTGGCATCACCAGTTGCTTTTTATACCTACAGGTAATAATTTGTGTGTCATGTCAATGCACCCATCAGAAATGTTTTCTACTAGCTAGATAGAATTATGCCTGCAGTTCAACATCAGTGAGCCCTTGGAAATTTCAGTCTGCATGGTAGATAAAGGCAAATGGTCATATTCTTCCGTGGATGCAGTTACTGAATTATGCTGGCAGCTTAGAATCAGTGACTTCACTTCTTTTTTGAAGTTGCTGTTTAGGAAACCATAGATAACAGGGTTGACACAGGTAGAAGCCATAGCTACTAGGTGGCACAATGAGAAAATCAGATTGTGGTGGCAAGGTGAAATGATTTTGTAATTCCAGTCCACAATGGTGTTGAAAACATGCAGTGGTAGCCAGCAAAGAGCAAAAGCAGCAACCATGGATGCTAACAAAATATTGATCCTTCTCAGCTGAACAGCTCGGTTGCTGTATTCACTCTTCTCAAACATGTGCTTTCTCTTTTGTAGGCGTAAGTAGACACGCAGGTAGCAAAGTATAATGAAGAACAGCGGGATGCAATACTGCAAGAGCAGTAAAGTGGTGGTATAGATAAGTCTGTGCTGCTCAGAAGGCCATGAGTCAATGCATATGGCCTTGTCAGTCGAAAAATTCATGATGTGTGAGAGCTGCTCATACAAATCATTAGACAAGATGGATGTGGTCAAAAAGGGCAGGGACATGAGACATGCTAAAATCCAAATGACTCCAATTCCTAGATAGGCTTGGGAGATGCTTGGCCTCCAGCCAGTTGGGTTTATGATGAGCTGGTGTCTTTCCAGAGCAATAAGAACAAGGGAAAGAATTGACACTGTCACAGATGTGCACTGAGTGAAAGATGTCGTCTTGCACATAACTTCCCCAAATATCCAGTAGTCCATCATAGTGTAAACAATAGTGAAAGGCAGACAGACAAGACACATAAACAAGTCTGAAATTATTAAGTTGGAAATTAGGATGTTGGTGACGTTGGCCTTTTCCTTCTGCCTGGCAATGACAGCAATCAGACAGATGTTTCCAAAAATGCCTAGGACAGTCTCCAAGCTGTAAGAGGTGGCTAGAAAGACAGTAAGGTCAGTGATGTTCCTGCATTGATTAGAAATGTGTACAGGAAAGCTTCGGTTTGAGCTCCAGTTGTTACTGCTCAGGAGAGGAAAACCATCAACAACCCTTGTCTTATTCATCCTGAACCCCGAAATTTTTATCCAGGAAGCTGACAGTAAAGCAGAATTGGGTCTTCTGGAGCCAGCCTAAAAAATGTTTTATCTGTCTGTTTGGCTGTGGAAGATCTGCAAAGGAAAGGAGAAAAAGATTGCTAAATTATGCTGAGAAATTAGTGAAAAGGGTAGGAGGGGAGACAGGCAAGCAAATGCCAGGGATTCTGTTTATATACTGCAGTTCCCTTTTACATAGTTTATTAGATCATAAAATGGAACCCTTTTCTAAACTGTGATATAGAAGTCTGCAACTCTACTAAACTATGACTGTTAACTCGTCGTGAGATTGTCCCCTGTATTTAAAAACTTCATCTTAACTTCATCATCTAACTCAATGCACTATCTTGAACATCACTAATGCAGTAAAACGGCGAGTTAGGAAAGCTGGATCAAAACATACTTGGGGTAACAATTGTATGTAATTCTGGTTTTGCAAGGTTCTGATTCAAAACTGAGCAGAAGACACATTGTGAGGCTGCATTTACCTTCAGTTGAACTAAGCATCAATGTAAAATGTAAGGCATATTAGGTGTATAAAGCTAACACTAAAATATCTTATGTGAGTAACAAATGCATTTGTTACTGCAGCCAGAACCCATATTTGCTTGAGACAATCACCATGCAAAAAATGAAGCTCATATCCTCAGGAGGGACAACATGGGACAGTTTTGGAAAAGTCTAAAATAATTCAGAATCATTTCATCATTTATCAGCTTCCTCATGACTGTGATAGATCATGTGAACTTCTGTCCAAATTTCCTACTTCCTCATTCTGGATGAACTCCAGTATCCATGAAGTATTCATGTCTCCCTCTGGATGGCTAATGCGACCATCACAGGGTTTATCAGAAATACAGTCCTGTCTTCTGATTTTAAGTGTGGGTGATTTTCACAATGTCTCTTAATTCCTTGTGAGAAGTTTCTTATTGGTATTGATTCTACCTCAGCATAATTTTTCCTTTATTTAAACAACATAATTAAAGTATAGTAATAGTAAGTGCTATCTCTTGGACATAGCTAATGCACAGGCAGATGGGCTGCTCCTTAACTGCTGCTGCAAGCTCTGAGCTGGGATTTTCTATGGGGTCTCAGAGACCTGAACCCATGGAATTAAATTGGAGTTACACATTTTTGGAAGTCTCAGCCATAAGACTGTCTGTACTCTACCAGATGGCTCCTCAAAGGCTGTTATGATCTGTCATAGCAGAACTTGCTTTATAATTGTGACCCTGGAATCCAAATCCTCTGTGTCCGGGAATTAGAGAAAAAAAATTTCTGACCCTGCTGGGAGTTCTCCTCAGGTCAGAGGCAGTTTTATGCTGTACAAGGGCTTGTAATGTGAAAAGTAAATATAAATACTTAGAGAATGACATCATTTACCCATTGTATGACCATTTCCTCAGCCATAAAATGCCAATCAAGCAAGTTTGTGAGGTTGTGAGAAACTTCTCAGCTGCAGAAAAAACAAGTGGTCAAACTATACCATTTTATTTAGGTATTCATAGTAACCTTATCATTTTGTTTGAGTAGCATTTACTGCTGAGCAAATGGATCCATAGAAGTAACAAGTACTGTACAAAAAAGCACCCTTCATCCTACAATTTTTTGTTTGCCCAGTCTTTGTTATATTGTATGCTTCTAGAGATGTTGTTTCTTGGGAACTAATGAAAGGAATAGTGTACAGTAAACAGAAAGATGTTTTGTGGTCGTTCTGCTTGATTGATTGGCATGTGATGGACAACAAGGGGGTCAGGCTCAGCCAGCATGGGTTCATGAGAGGCAGGTCCTGCTTGAACAACCTGATCTCCTTCTATGGCCAGGTGATCTGCCTAGTGGATGAGGGAAGGGCTGTGGACGTAGTGTACCTAGACTTCAGAAAAGCCTTTGACACTGTCTCCCACAGCACTCTATTGGAGAAGATGACAGCTCATAGCTTAGACAGGTATACTTTTTGCTGGGTAAGAAAGTGGCTGGAAGGCCAAACCCAAAAAGTGATGAATGGAGTTAATTCTGTTTGGCGGCTGGTCACAAGTGTTGATCGTCAGGGCTCTGTCTTGGGACTAGTCGTCTTTAATATCTTTGTCAATGATCTGGATAAGAGGATCAAGAACACCCTCAGTAAGTTTGTAGATGACAGCAAATTGGGTAGGAGTGTTGATCTGCTTGGTATGGAGACTTTACAGAAGGATCTGGACAGGCTGGATTGATAGGCCAAGGCCAATGGGATTAGATTCAACAAGGCCAAGTGTTTAGTCCTTCACTTGGGTCAGGACAACCTCCCACAATGCTACAGGCCTGAGGCAGAGTGGCTAAAATGCAGTCCAGCAGAAAAGGACCTGGAGGTGCTGGTTTACAGACAGATGAACATGAGCCAGTAGTGTGCCCAGGTGGCCAAGAAGGCCAACAGCATCCTGGCTTGTATCTGAAATAATGTGGCTAGCAGGACTAGAGAAGTGATCATCCGCTATACTTGACACTGGTGATGCCACACCTCAGCTCAAATACTGGGTTCAGTTTGGGGCTCCTCATTACAAGAAAGACATTGAGTTGCTCAAGTGTATCCAAAGAAGGGCAACAAAGCTGATGAAGGGTCTAGAGCACAAGACTTATGAGGAGCAGCTGAGGAAACTGGGGTTGTATAGTCTGGAGAAAAGGAGGTTCAGGGGAGACCTTCTTGCTTTCTACAATTACCCAAAAGGATGTTGTAGCAAGGTGGGGATGGGGGGTTCCTTCTCCCAAATAACAAGCAATAGGACACGAACAAAAGGCCTCAAGTTGCACCAAAGCAGGTTCGGGTTGAATATTACAAAAAATTTTGTCATAGAAAGAGAGCTTAAGCATTGGAACAGGCTGTCCAGGGAAGTGGTGAAGTCACACCAAAAAACATGAAGACATGGCACTTCACAGCATGGTTTAGTTGGAATGATGGTGTTGGGTCAAGGGGTGGACTTAGTGATCTTACAGATCTTTTCCAACCTAAATGATTCTATGATTAGCAGACATTAGTACAGTTAATTCTTTTGTTGCTTTGCTAGACCAGTTGATTTATCTGTATCTGTATCTGTATCTGTCTGTCTGAGACAGTCAAGACAGTCACACAAGTAAAGTATAGTAACCTTTTTTCCTCTTGTTCTTTCAGTACTTAAAAACTTAAATGAAGATGGCAAAGGAAATTTTCCAAATCAGAGATGTAGGTATCACTCTTTCTGCCCACTCACTTTTGTGTTGTTACTCAACCCATGTGAACAGATTGGTTTATTTTCTGGAAGTAAAAGAAGAGGCAATGATGGTGTATGGATTACATGGCCACATGTGGGTATGGTATGGTAGTCTGTTTCAGTGTGAAAATGGATATAAAATGGATGAAAAAATATCAACCAACCCCTTCTCTTTAAATGATTGCTGTGTTGCCAGTGGAGATAGAATCATAGAATCATAGAACAGTTACAGCTGGAAGAGACCTTGGAGATCATCAAGTCCAGCCTTTGTCCTAGCCCTATAAACTTACTAAATGATGGCCCCCAACGCAACATCTACCCGTCTCTTAAATACTTCCAGGGATAGTGACTCAACTATCTCCCTGGTCAGCTTGTTCCAATGGTTAACAACCCTTTCAGTAAAGAAATTCCTCCTAATGTCTAGGCTGAACCTCCCCTGGTGCAATTTCCATCCATTTCCTCTTGTCCTATCACTCTCTAGTAGGGTGAGCAGACCAGTCCCTGCCTTTCTACAACCTCCCTTCAGGTAATTACAGAGAGTGATAAGGTCTCCCCTCAACCTTCTCCTTTCCAGGCTAAACAGGCCCAGATCCCTCAGTCTTTCCTCGTAAAAGATGCTGCAAATGAAATAGAGCAAAGAGCTCAGCAGGTTGTGGTATAATTTGGTACCAGTTAAAGAAGCTTGGTCTTGGTCTTTGGACAGGAAAAACAGACTCTGCTGTAAAAAAACACATGAGCTTTATACTACAGTCTCAGACTAGTGTACTTAGCTACAATATCCTCAATAACAAAACATGGCTCTCTTGTTTGAAAAACGTGTGCTGAGTTATTACAAACATTTGTGCCCCTCAGACTAAGCCCTCTCAAGGGTCTCCAATACTTTTGGACATACTGAGGCATCAGTGAGGAGAACTAATAATGTTGAAGCAATAAAAAAGAGCAGTCAACGACCTGAAGAGCAGAAGCCGGATCCCACAGCTTAAAGGAGCATGTTCCCAAGAGGAATGCCAAAGGCAGAGAATGACTGTGCATTTGTGGCAGATAGCAAACATGGTGGGGATAAATAGCATCTCTGAAGGCTCTGCAATGCATTTTGTTAGGTTAGGAGCATTTCATGATATCTCCTACAAGGTCAAGCACTTCCTGGGCATTCATTCTCATGATGCTGCCTGGAGGTAAATATCAAATTATCACCCTCTTATCACATACAAAGGGACTGAGAGAGGAAAGTGAGACATGACTTATCCTGTGTCTCAAGGAAACCTGTAGTGCACTATGCAATACTTAAAACTGCCTGCACAACCTGATGTCTTGGGAAAAGTTAGAGCTTAGATCACCTAGGTTCATAGTTCTCTGTATCTCTTATTCTGGTAACCATAATGTAAAAAGCAGTTCTAGAAAAATAGAAAAATAGAAAAATTAATGTCATGGTGGCCTTTATACTTGTGTATCCTGTTACAGTATCCTTGGATGGCAGATTGTCAAGGTTAGTCAGTGCCAAATGCTGTGTTATCTCAAGGTGTTTGTTTGCCATTCAGTTTGGTCTTAATTAAGAGCTAGTAATAAGCAATGCGTATGTGGTTCTTTAGACATTTGAACCAAATATTAGCTAATATACTGAATCACCAAAGCAATGGGAACAAGGGTGTTAGTCCCCTCAATGTGCTGAAGATCTGTTGATTGCCAGTAAAATAGAGCAAGAATTTTATGGGCTAAAAAACCTCTTTTGTCCCCAGAAAGTGAAGCAATACTTACTCGGCTTGTAGGAGTAAGAAGCATGCCTCCTAAATCAGGTTGCAGAGGGAGTGGGGGAAGAAAGTTGGATTGTGATTGGTTTTTTGTTCGCTTGTTCATTGTCAAAGAGGAAAGCGTAATCCTGTTCAGGACCCTTAATTAACTTCAGGAAAGAGGTCAGCAACAAAAGCTGACAAGCTCAAAAAACAAGAGTTTTCTTCTCTAATGGATGCAGCATAAGATAGTTTCTCTGAAAAATGAGTGTCACAAAAGTCTGCAGCAAATTAACAGAATATAGAAGGAAAAGAAGCTTTCAGATTTAACCTTTGTGTGAGCTAAATTCCCTACTTACATCTTTTATAGACATTCATCACTCCGCTTTCTATCTTGGAAGCAATGAAGAGCAGCAGGAAAGGTTTGAAGGGTTTGTCTTGCTGAACAATGCAGCATTCTAAACTAACAAATGTCACTCGGGTTGTCTCAAAATAATGAAACCAGCTATCACTAGCCAGCTTTAAGGCCTTGTCCAAGGGAGCTGTCATGGTTCCCAGAAAAATTCCTCAAAGGAAAGGGAATTCTGCAGAGATGGATCAGGGAAGAAAATTAAACCCTCAGTGGGTTTCAAGGAGACTGCAAGACAGTAAGTGGCCGAAACATTTAACACATGACTGTGTGTTTGAGAGATGTCTGGACTTGAAGACATTGTATGCTTTCCTGGAGATGGGATAAAGCAAGGGACTACTACTGATGCTGTGTTCTATGTGCTTACTGGGAGAAGGTGGGTCATTCTTGCAAAGCAAAAAGGATCATTATCATGCTTGAAAAAGGGATCCCTTCCCTGTAATCAAAGAACAGTCTCCATAGTAGTGATGGATAGTGTGGATCAGTTTCCACACCATATTTGGAAGGAAGTCAAGGGAAAAAAGTCAAGGAAAAAAATGTTTGCACTGTCTGGCTTCATTATCTGGTACTTAGAAACAATTGTTTATCTAGCTCAGAACTTAATCGGTTGCTCAAGCCACGTTTGCTGCTTTCAGTCCGTAAGACTTCCTGAGGGATGCAATTCCTAAAGACACAGGGTGATTGTATTACTTAATTAGTTATTAAGGCAATTATCTGGATTAGAGCAGCTATTGTCTGCATCTTGCAAACCAGAAACAAAGCAACAGTCAAAAGGCTTAACAAGACTCTGAAATTCATACTGCAGGCATTAATTGAGGTGGTGGTGACTGACTGACAGTCATATCCCCATTTTGCTGGCAGTGACACAATTTCAGTAAAATAGATTTGCCTTGTTTAACCTCACATCCTAAATAAAGGCTATCATTACAAGTTCTCAGGAAGGCAACACATAACTGAAAGAGAAAACCTGCCACTGAGTTTGTACAGACATCCCACAGCAATGTTAAATAAATAAGGGGTTTTGTACAATGACATTTAATGGAGTCTGAATGGAGTTTGCTGCAAAAATATCAAAAGCAACTTTTGTTTTTGTGTCATTTAAAAAGTCATAAATGTAAAAAAAACATAAACCCTACATAATTAGGGTATAGCACAAGTTGACTGTATTAATGTGTTACAAATCTATGACATTGGTAGATGGTATAAATATCCAGGAAAGTGAGTATTTTTTCACCTCTTACATCTGCAAGTTTTCAGAAGGAAACATTTTACAGGTTACAAATTTATATTGCAAGTTAATCTTTGCGGATCCTGTGGAAATCAAGGTAGTTTTACAAAAGCACATACTCCAATATTTTATGTTTTAGTTAAATTTGTAACCACCTTACCAAAGACATGACGGTAGAATGTGACTAGCAGCTCAGTGTATTGGGCAATGGTAGTTAGTCCTTTATTCCTTCAGAGTAAAGGCCATTGTAACTTGTCCTGTACCCAAGAGAAAAAAATTGTGTTTTTACAAAGGTCATATTTATCAAAGGAGATGAGGAATCCATAAATCATTGTAAAGGGCACCTTAGTGGACCATTAGAATACCTGGAGAATGATGTGATGCATACTGCCAGAAACTGCAGGGGTTGGGTGCGGAACAAGAAGTCTCAGGGACTAGGAGATATGAAGTGTTTTCCAGTGCCTAGTGGTAACCAGGAAGGCTTTCTGTCACACCGCAGGGTGGCAGGGAGCACACCTGAACCTCGAAGATCCCTCAAGAAGCTGCCATCTCCCTCTTACACCCTGAAAGGTTGCAAGGCTCTCCTCAGTAGATACAAGTGTTTCATGACAAGTCAGACTGGATCTGTTTGTCAAACATGGTCATCTGCTTTGGTGGAAAATGATGGTTCAGTGTACCTGTATCTGAACATTTCATGAAGCTGAAAGATGTCCTTCAAATGCTTTTTTCTGAATCAGATAGAGGAGGAGGAACTCAGATAATAGTTGGGCTCCACTAGGTTAGACGCCAGGTTTGGTATCATCATCTCTTCTAAAATAGTTCAAACTCTTTGATTTACCAAAAAAGCCCATTGTTGAAAAAAATGAAACAAAACATTGCGTTCAGGACTTCTTTTACATCTGAAAATGTCTTTTTTTCCCCCTAAAAAAATCCAGTCCTTCTGAAACTATACATTTAATGTTTTGGTTCAGGCACTGACTGATAAAAGCAATTGTTTGCACAGCTTAATCAAAGCTCAATGGTAAACAGCAAAGGCCTCCTTCTTTTTATAACCTTCTTGCTGAATTATTGCCATTAATAACTAGATTAATGTTTATTATGGTGGTATTAAAAAATAGATTCTTTTGTGCTTGGTGCTGTACATGTTTAGGGGAGCAGACAAGTCTCTCTCTTGACAGATATGGTCAAGAGCTCAAAGAGCACACAAAGAGAACAAAGTATTTATTACTGTTTTCCTTGCCTTGTGACTGGATTCAGAGTGTGTTGATTATGGTGGATTTAGGATTAAGTTAACTTAGTATTTCTGCTCTTATTTTTGTATTATTCTAAAACCATAAAGAAATCCATAATATTTCCATGGAACTGAAGGACGGTGCAATAATTCTTTACTTTTAGGAACTGAAGGTGCATAAAATCTTTCAATCCATGGCTTCTCTTGAATTTAAATTTTATGTCCCTGTCATTATCAGTGGCTCAGTTCTAGAATTTAAATGCCAACTGAGTGATTATCATTATCTCCTGTTTACCCAGATAGTTAAATGAATGAAGTATCATAACTGAACTGTTGTAATCCATATTCTTATGATCTTCTAAAATTGTTTCTTTAAATTATGTTAATATAGCAACTACTTAATAATTCTCTCATAAAAGCTGTATATATAACTCTTGCCTTGGCCAAGTTTCAGGTGATTCGTTACTTAATATTTTCTGATCAGAAATCATTCATTATCCAAAGCAGAGGAAGATTAGAGCAGAAAGGGAATTAATGGTGGCATCAGCTGTCATTCACTCAAGTGAAAGTTGAATAATTTTTTACAATTAAAAGTGATAACTTCGATAAAGAGATCTGAGGTCTTATCAGTCTGAAACAGATAATTCAGAAAATTCTTACCTGTTACTGATGGAGAAAATTGCTGCTCTTGCCATACATTTCTATCTTGGAAGAAAGAAAGAATGTTGTAGCAGAAAAGTAAGGTCTGTGTCCCAGCAATCCAGAAGAGAGGCTCTCCTCACCGTTTCTGTAGGTAATTTGGATGGCACAGCTGTCTCTCCCCCCCTNCCTTCCGTTTAGCCAATGAATTCTGCTTCATGATTACTGTCTCACTTTGAAGTTCTGGCTCCCTCTGCTGTTACACAGAGAAATTCTCCCCATACTTGAGAGGAAGAGCAACTTCAGCAAAGAGCCATGAAATAGACAGAAGCACGGCATGCACCCATGCTTCACGCAAGTGTGTACTTGAGTAGATGCACGCTAAAGCAAAAGGACAAAACATAGGAACAGAGCCTAATCCTGTTCTCCTTGCTGAGGCAAGATTTCTGTAGAGCTCAAATACAATTTTGCCTCATAGTTATAAACACATTGCCGGTATCAGGTTTTTTTTCATTTTTTCCATTCCACCACAGATGGATATTGAAGTTTTATTTTAGAAGGATCCAGGATACAAGTCCTTAAATTGTGAAAGAGCAAGAGGTACATTGTTACTCAGGCAAAGAACTCAGAAATGTAAGAGTGCTGAGAAAGCTCTAAATAGAGGAAAGGAAGGATTTGTAGAAGTGTTAGTTTTCTTTCATTTGTCCCAGGTCTTTTCCATGAAAAAAACAAAGCAGAAATAAGAGATGCAAATTTTCTCTTGCATTGCAAAAATATACAAACATACTATTTCCTAGGGCTAAACAATAATAACCTGATTTCAGTCTTTACTTAAAGTAGGGTTTAAGCTGTCAACAACTTATTTAGTCCAGCGACTAATGATATTCTGGGGCATTTCCAAAGGTGTGGTAGGCAGTGGTAGCAAATATGCATTTTCATTTATAGGCACATAGTAAATCAACAGAAATCAAACATTCCAATATCAAAATGATTATAAGCTCTTATCAACTAACTGTGAAAATATTTTTCCATTTGTACTGTGTTATTTCTTTAATTTTTTCTGGTCCTCATCTACTTCAGGAGCTTAACTGACATCTGTCATCATTAGAGAAATAATCAAAGGAGAAGAGACTACTTAAGGTCTTTCTAGGGTATTTTGGCATTTCTCATGTCTTATAATGTTCAGAAGCATAGAACTGTAATCTGTGTCATGAATGGTGTAAGATGGAGAGTTGTCCTTAATTACTGATTCTTTCTTCAGGGTGTGCTTGACCTGCTGCTTCTTTTGTATTATTTTTCACAGCCTCCTTTTCAGAAGCTTTATTTACCACCTAATTTGAACCATAGAATCATTTGGGTTGGAAGGGACCTCTGGAGGTCATCTAGTCCAACCCCCCTGCAGAGTGCAGGGACATCCCCAACTAGATCAGGTTGCTCAGAGCCCCATCAAGCCTCGCCTTGAATACCTCCAGGGATGGGGCCTCAACCACCTCCCTGGGCAACCTGTTCCACTGTTCCACTACCCTCTTGGTGAGGAACTTTTTCCTAATATCAAGTATAAATCTACTCATCTTTAATTTAAAACCATTGCCGCTTGTCCTTTCACTACAGGCCTTTGTAAACAGGCCCTCTCCAGCCTTCTTGTAAGTTCCCGTTACGTACCGGAAGGTCGCTATTAGGTCCCCCAGAAGTCTTCTGTTCTCCAGGCTCAACAATCCCATCTCCCTCAGCCTGTCCTCGTAGGAGAGGTGCTCCAGCCCTCTGATCATTTTTGTGGCTCTCCTCTGGACTTGCTCCATCAGGTCCATATCCTATTTCTGTGTTAAGGCTCCAGAACTGGACACAGTATTCTAGATGAGGTCTCAGTAGAGCAGAGTAAAGTGGCAGAATCACCTCTTGATTTGCTGGTCAC
>VWZO01003113.1:0-24240 GCA_013396975.1 Bucco capensis
CGTGTAGATGTGGTGCTCCAGGACATGCAGGAGTTGTGTGGTTTGTAGTTTTTATTTGTTTTTGTTGTTGTTGTTGTTTGGGTTTTTGAGGGTTTTTTGGGGGGAAGGAGGTTTTTTGGTTGGACTCGGTGATCTGAGAGGTCATTTTCAGCCATGACTATTCTGTGATACTGTAATTGTCATGGTTTAACCCTGTAATGCAGCTCAGCCCCACAGAGCTGCTTGCTCACTCCCCACACCGCAATGAGGGAGAGAATGAGAGCAAAATTAAGAAAACCTCTGAGTTGAGAAAAAGGCAATTTGAAGCAAAACCCATGCACACAAGCAAAGAAAAAATAAGGAATTTGTTTACTACTTCCTATCAGCAGGAAAGTGTTTTGGCATTTCCAGCAAAACAGAGCTCCTTCATGTGGAATGGTTACTTGGGAAGATAAACGCCATTACTCCACATGTCATCACCATTTCCCTCTTCCTCCCCTCAGCTATTATTGCTGAGCATGATGTCATATGTTATGGGAAATCCATTTGGGATAAGCTGTCCTAGCTGTATCTCCTCCCAACTTGTGCCCCTAGTCCACTCACTGACATTGATGAATGAAAAAACAAACGGGCTTTGATTCTATGTAAGCCCCGATCAGCAACAGGTGAAACAACCCTGTGTCATCAACACTGTTTTCAGCACAAATCCAAAACAGAGCCCCATACTAGACACTGTGAAGAAAAGGAACTCTGTCCCAGCTCAAAACCAGTAATGAATTCAGTGGTTAGTGTTATATCCTTTACTGTAAGTACTGCTACCCTCTGTAAGGACATGCCATTCGGCAATTATATAATTGTGGGGGTTTATTTTCAATTTCTTTTTTTATTTGGTTGTCTTTTTTTTACACCACATCTATGACAGCAGTAAATGTAAACTCATGTCTACATGATCTTCAGGCAGGCAGCTAACTGGAACAGCACCAGGAGGACATACAGATAACTGTGGATTGAAAATTGCACTTAGTGCAGAATATTGTTCTGAGAGAGCTTTCTCTGTACGGAACCCTGAAAGACCCATACAGGAGATGGTAATTGATTAAAGAGCTTAAAGCAAAAAAAAAAAAAAAAGACAAACAAACAAAATCCCCCAAACAGAAAAGAGAATAAAATAGTTGTATTTTTTCCTGCTGAACACTTAATAACCCCAAAATGCCAGAAATTATTATCTTAAGTTGACAGTGTTGAATAATTGCAACAGATATCTGAAAAGACTAAAATAAGCAGAGTTTGGAGGCAACCTTAACTGCTATAGATTTTGATTATTTTACATGAAACACATTTAGTTAGGACTACATTAACCAAAATATACATCTCTAAAATATAAGCCACATGATATTGAGAAGCAAATTTTCAAAAGTTAACACATTAATTATATATTCAAACTATGTGTATGCGGATAATTATGCACATAAATATATCTTTGCATATGCAATTACATCTGTCAGTAACAAAATAGTTTTGGGTTAATAATAATACTTGTATGTAACATGTCTCTGACTCACATTTCAATGCGGTTTTGATATTCCTCTAACTTTGAACAGTTACTTGTTTTGGTTTTATGTGAGCCCATGTTTTTTTTTTGTTTTGTTTTGTTTTCAATTTAAAATACCTATGTAATACAGAGAGAATAGGTGACAAGCTGAAAAGCACATTTCTGTAATTTTACTGTTTCCCATATCAAATTCTGAAGAAAGCAGAATGGTTCCCCTGTCAGGAAAAATGACTTAGTTTTTGAAATATGAGAGTTTTCTCCTCTAAATAAGAAATTATGTAAGAGGACTACTTTGCCTTGTATCTGGTAAATGAAAACTAGAAGTTCATAGAATTGACTTAAAATGAGCTGATGCCGATTAACTTAATTCTGGTCTCATTCTCCCTCCCATTCTCTGGTCTCAGCCACCATGAGGGGTGAATCCAGTGCATTCAGGCTCTACTAAACAGAGATGTGCACATGCATATAGTGTATAGACTGTGTGTCAGCAGAACTTTCAAAAACATTTTTAATGAGCAAATGGAATATATGTTTATACATAAGCTACATGTTCATAGAACTCAGCAGAAATAAAATGCACATACATATATGCAGTGTATATTTATATACACAGGTATATTTAGTATCTATTAGCTTTTAGCCATGAATAGGAGGAAATAGAAACAAGGATTTTATGGGTGGTGGGTTTTGCTATACCAAGTGACAAAATTGTGTTATAATTTGAGTTCTTTTGTTCTCACTGTATGCTGAAGACAGAAGTAAAAAGTAAATATACATTTTTATAAAGATACTTAAACAAACCTTACAGTAGCACCTTGCAGTCTGCGATGAATTTGTCTGTCCAATATCACTGTGAAGCAGGAAAGTCAATTTATCTTCTTTTCACAGACAGGGACCTGAGGCACAGCGAGGCTAAAGCCCAGATTCAGACAATCAGAATGCCAGTTAAATCTGAAAGTCTTGTGTTTCCAGTTGGCTAGGTGCCTCTGGCACAATGTCCAAGGTCATATAGGATGTCTGTAGCAACACTGAAAACTGAATCTTATTTTTCCTCATTCCAAAGTAAGGCTATAAATCAGAGGATGATTCTTTTTTAGGGACATCTTCATATCACCTAGAATTGAAGGATAGCTTCCACCCATCTGGTCAACCTTTGATCTCAGAAATACTTTCACATCTTGGAAGGTCCTGAATATGCAAGGATGGTTGAGTTAAGGAATTCATAAGTCACAAAATTCAACCAAGATACACATAGTACATGTGCAGTAAATTGATCTCAACAAACAGAACACAGTGACATTTACGTTCCAGTTATATGGAAAACTATGCTGTTCACTCTAAATTTGTGTTCTCCAAATGCTCCCCTCTATAACATGTAGTTGATCAGTCTGAAGGAATCATTAAACAAAACCTTCTAAATAGGCAAAGCTAAATAATATTTGAAGTAAACAATTCCTATCCATATTCCTCTCCAAATAAACAATATCCTGTCTATATACAATTGAATAGTTTGATCTCTGCAATAGTGGATTTCAAAATCAAAAAACATCTGAAGGAAAATGGCAGAATCCAGGTTAGTCAATAAAGTGAGAAAAATTACAATGGTTTCTATTTTTAATCAGAACAGGCTTGCTTGATTCACCCCCCGCCCTGAAATCCATGTGGCTTGTTTATGAAGGTAAGACAAGTATGGGTGGGTAGAAACATTGATATTCACATAGAGAAAAGAATATAAATAGTAGATGAGGAGGGAGTTTTAAGTATTTAATGCACACATGCTGTGATTGGATAAAATCTACTTCCAAATGGTTTGTTATTTCTTGAAGATGCATATTCCTGGAATTTCAGCTGTTCATGAAGGAGGAACCTGGTTTCAAATAGTCCTATTTTGCCTGAACTTACTAACAGATATATGCAAGAGTGAGCAGCAAGCCTTGGGTTGAATGACTGTTAGTAGAAATGAGATTACAAGGAATCTCCCTCACTGCAACTCAGAAATGGATCTGACTTCTTCATTTAGATCATGGGATCCAAGTTTGACTCCAACACAGAACTGGAGTCAACCACGAAATATGACTGGATGCTGCAGCTGGAAAATTCTCTGGAAAAAACCCCAGTGTTTGGGATACAATCTTCTCCATAATAGTCCACTACTCAATTGGAAGTCCTCTGTGTTACCTTTCTCAGTATCTCTACCCCCTGGGAAGCTTGGCTAATGCTTAGAATCTGAATATTTGATTCAAAGAGACAAGTACTTAAGGAAGGTGTCAGAAGACTCAGTGTGGAGAATTATGAGTCCTCTCCAAATTTATCTATGAAGTGTCAGTTCTTGGAGCTCCTCTCCTCAGAGATGGTGACATAGACTGAAAGCTGCTACTTCTATCCTTAGATCTCATGTATGTGTGTACCTGTTTCTGGGCTTCAACTGATGCCTTTTCAGAAGTAGTTCTTACTATTTCCATTCATCAGAATGCACAGGAACTAGAAACTTAGAGTTAGCTAACTTTCTTTTAATCTGTAATGCAGTTATCAATTTAGTTGTTAAAGACCTCACCATAAAAAACTATTCCTGCCTTAAAACTCTCTTTAAGAATCTCATTCTGTGTGGTAATGGCTCCCTGTGGTTTACTCTCATGTAAGCAAACAAATGTTTCTCAAAAACGTTATGCACTGATAATAAATACAGCAAACATTTTCTAACAAGTGGTAGAAGTATATTTTTAAGCCATTCAACAACCTGTTTTGTTTATCATTAACAGCTACAGCTTGGACAGTGTCTGTGGTGTTTCCTCATATCGTGAGGAGTGGCAATTAAGCAGGCATGCAAGGCAAAGGACTACTGTCTAACCAAGACTAATTTCACTTCCAGTTTTTTGTGCCAAACTGAAGCAGACAGCACAGTAAAGCTTCTCTAAATTCTATATCCTATCCCAGCTCTAATCATCCAGGGTATCTGACATCCCAGTCTTAGCTACAGCTATAGTTCACCTGTATTCCTTTCACTTAGCTGAACAAGGATTCCTTGCCTCTGAAACTGGCTTACATAAAAAGACTAGAGAACTAGGTTAGACCTCTTACTGATGAATGCTGACCTTGGAGCCTATTCAGAATCTCTATGAAACTGTCATATCAGGTCCCATATTCCTATTCAGTGCAAAATTCCTAGGGTTTGCACTGATTAAATTATACTATGCATAATTTTCTTCACTTTGAATCTTAAGTCGATTAATTTTCAGGAACATAATCACAAACATATTCAAAAATTTCCTGGGATCTAGGCATGTGTAGGCTGTTAGGGTTCCTGTGAGTTTCTGTTTGCTTTGAAGGAGAAACTTTTTAAAATGTGTTGGCTCATTCAAAGCATAGAAATCAGAACCATCTGCTTGACTTCTATTTTGTGTGCTCCAAATCTTAGAATATTGTGTTACATTGTGCTTCTGAGAACCATACAGTACAACTTCCTCCTGTATATCCAGGTCACCAGCGGAGCAAATGCCTGCTTGTACACAATAGTGGGGAATGCCACTGTGAGCATCAGGTTAAATCAAAGGCAGAATGTGAAGATGCAGGTAAAGAGAAAAGCTTTAAAACGTGTTTATTTTTAACTTTCTGTTCCTTCAGCTTTTGGAAGAAGAAGCCTCTTCTTGCTGTTTAATCCTCTTGATCTTCTCATAGATTTCCTATTGACAACAATTAAAATTCTTTTTCCTATAGCTTTTCCAATAAAATACAGGGGTTGCTTTGGTTTCAAGGAAAGACTAGATTTACTTGATACTTAGTCTTATACTTCATATCTGTTGGGAAAAATGTGGATTTATTTGTTTTCTTAATATTTATCTTATTTTTGTTATTTAATATAATATAATTTGCATTATGTTGTATCCCCCTCACACACACATGGGAAAATCTGTTATGAGGCTCCCAGAACCCCATTCCATTTGTCCTCCATGGCCTAGCTGACTAATTCTTATGAATATTTTTGAATATGTTTTATTTTTCTTCTTTTTTTAAAAAAAATTTATCATCTTGTGTAGAATCTCCATCCTGAACTCAAGTAACCATTCTTGTCTCACTTTTATTGAAAATAAAAAATTTCTACCCCCAAACATTCATTTTTATTAAATAAGGATAATATTGTCATGGAGAAAACTTTTCCTAACTCTGCTTCTCATCCTAGTTATCCTCTAATCTTTAAATCTGAACTACATAAAATTTTGAACTTATATTGAAGTCTCTTGAACGTGTGAATGGCACAGAAAAGTAGTTGGATCTTCACATTTTATAATTTCTATACTGTGCCACTTACTTCCAAAAATGCAATAATATTTGTGCAGAAAAAAAACACCTGTCATGTCAGAGGTCAAATTAATAATCATGGGCTCTGCACCCCAGGGTGTACCAACAGAGACAAGCTTATTCAGCAAGACTCAAAAGATATATAGACTAGAAGGCGGGACATATAACCCAACCTGGACAGGCCATGTCAATCAAGTGTTATGGTTATGTGACAAACCAAGAGAAACCAGCTTCACCCACCTTACAAGGAAGATAGAGCTGTTATGGGCGATAATAGCTGGGTGATACAGAAACAAAAGATGTTAGTTAATCTGTGGCCCTTTGTATCTTCTGATGTTCACACATCCCCCACTTGTTCACGTTGGTCCGCTTGAATCTGCAAGCTTTCTTTAGGCTGATGGTCCAATATTTTTCTTATCGCTACACTATCCAAAAGAAAACGTTACGCAACAGTTTAGGGTCTTTTGAAGGTTGTTTTCCAGTGTGTAATTACGGATTTATTGCTATAATAGAATAGATAATAGGTAATAAATAATAGATACTAGATATATAATGTATAATGTGTCTTACATAAACATAATAAAATAGAACATGCTGATCATATATTTGTGTACTAGCCAGTACCTGCTTCTCTTAATATCAAACCTGAGCGGGGAATGGTGTCTTCAGTATCAGGATTTAGGGCATTGTTGCTGTTCTGGGTGGCTAGATGTATCCCTGTGAAACTTATGTAAAATGAAATACTAAAACCTTATAGAAGGGGAAAATCCTACTTTTCTTCAATTCTTTTTCTTTCTGACCTCACTTTTGTCATATAAAAATATTCTATGAGATTTCTGTTCTAAATAGTTTTAGAAGCTCTTATATGTAGCAGGCAATTATGATAGCTGATTAAAAAAAACCAAGCTGATAATTCCTGCCTCTTGCAAGTGGGGCTATGAATAACGAAAATATATTTTCCTTTAATTAATAATGGTAGCTTTTTGACAAATAAGCACAGCACAAAATTTAATGTAGAAGAAATCTGTGCAACTAGAAGCCAGAATACGACTAATGTGCAATTGATTTAATTAAGGTGTTTTTCAGAGAAAATTTCTACTTATTTTAAACCATTGATATTTCCACACACAAGCAAATATAAACTTTAACTTATTTAAAGTTATCAAATCAATTCCATCTTTATTGCATTTACATAGACCAAAACAGAGCCTGAAATATCACCATTAGTATCAAACAATTTAGAGAGTGTTTCCTGAAATGCCATGCATTTCAGAAGTGTTTCAAAGGAGCATATTGCTTTTCAAAACTTACAGCAGAGCACTTGTGCATCTCATAACTCTATATTACATCATTCAGAGGCCTAAGATCATCCAAACACTAGAAATAGTCTAGCTGCAGTAATACAAGGTAATTCATTGACTAATTTATCTGCTGAGACAGTTTATATGCATCTCCCCCTCATCTACTTCAGCCTGTGGTGCAGCCATACCTAATGGCAGAATTATTCCAGTTCAGCATGAAGAAAAATTCCTTTATTGTGACGGGATAATCAATTATGCCTTAGAGCTCTTGCCATTTGAGTTGGTCGTTTACAGAGGATGGCAATGCATGGAGGTTCCTGGTTGCTAGAATGTTTGTCAGATAGAATCATAGAATCATAGAACAGTTGCAGCTGGAAGAGACCTTGAAGATCATCGAGTCCAGCCTTTTTCCTAGCCCTATCACCCCACTAAATGATGCTCCCCAACACAACATCTACCCGCCTCTTAAATACCTCCAGGCACGGTGACTCAACCACCTCCCTGGGCAGCCTGTTCCAATGGCTCACAACCCTTTCAGTAAAGAAATTCCTCCTAATGTCCAGCCTGAACCTCCCCTGGCTCAGTTTCCATCCATTTCCCCTCGTCCTATCACTCTCTACCAGGGAGAACAGACCAATTCCTGCTTCTCTACGACCTCCCTTCAGGTAGTTATAGAGAGCAATAGGTTCTTCCCTCAGTCTCCTCTTTTCCAGACTAAANAATGAAGATGTTAAACAGGAGTAGCCCCAGTACTGAATACTGATGTATTCAGTGCTATTCCTTTATATTTTCTGAGTTGTATTCCCCTCTTTCTTGACATTCTTTTTCCACTTCAACAGATGAAATTTGATGTGAATGACAAGAAGTAACTCAGATAAGGAAATACCGCGGTAATTGGACCCCTGGCTGTTGCTTTCTTTCTAATTCAACTATTTATAATCTAGGGGCATCTATATACACTTCTAGCAACCTGAAAGTTAAATGGTAGAGAGACAAACAAAATACTTCAAACATAACAGCATTATGAAGTTGAATACTCAATGGACTCAAAGTACATTTCCCAGGTTTTTGAGAGATTGGCAGCTTACAGTGGAAAATCTACATCTTGAAGAGCTTTGATAATGGAGTCACAGATCAATGACAGTGTGTTAATGAACTGTGCTTTAAATGTTAAGTTAATGGGTGACAACTCAATTCCAAGTAAAAAAAAATCCTAAAGTCATTCTTTGTCTTTTTATTACTGTGTGCAATTACTGCTTGTAATGTTGAAGAAATGAACACTCTACTCCTTTTTTAGCTGTTAACTGCATTTATTAAGAACCATTAACTTAGACTGATGGAATTTTATTTCAAGAACATGACAGTACAGATAACTTGGTTCGTCTTAGGCTTTTTTTAGCATACATTTTATAAATTTCCCTTTTCCCACTCACTCTTGTACCTATTGCATCCTCTAGGAATCTCAAAATGACAATGGTTTAAACTAATGTGAAATGTATTTCAGAATAATTCCTTTGACCAAATCAACTGTAGCTTTTTCAGTGACTTTCAAATCTACTTGACACACAGGAAACATGAAAGAATGCCTTAATTGCTGTGGTGGCTTGAGCTTGGTTAAGGGCCAAATGCCACCCAGGTGCTAACTCACTTTCCCTCTACGGGATGGGGTAGAAAATATCATGGAAAAGGTGTTGGGCTGAGAAAAAAGGATTGCTTACCATTTACCATCACAGGCAAAAGAGACTAAATTTGGTGAAATTTACTTTATTGCCAGTTAAAATACCTTTGGATAGTGAGACAAAAAAAAAACAACTAAAGCAACACCCTTTCCCCTGTATTTCCCAGCCTTCATCCCTTCACTCATGATTCCTCTACCTTCTGCTCCCACCAAGCAGCATGGAAGGGATGGGAAATGAGGGCTACAGTTGGTCAGTTCATAACAGCTTCTCTTTCCCTGTACTTTTCCTATACTCTTATGTGTGCTTTCCACAAGTTGCAGTTCCTTCAGGAACACCTAGCTGCTCCTTCACAGAGGACTCTCTGCTCCAGATCTTGGAGAACCTCTTTCTCCTCCTTCTTTTCTGAACTTGGTGTTCACTCTGCTGTTTCTCACTCTTTCCTGCCCCCCACCCTGGCATTTTCTCTCTTCTCTTAAACTTGTTTTCCCAGAATTACCACTAACTTGGCTGAGGGGCTCAGCTGTGCCCATTGAAGCCAACTGGAACCAGCCATGTCCAGCATGGGAGAGCACTAGCCTCTTCACACAGAGACCACCCCTGCAACCCCCTGCTGCCAACACCTTGCCATGGACTTCTGATGAAATATCTGTTTAGATTTTTGGCTAAAGAATGAATGTAGCTATTTATGATGTTATTATCTGCTCATTGTGATAAGAAGGCATTTCAGAATAAAAATATTAGATCTATTCCTCACTCATGCCAGTTTTCCCTCGCTGCCTTCAGCAGACTTGTTCTCTTCCAGGCTGCATGAAGAGGATGGTCAGACTCCCCAGCCCTGGGCATGCAGACTTTATCAGTCTGGGCTGACTCCTGATGCTCTCTCTGTGTCAAGTTCTGTAGAAGGAGGTCCTAATCTCCTGATCTGGGCACATCATTCTCCACTAAGATGGTAGGTGACTGAGGTATCTCCAGAGTGCCTCAATCTGCTTTAGTTAGGATGTGAATTCATCTCTGCCAACTTCAGTTGCCCCAAACTAGGAATATAATGTTCATTTCTCTAGGTATCTACCTACGTATTATACAATACATTATACATGTCATAAGTATTTCTGGAGAGTGAGACAGGATCATAAAATGAGATGGATCACTATATGGAAGTACTTCTCTCTTGCTTCATTAACTCTAGAAGATAAAGACGAATCTTATCTAGCACAGAATGTATATAGAATTAATAGGAAATAATGTATGCCCCTATTACATCAAGATCCATTTCACCTAGTTCTCTTTGAAGATACCTGGTTTCTGTCTAGGAGGTCAATTGTTGGAGAACTCATCCAAAAAGGCAGGAAAATTAATTCCAAACAGCACAAGGGAAGAAGAGACTGAACCTGTAATTCTCTTATGCCAGGAAAGACCATTAGGTATCATATAAGGTACCTGTGTTATCAGGCTAATTGGTCACTAGGAATGAGAGATTCAAATGTTTAGGGACGCAACAAGTTGGAGGGACTCTGAATTCTGCATATTCTCTATAGCACAGGGAGATGACATTGTTTTTTTTATCCCAGAACACAAAATAACTTTCAATAATTCAGTTAATAGTCTATTGTAATACGCACAGACATATAAATCTTCTGGAATTCCCTTGCCATCAAAACTGCTCATATCAGGCACTCTGTGTCTCTTTTCTTGCCCTTTACCGTTTATACAGAGAAAAGGTGGTGGAATGGGAAGTGAAGTCACCTGGAACAACCATAATCTACCTGATAGAACATACAAATGCCTTGAAGTCACTATGGAAAAACAATGTATTTACCACCCAACATGACTTGGTTTTTCCAGTGTTTTAACTCCTCTGCACTCAGATGTAAGGAAGAAAGACTGTGAAGGAACTCTAGAAGGGAAGTAGGTTATCTCCACAGGAAAGTCATCATGGAACAAACAGGTGCTTTTAATGTGTAAATGATGAAGGACTTTCAGAGGTAAGTACTAAACTGCTCGATATCCTTAAGTGTTTAGACATTTCTGAACATAATCTGAACCTGTTTCAGGTGTAGTTTGTATTTATATGTAATGTCTCCTACCCAAAGAAGAAACAAAACCACTAAGATGATTATTTTTTAAAGGTTTTTTGACATTTTTGAAAATGAGTTACCATTAATAATTATGATCAAGTAATTCATAAGAACATAACACTTAGTAAAATTTTATAGTTACAAAAATAAGACTCATACATAATTAGAGATATTTGTTTTGGTTTTTATTTATTAAGAGTCATCACTCAATTTGAAACCAAATGAAGAGTACAGTGACCAAAGAAAACTAAAGAAGTCTAGACCACAAAGATTGGGATTGATTGCCTAAATTGAATTTGTGGTAGAATATAAATAAACTCTTGGATTAATATTGACAGAATTTTAACTTTTTTGACATATATGTAATTTTAACTATATTATGTTTTTATTGTATTTATATTTTATTCTCTCAGGAAAAAAATTCTTTATGACACACATTTATCCAGCACTGCTGCTTATTCCACCTTAGTTCTGTCATCTTTATGGAATAACATGCCTATAGCTATTATAAATTCTTTTTGTTGTTATTAGTAATTGCGGTGTCCTTAGCTCTGATGATCATTATTTTGCTGTTATGTTCTTAATTTTTATCTTTTTTTCTGTATTTCTTCTCATCTGTAGTACAAGTTGTGTTGATTATAGTTTTCCTTTTTTTGCAGTAATATATTGGTTTTTCATTTGTAGCAGATGTTTTTACTTAGCCACTGCACGGGCATTTAGTCAAAATTGTCTTCTTCCTTTATTACTTTTCCAATCAACCACAGAATTAATTCTTCCTATAGAGGCCAAAATTTCCTTGATTTTTCTATCTTAATTTTCAACTACAACTGATTTAACTTACAAAATTTCTGTTGGGTCTAATTAACTCTTTTAAACTACAAGTAGATAAAGTACAGCTATTTTTCAAGTTGCTATTTTCAATCTGTTGTAAATAGTAAAAATTCGAAGGGCATATACAATCCCACACTTATATTATGTAGTTTTTGATCAAAACACATCTTCAAATCGATATAAATGCCTAGAAAATCATACACAAAACTGCCTTAAGTAGGCCAGAATGTTGCTTACATATATGGAATTTCTTAAAATGCACATAAATTACATATTAAAATATCCACAAATCCAATACAATCAAATACAATAGACTCATTATGAATAATTTTGCTACTGATGCTTTTCTTGTCTTTGATTTTCTGACTGATTTACTGCAAATGCCTTGTGTCATTTTGTTCCTCCATCACATCGTATTAAGAGTCAGATAGCACAACACAATATGACTGATTCAATTGAAAACTTCAAAAAGATAATGTTACTGAAAAGTGTGGTTAAATTCGTTCAGAAAACTATTCAGTCATAGTGGCTTCATGCTACTTTTTGTTTTCTCACTCTACATAAAAACTCTGTGGTGTTCTGGGATGATAATAGTTTTGCATTTGTCTGTCATGTTGTAGGCTCATGTTTTGACCAAGCTAGAAAGAGAAACACTGGAAAAATATATTACCTGTATCACTTTTTCTTATAACAGTGTCTGTGCTATTTATTCTCTGATAATAGCAGAGACACACAGAGGAAATCATGTTTTACTCACATATAAATATTTAGATATAGGTTTTTAGATTAATGGATTCAGTTATTTATCACACATTCTGTAGATAAATGTTTTGAATTAGGAAACGAATCCTTTTGACATAACTATTTACCCAATGATTTCATACAGATTGATATCAACCATGACCTTTATACCAGATTTTTGTAGCTGAGGGTTGAAAATATTTAAAAGCTATATATCAGATCTGCATAGACATTCTTGTCATTGTAGTAATTGCAAATACAGTGGCAAAGTTAATTTGTTATGCGTGTTGAAATGCATGACTACCTGCCCATAGCTGGATCACTTGTCAGAAATAAAACTTGTCCTAGGAAGCAGAGGAAAACTAATAATACCAAAAGGTCTCGCTAGCTACTGAAGTCCAGCATTCAATGTGAATGTTTAGTGATGTTTAGCCTTGTAGCTGCCTGAAGACTTCAACTGTTTTAAGGACATAACAATTTCATTTAAGAATATATTCAAGCCTATTGTTAAGATCAAATTGTCCTGACTCTCACATTTTAATTCTGAACATTTCTATTTCAGGATACATAGAACATGAGTATGCTAAAATTGTCTAGCCTTTCTCTTTTAAACCTAATAGCCACATCTTAGAGCACTATTGGGGGGCAGAAGGTCCCAGATCTTTATGATTTTTATGATCTTTATGATTTATGAAACAGACACAAACTTGTATGTCTTAGCCTTCTGGTGAATGCCTTAAGCAATGGATATTTGCTGTAGGTCTTTCTCCAGCTAATGCAGTTGCATTTGTTGTAATGTGTTTCAGTGCAGACTTGATCACAGAGTGAGAATTGTTCCAATACAGTGATTTCCTATGGGGTGATATATATAGTTTCCATACCTCACAGAAAGCAAGCCTTCTTCATGTCTAATATATAGGCTAACATAATCATTCCTGTAACTCAAATTACACAATCCTCCCTGAGATTTTAGGCCCACATTTACAAGGTATTTACCCATTACCATTTTGGGTGTTGTATCACTTGCTCCAAGAAGGGAATTCACAAACCTGAATGAATTGCTTTCATTTTTCAAGCAATGCAGGAGAAAATTCACCATCTATAAAGCTTAATTTCCTTGAATAGAACAGTTTGTGTGTTTTAAATCCTAGGCCAGCCGAGAGTACCTCACAGATTTTCATTACCTCTTGCACCTGTGAAAACAGCTATATGAGTCTGAGATGTCTGTCCCAGCTGCCTTCCTGAGTGGTAGGTTGAGCAGTGAGCTGGCTAGGGCTTTTCCCTGTGCATGCACACAGAACCACACAGAATCACACAGAATATTCATGGTTGGAAAGGACCACTTCTACGTGTTTCTTAAATACCTCCAGGGATGGTGATTCAACCACCTCCCTGGGAAAGCTGTTCCAGTGCCTCACCACTCTTTCTCTAAAGAATTTCTTCCCAATATCCAATCTAACCCCACCCTGTCTCAACTTCAAACCATTTCCTCTGGTTCTGTCATTACTTACTAAGGACAAGAGGCCAACACCCACCTGTCTACAACCTCCTTTCAGGTAGTTGCAGAGGGCAATGAGGTCCCCCCTCAGCCTCCTCTTCTCCAAACTAAACATGCCCAGTTCCCTCAGCCTCTCCTCATATGGCTTGTCCTCTAAACCCCTCNCACTCCCCCCCAAGTGAGAGAGATGTTAAATTCCTTTCTCAAGGGAATTCAAACCCATATTTCTCTACCTTGCATGATAGCATGCTGATCATTGCTGGGGCTGTCCCTTTAAGCTATTGAAATATCAGTGATTATGGAAATTTTCTGAAACATTAAGAGTGAATTATTATGCTGAGGAAGATGTGTTCATGTCTTCTGTATTATTGGCAGGATCTAAAATCAACATGCAGCTACTGTAAAAACAAACTATTTCTTATTATATCAGACAGGTACCTAAGCTGGGACTGTAGGAATTTAGGGTCATTCAGCATCTATTACAGTGATTTATTTTTTTCACATGATACAAGTATTTCAATTGTACCAAAGTTAAATGCTTTAAGTCTTTCCAGTTACAAATACTTCAATACTAGTACTACCAATAAGGACAGTTGGAAATATTAAAGTCTTTCTGCTTTCAAAACAAGGGTACTCCCTCAAAATACCATATAGTGAATGGATCTCTTAACTCTCTGACCCATGTTAACCTTCAAGCAACATCAAGGAATTATGTGGAGAAACATCTGAAATATAAAAACACCAAGCCTGCAACTATTATATAAATTTAACAGTACAGACAAACGAGGTCTGTACAAGAAGAACACTCGATATGCTCTCAAGCACTGCTTGACTCACTGTTTGCTATGGGCATCATCATTGTAAATATGAGATAGGGTTTAGAGCCAGAAGCAAGCAAGATAGAGGAAGAACAGAAAGTAACACCAGACTAGTACTAGAGAACAGAGTAAAATCAGAGCTCATTAGTTACTGGCAGTGTCCTGAAACAAGTGGTACACTCCTGACTAGTTGTCAATGCCTGACCGACATTAAAAATTCAGATGATTTTAATACTCTTCAAATCGATCGGAAATTTCAGCACTGTTATGGAAACCTCCTGTCTAATTATTTGTTTCAAATCTTGCACAGGATGTCTGGGAACAAAACCAGGTGAGAAATATCTCCCATCAGATGTCACTGAGTAGTCACATTATACCAAACCATATCACATCAGCAGGAGCTCACAGCAGAAACCTAGACCCTCTCCTGAAGGAGAAACTCCCGTTGGAAGAACCCAGCTCATATGGGAAGGCTTCCCTAAAGGGAAAGGATGGTTGGTGACCCACAGCAATGGCTGCAGACAGAGCTGGGTGTGAGGCCATCTCCATACCATCATCTTCCCTCAGCATACTGGTGTCAGAGTCATTGTGCTGCAGTGATAGCAACTCCTTGCTGAGATCCTGGGATGTGCCCTCAGGTGAAGCACTCAGGTGCAGGAGAGTGCAAGGCTGTGAGCAGGCATCACCCTCTGAGTCATCAAGTCACTCAACCAGAGCATGGTGCACCAGGATGAGGTCATACTTTTACTGAGATGAGCAGATTGCCGCCTCTGAAGCCTCCTGGCTCAGGGTGGAAGTCCTCAGGGCAACCAGTTGAGTCATTCATCACCTTTTGGTTTTGCTGCTGGTCCTGCTACTTGCAAGATGGTGTGAACTCTCCAGATGAGCTGTTAACACCACAAAGGGCAGTGTCCTCCAGGGTGTGTGGTGGGCAAGTACCAACAGGTATCTTCAAGGGGTTTTGGGTGCTTTTGGTTTCCTTTGCCACGCCAGTTCCAAGGTTTGGTGCTCTGAGAGAGCATTGCCCATTACCAAAGAGGGCAGACTAAAGGCCATGGTCCAGGGAGGCTCCAGAGAGGTGCTGTTCCTCCAGAGGACCTGTTTGAAGCTGTTTTCCTCTGAGGCCCAGAGACTGACCTCAGAGTGGTGCCAGCAGATAAGTTCAGGCAGAATGAGGTAAAAACAGCCTTTTCCCACAGAATATGGGAAAATATGGGATGATTTGTCTACACTGATTTTGACAATTTCTTTAATCTGACTTGGCTTTTAGGGCAATGGAAATTTTTTTTTCTTCTTTAATCAGAGCAAATTCTAGTCTGTTCCCATTTTGTGAGCTGTTTCTCTGTGGCTCACCCACTGAGGCAGGACAGAGGTGCAACACTGTGCCAGCAAAGGTTCTGCTCTCACCTTGGCAGCCACTGCCTCGGTTCCCAGCCTGGGATGTGCGAGGCTGGAGCATCCTTTGGGGACTCTGGGCAAGCCAATTGCTCTTTCTCCTCTTCATTTCCAAAGTGGGATAATGGCCCAGTGCCATAGCCCTGATATAGGCTGGGCAGTGACTGGCTTACGAGCAGCCCTGAGGAAAAGGACTTGGGGGTGCTGGTGGATGAGAAGCTCAACATGAGCCCTCAGTGTGCACTTGCAGCTCAGAAAGCCAACCCTATCCTGGGCTTCATCAAGAGAAGCGTGGCCAGCAGGTCTAGGGAGCGGATTCTCCCCCTCTACTCCACTCTCGTGAGACCTCACCTGGAGTAACTAAAGCCTAAGAAAATACAAACAAGGTATCACAGAGAAGGGATATTCCTGTGTCATCTCATTCTCATGTGGATGCTGTGTCCTGTTGTGAACATATACTTGTGCAGTACTGTTTTAGATGACCCCATTTTTAATGGTGATTTAAGCAGTTACTCCCAAATGGCTGCATCAAGAGAAGCGTGGCCAGCAGGTCGAAGGAGGTGATTCTCCCCTTCTCCACTCTGGTGAGACCCCACCTGGATTAAAGCATCCAGTTCTGGAACCCCCAGTACAAGAAAGATATGGGTGTTCTGGAACGTATTCAGAGAAGGGCCACAAGGATGATCAGAGGGATGGAGAGCCTCTCCTATGAGGACAGGCTGAGAGAGTTGGGATTGTTCAGTCTGGAGAAAAGAAGGCTCTGAGGAGACCTTATTGTGGCCTTCCAGTATCTGAAGGGGGCCTACAAGAGGGCTGGTGAAGGACTTTTTAGGATGTCAGGCAGCAATAGGACTAGGGGGAGTGGACACAAGCTTGAGGAGTGGAGATTTAGATAGGATGATGGGAGGAAGTTCTTCACCATGAGGGTTGTAAGACACTGGAACAGGTTGCCCAGAGAGGTGGTAGATGTCCCAAACCTGGATAATTTGAAAGCCAGGCTGGCTGGGGCTCTGAGCAAGCTGATCTAGTGGGAGGTGTTCCTGCCCATGGCAGGGGTGTTGGAACTAGATGATCTTTAAGGTCCCTTCCAACCTTGAAAATTCTGTGATTCTATGATAATATACCAACATAAGGTAAATCATTGGGATTCCTGGCTACACAACAACTTTCACGTTTGTGATACACAACACCACTGCAAACTCAAATTCTTTTAAAATATCAAACCTGTTCTAACTTGTGATAGAAGGAGTATCATTTACTGGTTATAAATTATCCCTGATTTTACGAGTGGGAAATCTGTGTGGTAAGACACTAAAGCAACCATGATTAGTTCTTCAGTGTCTTTGAATATAGGGTTGTTTAAAATTAGTACTTCAAGAAGTATGAGTAGAAATAAATATTCTTTTCCTTTAGACAAATAAGAATAGGAAAGAAAGAGTTAAAGAAGGAATATAAATGTGTATATTAATCTGTATTAATATAGAGATCATTGTGACACTAATGTGATCAAAGCTAAAAATGACCTCCAGCCTTTAAAAAAGACTGTATTAATAGCTTTCTATATTACTTGTAGTATGTGCAATTGTGGAAAACAAATTAATACCCTGTAGTGAAGCCTTGCCTATGCAGCAAGGACATTCATTAATTTCTCCATTAAAAGATTTACTTGGCATGTCAATAAAACTGGAAATTTGTAGTAGCATTGAAATTAAGGTTCTAGTAAAAACATTTTGAAATAACCTTGTTCTTCTATGAAAGGGTATACTAGCTGAAGCAGAAAAATAAAAAGTAAATGGATGTTATGAAGTAGTTTGGAATGATGAAAAAATAATTTATTTTAGGTAAAGTTTCTTGGCTAAGGTGAAAAAATAATGAGGGGATCAATTACTGTCAGGTATCATGATGATTGTAAAGTCTACAAAATCCAATGTTGATGTCTAACCTTACACAGTTAAATCAATTTAATCTTCTAAATGCTAACATGGGGTCTGACCTTCCCACCGACTTCAGTGACTCTCAGAGACTATGTAATGAATTTACAACTTTCTATTTGATTGATTCTGTGACATCTTTACGTTAGTTTAAGTATATTGATGTTACTCATCCAGTAATAGCAGAGAAAAAGAGAATATAGAGAACAAATATTTTTTTTAAGTTCTGAAAAAGTGCCTTACTGCTAATCAAGCCCTGCTTGACATAATTCCTGTTATTTTCTCTGCTATTAATGATCACACTAGAGTAAGTATAAATGGGGAACAGTTAACATCTCACATATTTCTTAGGTTTGAATTTATTTTTAGGTTTCAGTCTAATTAGTAGATAAAAATAATTCTGGACTTACTCCACCAGAAATCAGGTAGAAAAAGTTCTGTATTAATAAAATCAAGGAAGTATCCTTCCAAGGTAAAAATCCTACTAATATATGTTTTCCTTTTGTTGCTTTGAAGAATAGGTGTGGCAGATAGTACAGATACTGTCAAAAGGCATGCCAAAACCTACTACTCTTTGCTACTTTTCATAATCTTAATCCCCCCAAATTGATTTACATAATAAATAAATAAACTCTGACAATATTGTATTCCATTGTTAAAACATCAATCAGTAAACACGTCTCTTCAGGTCACAGCACTTGAATCAATATCATGTAAAAATTCTTATGTCTTCTCAGAATATTGCCATCAGAAAGCCCACAAGTATTTCAATCCAGCAAATTGAAAACTTCACAGGGCTTTATTTGTGGTTAAACACTGGAAAAATGTGTTCAGAGAGGTGATAAAATTTCCATTCTTGGAGACATTCAGGTCTTTTCTAGCAACAGCCTTGAGTAACCTGATCTTCTCAGACCTGTTTTGAGCAGGGAGTAGGATTAGATGGTCCATTTTATAATCAAATTATGAGGGATTTTTTTTATGGTTCTGGCCTAACCCTAAAGAGCTAGGCGGGTATTAAGAGGAAACACATGCCCTGAAGGTCAAAAAGACTTCTAGGAGCACTGTGTGTCATGTTATGGTATTTGAAGCACTCCAGAAGGCCAAATAAAAAGCCTTGTTGACTGTGATTGAGTTAAACTTTAGTTTAGTTTAGTTTAATCAGCTTATGCAGGACTTATTCTTCTATAACATTGAACATTAAAGCATACTTTCTCCTGTTTTAGTGTAAATGATGGTTGTGGAATAGCGTCATCAAGATATTTACTAGTTACAGCCTACATAAATCAACACTTGTTGATACAAATTTCTGAATATGATGCTGATATGGTTTCATTTGTATATGGTTTTTCATTTCTTTGCATCCTTATTTATTCAATTTTATTTGACTTACATGCAAAGAAAAAAAGACCTTTTTCTGTGATACTCAGAAACAGAAGTCCTTACAATGATAATCTAACATATACTGTAATGGCTTATTGCATGTTATGGCAAGCAATATGAAGAATTATTCAAGAATTGAATCCTAAATTTCATCATTTATATGTGATACCACCTTCAAATTTGTCTTTACTATTCCTAGTACGTGTTTCCATTTGGGAAAACGCATGGTTTTCTATGCTATTAACCTCTCCTTTATTACATTCCTTCTTAACAGCATGGTTGGGTATTAATCTCCAAAAGTAAGTCACTAAGTAAGGGCTTCCTTATTTATCCCTTTCTCTGCTTTATAAAATTTTAAAATTAGTTGGTTTGGTGGATGGATGTCATACACTATACTGTTATACTTGCTATACTGCTAGTAGTATTTATAATGGAAAAATGCTGAAAAAGAAATACAGTTTAATGAACAATATTAAAAATGTAAAAACTGGGGTTTTAAACCAAGACAGGTTTCTTTGATTTGGTTCATCCAGAGAAATGTCCTGTGATGAATAGTTCAGTGTGATATTTTAGCTATTAGCATCATAGATTGGTAAGCAATATCAGAGAAACCGGTCTGCTGGAGCGAGGAACGAGTATGAACACAGGTGGGATTACTCAACCAAATGCTACTCCCAGTTTGTTCCTTCCTGCTACTCAAAGAATTATTTTGGCTATTGTAAGTCTACATAACATGACTTGCTAAGCTGTTCCTAATGCATTGGAATGTGCTCACTTTCTGAAGCCTTAAAATCAAAGCCAAACAATCAGAACTACTTTTACTTCTTAAAACCAGCCAGTCTTTTCTTAAGCCTTCTAGTTAATTAAAAAGACTGATTAATCATAATTGAAGAATGACTGTTCCTCTGACTTTAAAACCTCTGTGTGAGTTTCTAGTAATTAAAGTATTAAAGTAAAAGAACATTTTTCTGAGCTTTTCTTCCTTCTTTTTGCCGTCAGCTTTTTTTCAGAGACCTAGAAGGAAGCTGTCCAAAAAATTGACACAAGAAACTAATAAAATATATTTTAAAAAATAGTAAAATTTCTTCATAGTGAAATGACAGTTTTGTTCTAAGTACCAGTCATCGTGAAAGAAACAAGATGTCATTTCTTGTCCAGAGTAGCTACTCTACTGAAATTCCTAGAGGAATTATAAGGACAACTGAGACTACAGACTTCTAACGAAAAATAACCCTCTAGAGACCAGGATCAGTCATTGCTCACATTGGTTAAAGACTTCAATGCAGTGTGTGGCAAGACAGTAATTTCACAGAAAATTCTGAAGGTGTGATAGATTGCTGGATTTGAGTGTTGGACCGTAATGTTACTGAACATTTCATTACAGTTCCAAGCAGCATATCTTTAGGAACTTTCCTCCAAGACAATCTTTAAGCTTCAGTAGTGTAGGCTTTCTTTATTTCTATCTTTCTGTCACAAGCTTTCTATTTATAATGAATTTGAATACTTTCAACAGTGGCAAAACTGACCTGCAAAACACTGTAAATTGCACAGTTCTTGAAGCATTATAGAACATTTATTTTTGTAAAAAGAGAAGGATGTTGACGTAATCACCTGCTCAGCTTTATTAAGCTTCTGTTTTTCATGCACCTTAGATTACCAGAACCTTTGCTGCTAAAAGTATAGCTAATGCCAATCACCATTGTTTCATGGAAATTAGGTCTTCTCAAACAAATGTGCTACCTTTTTAGACAAAATTATAGGTCCACTTAATAAAGGCTGTTAGGCTGATAGTGCATACTTCAAATCTTTATTACTCTATATTTTGATTTGAGAGCTTGCATTGTATGGATTGAAGTAAGTACACATGAAACAGAAAAATTACTCTTACAGACCTCTTGAAGTAATTGTAAATGGCTAGACATTCTCTAGTGGGACTCTTTTCTAGCAGGTCTTCCTTGATTTGATTCTGTTTGAAATCTGTATCACCAACCTTGTAGGGCCACAAAAATTAAAGACAGACTAGAAGACAAGTCTCACAATTAGAGTTCAACCTACTGAATTTAATAAAGAGAAAACTGAGACATAATATGACTGATAGTTAAATATACTCACAGTTAGAAGAAATACCTGGGCGAGAGAAGCTTTTCAACCTTGCAGAAAAGGAATAATAAGATGCAGTGAATGAATACTTGAGTTAGACAAATTCAGCCTTGGAAGTAATTAATGTGGTGTGATTAAAGATTAGAGCAGCTACTATTAGAAAATCTGAAAGACTGTGTATGTAGGAGGTGAGACCAGATGATCACAGTGGGACATTATGGAATTGAAATCAACGCGGGTGTAGATTTTCTGATTAAATGCAACATAAAAAGTGATGTTTTAATGTTTTAGGTTACAGGTTGTCTTCTGACTTCATTTCTTAGATGAAGTAGCTTAGCTACATGATGTAGTTTGCTTTACAATAGTCTTCAAAGCTTAGGAAATACAATAGAACTTTAATTCTTTCCTAAATAGGAATTGAGGTGCATGATGCAAACCATGGATATACCCTTGGCTGCCATTCCAAACAAAAATAAAACCTTTGAAGTATCATTTGAAATGGCATAGTCACTCTGTTCTGCCTTGCTCTTTCTCCAAGAGGATTTGTCTCCTAGTTAAATCTCTTGGGATGTAAGCACATGTCTTAGAATGTGTAGTGTGTGTGAGACACACTCTGTCACAGACTTCCCTAAAACAGTTCCCAGAACACATTAGGGTGGAACAGCAATTTTTGATTTTGTGGCTTTTCCCATTAGCTAGCATAGATCCCAGAGTGGGATCTATCAACTGAGCAGACCATTTTCTGAGCACACATATGTTTCTCTTTCTTCCGATCACCTGCAGAATACAGATACTTCTGTGCTCATGTCCTTTGAACTCTCTTGAATTTGGACTGGCTTGCCTCTGAGCTTCTGCAAAAATTTTGGGTTTTTTCTTTGTTTTGGAAAAATTTATATTTTCTGAAACATTTAGAATGCACAATAGAAAGCACATGGCGTTTCCAAAACTAGTGGACACCTCTATCTATGATTCTCTGCTTTGCAGCTGTGCATACATGCAGGGACATATGTTGTAGTTTAGTTCAGCACTGTGCCTCCTCTACACTTTGAAGAAGGATTTTGTTGCCTTATTTTCACTGAAAAAAGCAAAGGCAAACAACACTGAAGAATAGAACATCTTTTTCATAGTTGTAATCCATTTACATGGAAAGACAATATAATTCCCTAAAAAAAAAAAAACAAAAGAAGCCTCTCTTGAAGTCAGACAAAAAAATCCGAAGGCATTAATAATAACAGTGAGTAGAAATTTTAGGGAAGGATTTGTAATGTGGGACTCTTTATGAGGAGAGTGCTCTGCATTTCAGTGATAATTGTTTAGGTACTTACATTGCACAGAATATGCAAAAAATATTGCAAAGATATGGACTAGCTGTTCTTGCAGTAAATGTAGTTGATATGTGACAAAACCATGTTTCTACAACCACAGTATTTGAACTATTCCATTGGAGACTACCAAAGAAGGAGCTGAAACTGTGGAACTCTCTGTAAACACACTGGGACTTGTGTGTCAGATTCATGAATTTTGAAGAGAAGGCAATAGTGGAAAGAGCTGTTTATTTATATCTGAATTTACAATGACAAACAAGCATTAAGATGGACATCCTGCTTTTTATAAACAACTATTTTCACAGTGGCAGCAATATTTTTTTTCTAAGAGGTTAACTCTTTTGGGGGATATTAAAAAAATGGATTGCTGATGTCTGCTTCTTCCTGAGTGTTCTCCAACTGCTGGAAAACCATTTTCCCTTCTCATATGATCCAAACCCGCACCTTGCATCAACACACACTATATAATGAGTTGCTGTTTCTACAAAACCACAGGACTCACAAAGGTTGGCAGAAAGCATTACACTTGGGACAGCTAAGCATCTTCCTTCTATATAGCTCAGGAAATAATCTGCCCATCTCCACTTCCACCCTGAACTCCTGTAAGTCTGACTCCCTTGGGCTAGGTTTTATGACTTGGCCTTTGGACAAATACCATAAATCCCTCTAAACAACTGTAACAGGTCAATATTATCCTTCAACTCAAAGAACTGAGTGTAGCCAGATGTAGAAGGATGTAGGTAGGTAACAAATATCAGATAGCAGCATTTCTTGGCTTGGAATTAAATCCTGTGCAATTCAGTTCCTGTACAAGATCTGGTGTGACTTACCAGGAAAGATCATAGAGAGGATCATCTTGAGTGAGCTCTCACAGCAATTGCAAGGCAGCCAAGGCATCAGGGCCAGCCAGCATGGGTTTATGAAAGGGAGGTCTTGCTTAACCAACCTGATATCTTTCTATGACTGTGTGACTCACCTTTTGGATGGGGGGAAGTCTGTGAATGTTGTCTACTTGGACTTTGGTAAGGCCTTTGACACAGTCTCCCACAGCATTCTCCTGGAGAAACTGACAGATCATGGTATAGAAAAATGTACTCTTCACTTAGTTAAAAAATGGCTGAATGGCCGTTCCCAGAGTGTTGTGATTAATGGAGTGAAATCTAGGTGGCTGCCAGTCACCAGTGGTGTCCCTCAGGGCTCAGTTTTGGGGCCAGTCTTGTTTGGCATCTTTATTGATGACCTGGATGTGGGGATCAAGAGCACCCTCAGTAAGTCTGCAGATGACACCAAACTGTGTAGGAGTGTTAATCTGCTGGAGGGCAGAGAGGCTGTGCAGAGG
>VWZO01003119.1:0-10839 GCA_013396975.1 Bucco capensis
GGTACAGCTTGGGATGGCACTGCCTGCTACAGCTTGGGATGGCTCAGTATGGCTTGGTACAGCTCAATACAGCTCAGTACGGCTTGGTATGGGTCAGTACAGCTCAATATGGCTTAGTATGGCTCAGTACAGCTCAGTATGGCTTAGTATTGCTCAGTATGGCACTGCCTGGTATGGCTCAGTATGGCATGACACAGCCTGGTATGGCACTGCCCAGTACGTCCCAGTATAGCACTGCTTAGTATGATTTGATGTGGTTGTGTATGGCTCAGTAGAGCTCAGTATGGCACGGCCTGGTATGCCACGGTATGGCCCAATACATAGCATAGTATAGTACTGCCTGAGTACAGCTTGGTATGGCTTGGTACAGCTCAGTATGGCTGAGTATGGCTTCATATGGCCTAGTATGGAAGAGCTGCAATCCAAATGTAACTGCCTGGTATGGCACAGCATGGTATGGCCCAGTATGGCATGGCACGACCCAGAATGTCACTGCCCAGTATGGCACAGCATGTCCAGTAAGGCACAGCATGGTACAGCCTAGCGTGGCACTGCCCAGTACAGCTTGGTACAATACAGCTCAGTATGGAACTGCCTGGTGCAGCATGACCCAGTACAGCCCAGTATGGCCCAGTATGGCTCAGCCTGCTATTGCACTGCCCGGTATGGCCTGGTATGACTTGGCCGGACACTACACTGCGCAGTATGGCCTTGTATGGCTCAGCTAGGTACTGTCCCTGTGAGCTGAGCCGTGCTGGGCCCTCTCCCCATGGGGAGCTGCTTGGTTCCCTGACAGCCACCCCAGGCCTGGGGAGGAGAGCACCATCCTGGACCCCACATCCCTCTGGGGCTCACTGCCCAACCCCAGGCACGAAGAGATAGCCTTGGTCTGCTAGCTCCGGTCCCCCCAGCATGGGTGCCGTGGGCAGGGGAGGGACAAGCTGCTTGCTTAGAGGAAAAATACCTCTTAGTCCCTTCTATTTATTTATTTTGCACCGTGAAGAAACATCTCCAGCCTGCTGCTAACAGTTTGGGAAGCAGAAAGACCTCCAGTGGAGTGGACACCAAGAGAACGAGTGTGTGTCCTTGCGTCCCACGCGTGTCCCTGGGTGTGGATAACCCCGGGGCCGTGCAGGAGCATGATCCAATCTTTCCAAGGAGCATTTGTTCCCAGGAATTTATTGTAGTATTCAAAGTAAAGTGCAGGAGAAAAAAAAAAATACAAAAAAAAAAGAAAAATAAAAGAGGTGAAGTCTGCCTGGGAGCTGCAGTGACCACAGCAGGGTATGACGCCAGGAGTGTTGTAAAGACTGTCTGTGCTTAAAGGAGGTACTATTGTGCCTCTCCTTTTATTTATCACTCGGGAAGTGCCAGCGAACTCGCCTCCTTCCCGCTCCCAAGTGCCAGCCCAGCTTTCCACAGGGCTCTTTATTTGCCATGGTCTATTCAGGAACTGTCACTCCCGAGCTCCAAGTTATTCAAGACCTTAATCAATCAAAAAGGATGAGAATCGCTCAGGTTTTTTCCCCCCTCCCTTTGAAATGAGGGAACAATGTTTTCTGGGCTCGCACTTCCCTTCCCCTTCACGGGCCTGGAGACCGGGGAGGGAACTTCAGGAGGTTCGCCTTAGTTAGGCAGGAACCCGGAGCAGGAATAATCAGAGATCCTGGCTGCCGAAGGAGAGGCAGCGACCATGGGGAGGACGCGAGGACCTCCGGCGGGATGCGTACCGGGAGCAGCCGGCGGGATGCGCACAGGGAACAGCCGGCGGGATGTGCACCGGGAGCTCGGGGCGGGATGAGTACCGGAGGCAGCCGGCGGGATGCATACCGGGAGCTCGGGGCGGGATGAGTACCGGAGGCAGCCGGCGGGATGCATACCGGGAGCTCTGGACAGGATGTGCACTGGGAACTCGGGGCAGGATACCTAGCGGGAGCTAGGGACCGGATGAGTACCGGGAGCTTGGGACGGCATGTGCACCGGTTGCTCAGGCCGGCATGAGTACCGGGAGCTCGGGGCGAAATGCCTAACGGGAACTCCGGGCGGGATGTGCACCGGGGAATCGCCGCCGGTGGGATGTCTATCGGGGAACCACCGCGGGATGCGTACTGAGGGCTCGGAAAGGGAGTTCCGCTCCCAGCCCGTTTTTCCGCTCCCTCCGGCCCCTCGTGCCGGTTACCGGCTGCTCTCCATCCCTTTTGAAATGCATAAAAATCAAGCCTAAATCCCGAGCGCGCTCCGGCCGCCGGAAAGCTTTCAGGCACCTAAGAAACATCTTGGGCAAGCAAAGTTGTCACGACGCTGTAAGTTAGGGTATATTCTCCACAGCACCTCGGTGACCGGAGCTGTGAGGAACCCGCTCACCAGCCCCGTGGAGCCCAGCCCGGGAGCATTCCCAGGCTGGGATAACCGGAGGGCTACCGGTAACGCGCGGCTCCGACGGTACCGCTCGCACCGAGCCATTTTTCTACGCCTGCTTTACTCGAAGGAGGAAAGCGGTAGAAGTGTTATAAAAATGAAAAGATTAAGCTATTTAAGGTTTAATTCGTGTTTAGGAATCAGGCGGCGGGAAGCGCGTACGGCGCGAACAGCATCATCTGCCTGCCCTTCCCGTTCCACCGGCCCCGAGCGTGGCAGAGGAGACCCTCCCGACCCGATACGGCCCGTAGCTCCCGCAGCTTATCCTGGAGCCCCTTGCCGGGGGATCCCCGAGCCCCACAGCCCTTACCGGTGCTCCTCCGGGGCTACTCCGAGCACCACAGCCCTTCCCGGTGTCCCGCCGAGGAACCCCCGAGCTCCATTCGCACAGGACGGGCTCGTTGGGTCGTGGGAGGACCGGGAAGGGAAGGAGGTATGGAACCCACCTAGTCTGGCCCTAGCCGTCCTGCGCTACCGGATCCCGAGTGTCCCCGGGGGCGAAACAGCCGCATCCTCCCGCACGGGTACTGCTCCACATCGCAGGAGAAAAGATGAGGCAGGAGAGCCTGAGCCGCAACCCCCGCCCCTCCTCGCCCCCCTCATCCCCCCAAATTACAGTCCTTCAGGGCCAGCAGAGATGATTTCACGGTTTCCCAGTGGAAATAGCTAAAAACGCTCCTGCTAATTACAGAGCTCTTCCAGGCCAGGTGCACTTTTAATGGGATTAGGGAATGCTGCGTATTAAACCTGCAGCACATCTAACGGGCAGTGGAGATCAGAGCTGTGAAGGACAGAGGAGATCGGCCCTGAGCGAGAAACATCACTGCGTCCACCTCTATCGGCAATCATTAGCCAATCAATCAAGCAATCAGGCTCATCCCGGGGCTGAGCGAAGACAGTAATTCCTTGTCGGAATTTCGGAGAAAATGCTCGGAAAGGAAAGGGACAAAGAAGGAAAAAAGAAGATGAGAAAAGAAAGGGAAGAAAGAAAGAAGGAAGAAAGAAAGACAAGAAAGAAGACAGGAAGAGAAAGGAAGAAAAGAAGAAACGAAAGATTGAACAGAAAAGAAGGAAGAAAAGGAGAAAGAGAGAAAGGAAAAGATAAGAAAGGAAAATATAAGAGAGGGAAAAGGAAAAGAAAGATTGAACAGAAAAGAAGGAAGAAAAGGAGAAAGAGAAAAAGGAAAAGAAAGGGGGAAAAGAAAGGAAAATATAAGAAAGGGAAAAGGAAAAGAAAGATTGAACAGAAAAGAAGGAAGAAAAGGAGAAAGAGAAAAAGGAAAAGAAAGGGGAAAAAGAAAGGAAAATATAAGAAAGGGAAAAGGAAAAGAAAGATTGAACAGAAAAGAAGGAAGAAAAGGAGAAAGAGAAAAAGGAAAAGAAAGGGGAAAAAGAAAGGAAAATATAAGAAAGGGAAAAGGAAAAGAAAGATTGAACAGAAAAGAAGGAAGAAAAGGAGAAAGAGAAAAAGGAAAAGAAAGGGGGGGAAAGAAAAGAAAAGATAAGAAAGGGGAAAGGAAAGGAAAGGAAAATTGGAAAGGAAAATTGGAAAGGAAAGGAAAACGCAAAAAGAAAAGAAAATTGGAAAATAAAAGAAAAAGAAAAAAGAAAATATTAAAGAAAAGAAAAAGAGAAGAGAGGAGAAAAGAAAAATTTGAAGAGAAAAACTGCAAGAAGAGAAAAACTTAAAGAAGACAAAAACTTAAAGAAAATAAGAATTAAAAGCAAACGAAAATGCAAAGCCACAAGCTGCCGAAACGGCTGTGTCTGGGCACTGTAATGCCTGGCTCATGTCCCATGCTGCCCAGAGGTGGGGCAGGGGATGCTGCTGGGGCTGGGGGTTCCCAGCACCCCTTGAGCTCACTCGGAGCTTGTGCCCCACGTTCAGGAGGTCCATCCCCAGGGTGAGGTCTGCCACGGCCCCGAGCTGCCTTACACCACACCGGAGCTGCTATTGCTGTGCGGGAACACGAGGCAGACTTGTAAAATGCCACCAAAGAGAAACCTCAACACTGCCTCAACTAGTGCTTTAGGGGTTGGAGTCATAGGAAGGGTGACTAAATGTCCTCTTTGGAGCAGGGACACGATGAGGGGAGGCAGAGGAGCAGAGCAGGGAGAGAGGTGATGGAACCCACCGGAGAAGCGACCAGGAAAGCAGGGAGCATCACCCTCCTCCCAGCTCCTGGGTCCGAGCATTTTGAGACAAGTAGCCTTAAGATTAATTGTTTTAAGGCCTTTTTGTTGTTGTTGTTTTGTAGCAGAAACATAATACTATTTGGTGAAAAAAGAAATTGCCAGCCAAAGGCTGAGGAGAGGAACATTGGGAACCTCACGAAATGTAATCTGCAGATCCAATTGATTCCCAGCGTATCAGTTGAGAGGATAAAGATGCATATCTCCATGATGGATATTGCATTAATAGGCACATAAATAAAGGTTGAAAAGTCACCCCTGAAAGCTTTGAACCTTTCCCTATTGCTTTCATGTCCCATCAGCAGCCTCGGATTTGATTTTTGTAATGGTTTTTTACCTTGGAGTTGTTAAGGTTTCATTCATTTACAGCCACTGTGTGTTTGGGAGCCCAAGTCCAGGCTCTATGGAAGGGCAGGGACAGGGGATAGGAGACCCCAGACTCTCCTACCCACCCCTAGCACCCGTGAGATGGGCCCAGAGAGCACTTTAGAGCACTGCTGCCTAGGTCAGGGGCAAAGGAAGGCATTTTGCCCCTCCTAAGGAGGAGTTTTCTCCGTGGGGATCACCTTCGCCACAGGAGCAGGGAGGAAAGGGAAGTCTGGAGGGTGAAGGCAAAGTGCTTTCGTGGGTGGGTAGATCCAAGGGATCCCCGAGGAGGGAGAAGACCCCCAGGGGAGCCTCTCCGCTGCCCTCTGCCTGCTCCCCGGGCTGGGAGGTGATCCCCGGGGAAGAGCTGCAATCCAATTCCCGGTTAGAGGGGTGAGGAGGATGCCCCGTGGGAGAAGGCTGGAACACTTAACCCTACAAATGGTTCCCGGCCTCCCTCTCCCTCCCTGTAAACTGGCAATAAATACAACATGTATTTCACTAACTCCTCACCTTTCTGATTGCTACCAGATCCTCCAGTAAGCGATACTACAGCTGCTGCTCCACGCTAACACATGCCTGCTGGGCTGGGATGAGGGCAGAGGGGCTGCTGGAGCAGGGGCTGGGGGTGCTCCAGGACCCCCCCGCCCCTCCAGCTCCGGGCTGGGTCCTGTCCTGCAGAGGCGAGACGAAGAGGTATGTTACTCAGACATTCCTGCTGTTAAAGATGGCAATGGAATTGTGGGTTCCTCCCAAAAAGGAGGGCTGGACCGACTTCCCCCCACCCCCGGCCCGAGCCCACCTTGCATGGCTGACCCGCGGGAGGGGAACCTCCATCCTCCCATCTCCAAAGCAAGCGGCTAATCCTCGTTAATTACTTGTAAAAACACCAGGGATGATTAATTCCAGCGCTATCCCAATAGATTTCCAAGCGGGAGCTTTCCCCTCCGTGAGGGCTGTACGGAGCCCAGGCTCGGCCGGAACACGTACGAGGGATGGATCCCTTCGGATTGGGGATGGTTCCCTTCGGAACGGGCAGCGATTCCCCCGGCATGGGGATTTCACAGCGGGAGAAGGACGAGGAACACGCGTAGTCCTGCGTGGTACAGCAGGACACCGGCAGCACCTAAGCCCTCGATGCCCGAGGGTCTCCCGGGACATTCCTCCCTCTATCCAAGGCCATGGAGCCAGGAAGTAACGATCGGAAGGGGGAGAGCGGTGCTAGCCGCACAGATCCTGGATTCATCACTCAGCTATGGGATTACATCAGTTACTGTTTGAGAGATGAAATGGATTCAAATCTGGGCAAAGAGAAACCGAAAGAGAGAGAGAGAAAAAGGAGGAAAAAAAGAGCAAAAGAGAAGGAAAGGAAAGGAAAGGAAAGGAAAGGAAAAGAAAGGAAAGGAAAGGGAAAAAAGAGGAAAGAAAAGAGAAAGGGGAAAGGAAAAGAAAAGAAAAGAAAAGAAAAGAAAAGAAAAGAAAAGAAAAGAAAAGAAAAGAAAAGAAAAGAAAAGAAAGAAGAAAAGGAAGGAAGCAGAAGAACTCAAACAAGAAAACAAAAGAGAGCAGAAGGCATTGCCGGAGGGCTGAAGCAGGGCAAGGTATTGCCGGAGGGCTGAAGCAGGTCCAGGCTAGCTCCGCACGCCGTGCCCGCTCCCGGCGGGGCCGCAGCGATCCCTCACCCGGGACGGGGCTGCTCCGGCGAGAGCGGCGGGACAGGGCTCAGCGGGGCTGCCGGTACCGGAGCGGGGTCCGGCCGTAGCGGATCCTGCCCCAAGATATCTCCAGGCAGCAGCAGCCCGGGTCTGCCCTCCCCTGTATCACCCAGCGCTGCCGGTACTGGCTGAGAGCTGAGTGTCTGTCCCGGTCTGGTGGGCAACAACTGCCCTCAAAGGCACAGAAATTAGGGTAGGTTCCTTTGGTGGGGGAGGAGGAGGAATGGGGTAACATCACCCAACTCATATCTGTCAGCACACTTGCAGTGATAGCTGCCAGAGAGACTCTTCCCTCTCCCCCAGGGAGAAAGCAAAAGTCTGGAAGTCGGGAGCAATTCGCCTGTCACCTATCTCCCACGCCACTTTGGTAATTAATTAATCAATGCAAGGGGAGCTAAAATTATCCCCAGAGACAAACGCTTTTGCTACCTGACTAGAAGAAAGTGTGGTTTGTGTTTGATTTTGAAGGTTTCATTTCTCCTCCTCCAACGTTTCCATAGAAGAACGTTTCTCTGTCACTGAGTACTCTCCCTTGCACCAACAAGTCCTTAGACTGTGGCAATCAAGCTGGCAGCATTGCAGTTGACAGTGCATGCCTCCCCACCCAGGGGCTGTGCTGCTAAGCTGGACCCTGCCCTCCCATCTGCTTCTTTCTCCCTCTCCTGGACTGATGTCCAGGTCTTGAACTTCACATTCAATCCAACATTCCAGGCTGGAGCTCAGTACGCTCCACTTAGGGAGAGGAATCGGGGATTACCACCACACCAAGAAAAGTTTTGGCACGACTGGCAACCACAGATCTTTCAGAGTTCAGGCTTGTTGTGGTCTTGCAGAGACCCAAAAATCCCTGAGAAAGCTTCAGGCTCTTGTTTACTTCCCTGGTGCTTCCATTTCCCCCTGTGCTGGGCACTGCTGAGGCCACATCTTGAATCCTGGGGTCAGGTTTGGGCTCCTCTCTCCAAGAAGGACTTTGAGGTGCTGGAGTGTGGCCAGAGAAGGGCAAGGAAGCTGGGGAAGGGTTTAGAGCACAAGTGTGCTGAGGAACTGGGGTTGGTCAGGCTCAGGGGACACCTTCTCACTCTCTACAACTCCCTGAAGGGAGGTTGGAGTGAGGTGGGGGTTGGTTTCTTCTCCCAGGTGTCTACTGACAGGACAAGAGGAAATGGCCTCAAATTGTACCAGGGGATGTTCAGGTTGGATATTAGGAACACTTTCTGCCCTGAACAAGTGGTCAAGCATTGCTTCCTTCCCCCTTCAGCTGTGTTTTTAAACCACTAGGAAGCACAAGTGTTCTGGCTGAAATCCCTGCAGTAACAAACCACCAGCAGCCACAGGGATTGTTTGTATTTGACTCCAGTTTTTATACCTTTTTTCTTACTGAAACTTGAGCAAAGTTTGCCTTTGGCCAAGCAATCTGTCCACTCAGAGGAACCCAAAAGACAACCACAACCTGGGGTTCTAGAGCAGCTCCAGATGGATACAATGCATGATTTTCCCTGCGGATCCAGATTCATGCTCCTGAAACCAGCAGTTTCCCCAAATTTGTGTAAGCAGTGAGAAGGGTTTGGCCTAGTTTAACCTGGCTCTGAAGTGTTCTCAGATGGATGGGTAGGAACCTGATCTCTAATAGGATTGTTCAGTGGTGAAGCAGCAGCCTGAAAATCCTGTTTGGACCCGTGATCCTCAACTTTTTATAGGTTGACAACTTCTAACCAGTTTGAAGTTGAGCCTCACCTAACAAATCTAAGCTTCTGAGGATTGCTTTGCTTTTCTTAGTTACTTACCCTTTAGAAGCAGTCCACAGATCCCAAGTGAAACCATTGCTTTAGCCAAAAGTGCAAGTGTCTCCATGAGATGGAGTCAGGGCCGTGGCTGTTGGCCAGGCTCATCCCCACTGGAGCTGACCTGATGGGATGGAAATGTGGACACACAGGTTGGCAGGAGAAGCAGGAAGAGGTCAGGCATACATTGGTGCACAGGATGGACATATTTCACAGGTTTATTTTTCTTAGAAAACATTGCTGCTGTTGATGTCCATTCATTTACAGAGACTCATTCTTACTCCAGCATCATTGTAAGGATACTTTCACCTCTATAGCACCTCCTCTGCAAGGATCTCCTCAACTGCTTAAAAACAGGAATAACTCCAGCCTCACATCTCACCTGTGAGGTAGGTACAACACTATTATCAAACTTTACAGATGCATCAACTGAAGGACAGAGAGGTTAAGGCCAAAATTTTCCACGGTTTGTACCTGAAGTCAACCATCTAAATTCTCATTTAGATGCTTCAATAAAAGTCTGGTGGTTTTCTTTGGTGCAGAACATCCACAACTACTGCTGAAGTCTAGAGGGGCTAAAGGTCAGGGCTGATTTGAGGAGGCATCCATGTTTTCCATGGCTACTCTGAGTCTGAGAACACCAGCCTGGAGACAGGAACCATGCTCCAAGCCACAGTCAGCCCCAGGAACTGACCTCCTCGGGGCCTTTCTATTATGATACACAACTTTCAAAGGCTGGTGTGGATCTTTAAATAGACAGAAGTGACACAAGAATCATCAACTCCTTCCACAAACTGTGGATGTCTGTATCAATCCCACCAGGGGTGTCAGGGGGGTTGTTTTTCCACAGATTTGTGACACTCAGGACAATGCACAGCACACAGCACTTGTGCAGCCATAAAACACATCACACAGCTTCACCTGCTGCCTTGAACACTTGCACAGAGTCAGTTCCTTTGCACTTGTGAGAACTAGAAGGGGTCAAGTAAAGGACTATTGAAGAGGATACTTGTCAGAAGATCATGCAAAATACACATACTGAAAGATCACTTCCAAAGTTCTGGAGCTGTTAAAGCACAGAAAAGAATGACCTCATTCCATTACAGTACTGTGTAGAAACATGGAATAAGCAGCTTTTATCTTATTCCCCAGAGAATAGGTTATCACAACTCATTCAGTTAAAAAAATTCAGGCACCAAATGAATTCTCCTGCAACACAGAACAGTATCTATACAGAGTCCTTAACATACCACCAAACCAGCTGTATGGCAACATTTTCCCACTTCACATTCCTGGGCATCTCCTCATATTTCAGAGACATCTCTGACTTTCTAAACCTGACAGAACACAAATGTTTTCTACTGGCCTTTACAGAAGAGAAATCTACAACAAAGGAACACCATCCTCTTATTATCACTCCCTCAAACGAGGACACAGAGATTCTGCTACCACATTCCACTCTTGCAGTGATGCTGAAAGGCTGTCGTTCAATGTGGGCTTCTCTCACTGTGTAAAAATTGAAATCAATGGCCAGTGAAATACTACTCCCCTACCACAGGAGTCTCTCAGCTCTCTTTCAGAGCTCCCTTAATGAAATCATCTCACATCAATTGTTTCAAGTGCGTGACGTCGTGTTCCAGTCTCCCCCATTAAATAAGGATCTCAAGGAATTAAATAATAAAGCTTATTTTAAGCAACCAACAGAGGGCCCAACGGCCTTCTAATAAAATTATGTAACAAAACCAGAGTCAATACATCGTAGGGAAACTTTGGCTCAGTCTCTTGAAGATAATACATTTCCATTACAGCTTCTTCTCTATGTACTTGTTAACCTCACAAAAGTGAAAGCACAAAATGCACTAGACATCATCCTCCTGCCCTGCTCCTAACCCCAGTCAAGCTCTCCAATTCTCTTCCAGGTGGGGGCAACAGTAAGCCAGTTTTCTTTAATCAAGATTGTGTCCTTCTGCATCAGGGAGCACAGAAAGCAGGGCATGCTCCCACAGAGGAGGGGATGACCGTGTCCCCCACCCTCAGAGCCCCAGCTCCTCAGGGAGGCCTTTCCAGACACCTTTATTCTAGAGAAATGCATCCTGATCTCCCTCCAGAGCAGCCAGATACATTGCCTGGTCACCCTGAAGAGCATCCCAAGCCACGGGGCTTGGCTGTGGGGCAGTTCCGAGCTGGAGATCTGGCTGTGGGGCTGTCCCAAAGCTGGAGACCTGGCTGTGGGGCTGTCCCAGAGCTGGAGACCTGGCTGTGGGGCTGTCCCAGAGCTGNGCTCAGCCCCTCCGGCTCCCGCTCCTATTCCCGCTACGTGTCGCTCCTGCGGGCAGCAGCCGCTCGGCCCCTCGGGGTGCTGTTAG
>VWZO01003119.1:11859-35447 GCA_013396975.1 Bucco capensis
GAGCCAGCAGATGAGCCACGTAACGACGACGGAGAAAAGGGCGAGGATGCTGGCTACCGACAGGCAGATAGGCCCCACCGGCGACGGCGAGGCCGAAGAGCCGGGCCCGGCGGCATCTCCGCCGTACTGGTTGACGAAGATGAGGCCGGTGAAGAGCAGCACCACCATGGAGAGGAAGGAGACGACGACGCACACGCAGCCAGCGCTCAGCGCCGCCCGCTTGCAGCTCTGGCAGCTCTCGTAGCCGCCGCCGCCACCGCCCGAGGAGCGCGGCCCGGCCCGGCCGGTGCTAACGGGAGACGGCGGAGGAGGAGCGAGAGCGGCCGCCGCTTCCCGGGCTGGAGGCGGGCGGCGGGGAGGCAGCGGCGGTAAGGTGTCCTGGGGCAGTGGGTCGCGGGCCCGTAGCTGTGGAGGGCAGGCGGCGGCCAGCTTGGTGTTGACCGGGAGGCCGTGAACGCGGTGGTCGGGCAGCGCCGTGCGGTGGCGGCAGAGCGGGCAGGCCAGAGAACCACCGAGAGAACGGACCGAGCCCGGTCCTGGTCCCGCTGCCGCTCCCGGTTCGGCGGTGGGAGGCTGCTGCTGGGCAGCCCGCAGGTGCAGCTGGCTCAGGCACTCCTGGCAGAAGGTGTGCAGGCACTCCAGCAGCTTGGGCGCCCTCCGCTCCAGGTCGAAGTAGTTGTAGCAGATCTTGCATTCGTAGTCCTCGTAGCTGGGAGGAGGAGGAGGAGGAGGAGGAGGTGGTGGCGGTGGTGGTGGTGGCGGCGGGGGGGGGCCGNNNGCGGGGGGGGCCCGGCGGCACCCGCCGCTGCCTCCTCCTCATCACCGCCGCCACCATCATCCTCCCGCCGCCCGCCCTGCCCTACGCCGCCCTTGTGCGCCGGCTCGGCCATAACATCTCGCCGGATTAGGGAACGAAGAACCGCGGAAAAAGCCAGGAGAGTCCCGGGCCGGGGAGAGCCGCGGCCCCGCCGCCGCCTCCTGGCCGCGCCCGCGGGCTGCGGTGCGGCCCGCCGGGAGGATGGGAGGGAGGGAGGATGGGAAGGAGGATGGGAGGGAGGACCGGCGGATGCCTACCCGCCCGCCTGCCGGGGCTGCTGGATGCTGCCGCGGGCGGGGGGGGGGGTCGGCGCCGCCCGCCCCCCGGAGAGACTGCCGGTACGCGGCGGCAGCGGCGGCGAGTGAGCCCCGGCGGAGCCCTTCTGCCGGGATGCGGCGCGGGCTCGGCTACCAGTCGGTACAGCCAGGATGCTGCATCCACCGGGGCCTTCTCTGCAGCAGAGAGTTGGTCAGCGGGCGTAGGGTTTTCCCCCAGCAGTATGTCCTTGCCTTGCAGCGGGATGCAGTGTCCTGCATCCCCAGGGGGGGTGTCTTGCATCCCGGGTGCGGTTTGCTGCATCCCAGGTGGGATGTCCTGCATTGGGGGGTAGTGTCCTGCATCCCAGGTGGGGTGTCCTGCATCGTGGTGCAGTGTCCTGCATCCCAGGTGGGGTGTCCTGCATCGTGGTGCAGTGTCCTGCATCCCAGGTGGGATGTCCTGCATCGTGGTGCAGTGTCCTGCATCCCAGGTGGGATGTCCTGTATCCCCATGTGCTGCGCTGGCTCTAGGAAACACTCCTAGGTGGGAAATGCTGCTTAGCCTTCCAGTCCTGAATTGCATTTTTTAAATTGTTCTGCTGATTTTAACAGTTTATGAGGATTACACAAGAATGGTTTGGATGGGAAATGACCTTCCAAGGTCATCTAGTCCAAGCCCTCTGCAGTCAGCAGGGACATCTGCAACTAGAGCAGGTTGCTCAGAGCCACAACCAGCCTGAGCTGGAATGATTCCAGGGATGAATGGGACATCTCCCACCTCTCTGGGTTGGATGGGCCCTGGGTAACCTGCTCTAGTAGGAGGTGTCCCTGCCCATGGCAGGGAGGCTGGAACTAGATGATCTTTAAGGTCCCTTCCAAGCCATTCTATGTTTTCCTTTGCTCCAGGACTGAGCTTTTGCCCAGTTTCATGCAGAACAACTCCAACAGTAAAGCATTCCTAACTTCCAATGTCAGATGTAAAACAATCTGATAGATTTCCCTAAATCCAATTCTGCAGGTCTGGAGTAACTCCAGTATCCCTGGGGGTAGCATAGGCCATAAAAGGGATTGTTCCTCTCTGTAGCACAGCTCATTGCCCTGCTGGTTGCTGGATCTGTCTTGGGAACATCCCCTTGGACTGAGAGCTTTCTCAGCTCAGACATCTTCCTCTCTCCTCTGATTTAAACTCTGTTAAAAACCTAGGTTCAGTCTGAAAAGAAGAAGGAGAGTGACTTCTGCTGTCAGTGGCTGTAATGCACAGCTGCTTCAGCATGTGGAGATAAAAAATCACCCCTCATGGCTTGGAAAAGGAAACTAGAACTGCTTGAATGAAAAGAATAAGATCTATACAAATAGATACAAAGCCAATATTGAACCCAATCCCCTGATGGCAAGTCCATCAGTGTCACCACTGAGGCTGGGACAGGCCCTGGGCAAGTCCCAGACTGCACTCAGCAGCAGATGGGAACAGGAGTCAGGAGCTGGATTAGGAACACATGGATCAGGATCAAAGGCAGAAGGAGAGAGTCCTCCTCAGACACTGACCATGGAAGAAGAGGCTTGATCCCTCAGCTTTATCCTGCCTGTGACACCCATGGGATGCAATCCCTTGTTGGTCAGGTCAGGGTCACCTGTCCTGTCCTCTCCTCCCTGCAGGTGCCACCTCTGCCTCCCAAGGTGGGACAGAAGGTGTAGCAGTGCCCTTGGTGTGCAGAGGAGCAAGGCTGAGGCAGAGCCTTCCCCAGCCCAAGCCTTGGTGCTCCCTGTCCCCTAGGAGCAGAGCCTGGGAGAGAACATGCTGGGAGCTGCAGCAAGGGAGCACTGAGGAGACACTGAGCTGGGAAAGCCCTGAGCACAGGGAGCTCTGCTCCAGCTCACACCAGGACATATTTCTGGTGGTTTGGTTTGCTCTTGTTTTGTTGTTTCTTGCTACTATTTCCCAATTAGTGTCTTCTTGCTATTTAATAGTTTGTTGTTCAAAGATACATGTCCAATTATCCCAGACACTCCCACTCCCTATTCCTGCCACTTGCACAACCCTACCACTTCCAAACCATTCTCACAACACATGCAAGTCCTGAGATCCAAGCAAATCCCATCTCATTTTTCAAGGCAAGCTTTTTGGAGGCACTGTATCAAATGCTATAATGAGCTCCAGACACATCAGCTGCCTTTCTGCTTCCAACTGCTTTATCCCTGGCTTTTGTCTTCTAACTCTTCTTATCTGGTGTGTATCTGCCTTGAGGTCAACTGAAACTCCACCTAAGAGAAGTGTGTGAAAGTCAGGGTTGGGAAATCTGCCTGGAGTTCTGGCATCCAAACGACCTAGAAGAGATGGCAAAGTTGAGCACAGCTGGAAAACAACAATACTAAATGCTAAATGTGAAATTAGGATGAAATGTACATTTGGGGGTATTTTTTTATGTAGAACTAAGAATGAGACAAACTTCTCTGTGGTCACAGAACCTTCTTTGCTCTCTTTGTTTTCTGAGCAACCTGAAGATGACTGCAGAGGGGTTGGACTAGATGACCTTGAAAGGTCCCTTTCCACCCAAACCATGCCATCATCCTGTGTTTTCAGCACATCCCAAATGGGATTGTGAGCTTTGGTGAAGGAAAGATGAGGAACTACCTTCAAATGTCCTTCAGCACAATATCCTTCTCAGAGAGCCAAGGTTGAACAGCAAGGAGGAGAATCACAGACATGCTCTGAAGAGCAAACCCACCTCAGAAATGTCATTTAAGCTGACCTGGGCTAAGGAGAGTTGAGCTAGAGGTGGCTCCAGGATTGCCTTTGCAGTCACCCAGCTCAGGGGAGTGTTACGCTCACTCCTTTGGGCTCCAGAGCTGTGTGGTTCAGCCCAGGGAACCCACAGCTCCCTTGGGGATGCTACTTGACGAGCAGCTCCCTGGAGCAGGAGCTGTGCTAGCTGCCCTGGCTGTTTGCAGGCATGTCAATAATCTCAGAGGAAAGAGTTGTTAGAGTAGCACACTGATTCCAGGTTGATTCCAGCTATAAACTGCACTTCCTCAGGCCCTTTGCTGATGACACAACTGAGAAAAGACTCCAGGAGATGCAGAAAGGACCAAGCTAAGGAGACAAAACTTCAGGGAGATCCTTTCTTTCAGCCAGCACTGAGTTTTGTGCCCATCAGAGTGACAGTGAAGCTGGAATCCAGCCCTGGCTGCTGGCAGAGCCTGTCTGGGCTTGTGTGCTGCAGCAGGAGATGGAGATGGATCCCTCTGGAGAGGAGCAGAGGGTGGAAATGCTGCAGCTCGTGTGGCACCTTGAGGCTTAGAAGGAGCTGAGTCTTTCTGGCTGTGCTGGCCACTCTGGGGGAAAATGCAGCCCAAAGGAAGGATTATTAATGGTGATGATTGGAGTAAAGATCTGCATGGCTCTGTGCTCTTGGGCTGCCCCAACTGTCCCTGCATTATGCTGAGGAAGAAACACTCTGCCTTCAGCCACTTGAGAAGGTTCCTTAGTGCCTTGGGAGCTCTGCTTAAACCCCACAGTTTAGTGCAGCACATCACTGGGAATATTTGGTTTAAATGGGGATGGTTATCCCTAAAGTCAAATCCTGATCCTGGTAGGAATTTTTTCATCGGTTTCCAAGGGGAAGTTGCTATCCTTGATAATGTCAGGGACATCACGGAAACAACTCCTATTGCTCAGACCACAGTCTTGTGGCTATGTGCTTACACCCTTTTTATTCAGAATGAGGAACAGCTGAAGGGTTTGGGGCTTTTTTGTGTATATTCAGACATTAAAATTGTGTCTCTTCAGATACTAGAATGGTAATTTGGGATGTGTGTGTGCTGAGCTGAAGTGAGCAGATGGAAGTGGTGGGGTTTTTTTTTGCTGAGACAAACTTTAACACCTTCTCACCAGAAGCAGCAACTATACAAATCATTTTATGGGAAGCTAAAACCTGCTTCATGCCTGCCTGAAGCCTAAAGGTCTGTTTCTAGCCATTTCAGTTAGTTTCACAATAGTATTATCTTCTCTTCTAGATTTCTTTCAGCCTTATGCTCAAGAAGTGCCTCCAGAAGGATTGGGTTGGCTCCAGAGGATCTCCCCTGCTCTCCTCACCTCTTGGAAGCCTCAGCATTCATTCTTTGGATCTCTGCAGCCCCAGTGGAGCAAAGCAAGTGTTAGGGATAAAGGAGGAATGCATCTATCTCTGGAGAGATTCCAAACCCACCTGAGATTCCCCATTGGATGCCGAGGAAATATTTTGTGCTCAAACAATGAAAATGAAGGGTTATGAAAATAGCTGTGCAGACAGCTGATGGAGTTGGCAGGAAAGGGAGGTGCCATGTTCCTCTCCTGCAGAAGATTTTGCTGCACATGCCTGCCATTTGGTGATATTTCAACCCATTCCAACAGCAAACTGTTTGCTCCCAGAGCCAGGCACAGCAACAAATCACTCTGACTGGGAGTTATTGGAGCTGAAGGACCAATTATGACTCCATGCTGAAGAGGGATGAGGGAGCTGCCCAGGCAAGCCATCTCCTCAGTCTGGCTTCAGTGATGTGAGGTGCATAGGTGCAGGACAGCCCTAGAGTTCTGTCTTCTTAGGGATCCCTTTTCCTTCCTTAGCCTAGTTGGAAGTGGGGAGACCTTCAGGACTTAAAGGAGGTCTCTCAGAAAGATGGGAACAGACTTTTTAGCAGGGCCTGTTATGACAGGACAAGAGGATAATGATTTTAAGCTAAAAGAGGGAATTTTAGACCAGATGGAAGAAATGCTTTACACTGAGGGTGGTGAGAGATTGGCCCGGGTTGCCCAGAGAGGTGATAGATGCTCCATCCCTAGAATCATTCCAGGTCTGAGCAACCTGATCTAGCTGGAGATGTCCCTGCTGGAGTAGGTGAGCTTTGAAGGTCCCTTCCCACCCAAAGCATTCNGAAGGAGCTGAGTCTTTCTGGCTGTGCTGGCCACTCTGGGGGAAAATGCAGCCCAAAGGAAGGATTATTAATGGTGATGATTGGAGTAAAGATCTGCATGGCTCTGTGCTCTTGGGCTGCCCCAACTGTCCCTGCATTATGCTGAGGAAGAAACACTCTGCCTTCAGCCACTTGAGAAGGTTCCTTAGTGCCTTGGGAGCTCTGCTTAAACCCCACAGTTTAGTGCAGCACATCACTGGGAATATTTGGTTTAAATGGGGATGGTTATCCCTAAAGTCAAATCCTGATCCTGGTAGGAATTTTTTCATCGGTTTCCAAGGGGAAGTTGCTATCCTTGATAATGTCAGGGACATCACGGAAACAACTCCTATTGCTCAGACCACAGTCTTGTGGCTATGTGCTTACACCCTTTTTATTCAGAATGAGGAACAGCTGAAGGGTTTGGGGCTTTTTTGTGTATATTCAGACATTAAAATTGTGTCTCTTCAGATACTAGAATGGTAATTTGGGATGTGTGTGTGCTGAGCTGAAGTGAGCAGATGGAAGTGGTGGGGTTTTTTTTTGCTGAGACAAACTTTAACACCTTCTCACCAGAAGCAGCAACTATACAAATCATTTTATGGGAAGCTAAAACCTGCTTCATGCCTGCCTGAAGCCTAAAGGTCTGTTTCTAGCCATTTCAGTTAGTTTCACAATAGTATTATCTTCTCTTCTAGATTTCTTTCAGCCTTATGCTCAAGAAGTGCCTCCAGAAGGATTGGGTTGGCTCCAGAGGATCTTCCCTGCTCTCCTCACCTCTTGGAAGCCTCAGCATTCATTCTTTGGATCTCTGCAGCCCCAGTGGAGCAAAGCAAGTGTTAGGGATAAAGGAGGAATGCATCTATCTCTGGAGAGATTCCAAACCCACCTGAGATTCCCCATTGGATGCCGAGGAAATATTTTGTGCTCAAACAATGAAAATGAAGGGTTATGAAAATAGCTGTGCAGACAGCTGATGGAGTTGGCAGGAAAGGGAGGTGCCATGTTCCTCTCCTGCAGAAGATTTTGCTGCACATGCCTGCCATTTGGTGATATTTCAACCCATTCCAACAGCAAACTGTTTGCTCCCAGAGCCAGGCACAGCAACAAATCACTCTGACTGGGAGATATTGGAGCTGAAGGACCAATTATGACTCCATGCTGAAGAGGGATGAGGGAGCTGCCCAGGCAAGCCATCTCCTCAGTCTGGCTTCAGTGATGTGAGGTGCATAGGTGCAGGACAGCCCTAGAGTTCTGTCTTCTTAGGGATCCCTTTTCCTTCCTTAGCCTAGTTGGAAGTGGGGAGACCTTCAGGACTTAAAGGAGGTCTCTCAGAAAGATGGGAACAGACTTTTTAGCAGGGCCTGTTATGACAGGACAAGAGGATAATGATTTTAAGCTAAAAGAGGGAATTTTAGACCAGATGGAAGAAATGCTTTACACTGAGGGTGGTGAGAGATTGGCCCGGGTTGCCCAGAGAGGTGATAGATGCTCCATCCCTAGAATCATTCCAGGTCTGAGCAACCTGATCTAGCTGGAGATGTCCCTGCTGGAGTAGGTGAGCTTTGAAGGTCCCTTCCCACCCAAAGCATTCCATGAGTCCATGATTCTAGGTTTTTATGGTCAGTTTTTTAAGGGATTGGATATACTTCAGAAAGCAAGAGCAAGGCAGCCTGATGCTCTGGAAAGAGCTCTCAATGTCACTTCTCCATACCTAAAGGATAGCAGTGCCCTTGCTTCATCAGGAGCAGAGGATGAATTGTTAGAATCAAGGCAGATACCCAGAATATAGCTATTTTTCTAGCTGCTTTGTACAGTTGAGTTCCTAGCTTCCAGGGGATGATTTGTCTTGTTTCTAGCAGTCAAAGCAAAAGCTGTCAGACCTCCTAATGATTGTTTCTCAATCTACTCTACCATAAACCCCCTACATATGTATCCTTCTTGGTGTGCTGCCAGTCAATCAATCTTCAACTGCTGACAGATGGGTGTGGGGTTTTGGGGTTGGGTTTTTTGTTGCCTTCTTTAAAATAGGATCAATGCCATTAGGGTTTGTCATGGAAATAGTAGAAATAAAGCAAAAATCCCAAGAGCTGTTTGAGGATGACATCTGTAAGGTGGGTGGCAGTGGAATGGAAAGGAAAGAATTGCAGAGCTCTTTCCAGCTGAAGGAATTGCTTGTGAGCATGTGTTGTTGTTTTTTTTAGTGGGTTAAGAAGGTTTAGTGACCCAAAGTTGATGCCTACAAACAAAATACATCTATGAGGTAAAGATAAAATAAAACTAGTGACTGGCTGCCCTGGCTTCAGTCTATTTCATTGCTCATTTGCCACTCCCACCTTTCCTTCTCTGGATTCTTCACTGCCAAACAGACTTTTTGTTGAAACTCATAAAAAAGCAAACAGGAATTGAAGGTGTCAGCAGCTCCCAGCCAAAGCCCAGGCTGAGCCTCTGCAGGGACTGAAGAATCCCCATGGCCAGGTCAGCCTGCCCTGGCAGTGCCCAGCTTCCTACTGGGAATCAACAGAGATGAGAGGCAAGCAGAAGACCCTCAGCCTGCTGCATTGCTGCCAAGTGTTTGCCGGCAGTGACTCACTCATGCTGTTGTCATGCAGCCATGAACACTGAGAAACCAGGATGCTGCACCCTCAGGAATGATGGCAGGGGATTTCATGTGTGAAAGAGTAGGATCATCCAGTCCAACCCCTCTGCTAAATCAGGGTTACCCTCAGCAGCTTGTCCAGGATCATGTCCAGGAGGGGTTGGAATCTCTCCAGAGGAGACTCCCCAAGCTCTCTGGGCAGCCTGGCACAGGGCTCTGCACCCTCACACCAAACAAGTTTCTCCTCCTGTTCAGCTGGAACCTCCTGGCTTCCAGTGTGTGCCCATTGCCCCTGGGCATCCCTGAGCAGAGTGTGGCCCCAGCCTCTTGCCCTTAACTGTTATATATTGATAAGCATTGAGAAGATCCTATACAGTGGTGAGTTGTTGGCATTTCTGTCTTGGCTGCATTGCCATAAGCATCTTTGAATGATGAAGAAAAGGCATCACAGCAAAGCCAAGTTGAGTCCCACCCTCTAAAAGAAAGCTGGGGACAGACGTTTTAGCAGGGCCTGTTGGGACAGGACGAGGGCTAATGGTTTGAAACTAAAAGAGGGAGATTCAGACCAGAGAGAAGGAAGAAATGTTTCACACTGAGGGTGCTGAGACTGTCCCAGGTTGCCCAGAGAGGTGGCAGATATCCCATTCATCCCTGGGACCATCCCAGCTCAGCTTGGCTGGGGCTGGGAGCAACCTGCTCTAGTTGCAGATGTCCCTGGCCTCGCTGACCTTGAGAGGTCCTTTCCCCTCCAAGCCACGCCATTGCTTCCATCATTCTACACTGAGGTGTTGGAAGGCACAAAAAGAGAATAAAACACCGGAAAGAAAAAAGGACAAAAAGAGGAATTTGCCGGATTTCCTGCTGCGGAGCTGCCGCAGCCTGCCCTCGAAGCGGGACCCTCGGGGGTGGGCTCAGCGCACCTGTGCGGGGCGGGGCGTGTGCCACCTGTGCGGGGCGGGAAAGGGGCGTGTGTCACCTGTGCCACCTGTGCGGGGCGGGAAAGGGGCGTGTGTCACCTGTGCCACCTGTGTGGGGCAGGGGCGGGGCGTGTGTCACCTGTGCGGGGCGGGACGCACCTGGCCGCAGCCCCTGCGCGGCTCGGGTCGGCTGTGGGCAGCGCGGAGCGGAGCTCGCCGGCAGCCATGACTCGCCTGCTGGGTACCCTGCGCGGCTCGCAGCCGGTAGCTCGCTTCCAGCGCTGCTGCGGGCTCTTCCCCGCCGCTGAGCAGAGCACGAAGGGCGGTTTCGGAGAAGCCTCGGCGGAGGGCACCCGGGAGGGCGGCACGTGTAACGGTGCGGGTGCGCTGCGCGCTCCCGCAGCCCTCTGGCGCGGCTTGCCCAACGGGGTGCGGAGCCGCCGCGGCCCGCAGGTGAGTGGGGAGGGGGTAGCGGGGCCCGGCCCGGTAGTGACTCAGCAGAGACATCCCCAACACACACACTGGGGCATCCATCCTATCGCCTTCCCCCTCAGCGGCATCCTGCTGCAGCGCACCGGGAGGAGGGAGAGATGGAGGGACGCAGAGATGGATGCAGGGAGGGAGGGATGGAGGGGCTGCTGTGGAGGCGTTTCGGGGGTTCTCTGCTTCTCCCCCATGGCTGAGGCATCCGGAATGAGGTGACTGGGGGTGGGGAGTGATGTACTCGCAGAGGTGCTGCAGGAGCTGGGCAGCCTCCCCCCCCCCGCGGTGAGTCGTGCCCGTGGGAAGTGGCTGGGAAGGTGGTTTCGCTTCCTCCTTTTTGGGGATGCCTGCTGGCTGCTGCGGGATGGGGCTCGGAGCTCTGCCGTTCCTTGGAGCTGGGGCTCTGATGGAGATAGCTGAGCTCTCCACACTTCCCTGTGGCCAAGCAGGTCACAGCATTCCATGGCAAGGTCTGTAATTCCCTTGTGTATCTAGAAGGGAAGAGGGAAGGGCGTGATGCAACCCCTGTGTACAGGTTGGATGACCTGCTTTTTCTCCTCCTGCAATGATTGGAATTCATTAGCTGATCACCTTGTGGTGCCTGCTGGAAAAGGAGGTGTGATAATGGTCTTCCCAACTCCACCTGCAAGACAAACACGGGGCCAGCTGTGAACACTGCAGCTCTACCACTCCTCCTCCCCTTTGGGATTCTTTTACCCTTCCCTATTCCACAGCTAGTGCTTGGATTCCCATTTCAAGCATCTCAAGTTCTTCACCAGCTGCTGCTTGATTCTTTCTCCATTACAATTTGGGGTGTTCCTTCAGCCTGTTCACTTCTGAACTGCAATAAACTCTGTTTTCAGTTAATTATGCAGAGAATCCACTAAAAGGCTTGTGTTCCCTGCTTGCTTCTAAACAGTGATACAGCTCCTGTACCGACCCTAACATCCTGTCCAAGCTGATGCTCCATGCATGGAGCTGGTCCCTTCACCTAGAAGCAACTGTTTGGGCTTTCCCAAAGGAAGGCATGGCTCCCTTTCTGTGAAGGGAATGTCCTGGGTCTGGGTCTCTTTGGGACCTGGAGATAGAAGCACAAGGGTTTGGTGTGGTGGGATTAGGATGCTCACTGCTGAACCAAGTGAAAGTTGGGTTCAAAGCCAAAGGAAATGGAGGTGGGAGTAGTGGCACTGCTGGAATGACAAGGACAGGCTCCCTCTTCTGAACCTCTCCTATTTCATTCTCCTCCTTCTAATGTATACCCATTTAATTTAATTTTTGGATAAGAGAATTTTTCTCAGGGCTGGTGACTCCAGCACTGGACAACCCTTCTAGGGAAGAAACCTTTCCTAACGTTCAACCTGAACCTGCCCTGGTGCAACATGAGCCCATTTCCTCTTCTCCTATCTGCTACACGTGGTTAAAAAGTGAAGCTTTGCTTATCTCTAACCTCCTGATGGACTTTTGCTCCTGGAATTGATAGCCTGGCTTAAAGGGAACAAAGGAAAAAAAACAACCAACTCTTCTTCCAAGCTCTCTGTAGAGATCTGTTGCATTTTCTCCCCTCTTCCTTTCCCCAGGAGATCTGTCTTGCTGCCTGGGAATGAGTTGTGTTTGTATTGCCTCTGGAGTTACTCCTTAACTGTCAGGACTGCTCCAAACTGCTGAGAGGTTTGCCAGCTCCCTGATCACAGCTAGTGATTGTGGAGCTCTTGCTGTGCCCCAGGGATGGAGCTAAGAAGCAGGAGAGCTGATGAGGGGAAGAGGAAAGGTCAGGAAGAGCTGCACATCCATCTGGGGTTGCACTGCTATCCCCCCAAAGTGGAGCTGATTGCTGGCAGGAGAGAGCTGACAGCTCTGCTCCTGCTGGGATAGGATGGGATGGCTGCTCAGGAGCAGGACCCATGCTCTAGAGCTTTGGTGCAGGTCTCTCTTGTGTGGTGTTGCCTTGGAGTAGGTTTGTGCTCAGAGTCCTGCTTTTCCTTTCTAAATCAGCTTGCAGGCTCACTCAGCTTCAGCTTGGTTCCCTTCCCTTGCAGTTGACCCTAGCTGAGGCAAGAAAAGCCCACAAGCAGCACTAGGAGAGCTGGCAGCAAGGTGATGCTGCCTCAAGTGCCACTGCTTTGTCCTCCTAGAGAACAGACCTGAACTTCTGGAAGTTGCCCAGCTTGGAGCTGCAGCTGGAGAAACGTGAGACCCAGTTTCTTGTTTCAATGGGCTGAGGGAGCACAAGGCTCATGTTCCTCACCATTGCTCCTGCTGCTTCTGGGACTTCATGTCCAGCTCTACCCTACCTCGTGTGGCTGCTGCTGGAGCTTGGAGAGAGAAAGAAGAAATCTTTTACTCTGAGAGTGCTGAGAGCCCGGCCCAGGTTGCCCAGGGAGGTGACAGATGTCCCATCCCTGGAACCATCCCAGCTCAGCTTGTTTGGGCCTCTGAGCAGCACACACTGATGCTTAGATGCTTCATGACCCAGCATTTCCCAGCTCACAGCCTGAGTCATCTTTTTGGAGGCTGCTGAACCTCCTCAGGAGGAGCTGTCAGGATCCTAGGATGAATTCCAGCACCTGGAGGTGACCACTTAGTGCTCCGTAGCTCTGCTGAGTGTCTCAGACCATTAGCCAGAAGAAAAGCTCCACAGCTGTCATCTTTCTCCTTTGGGTCTCTGGAGGACAGGAGGAGGTTCAATGGGCAAGGAGCCAGGGGAAAGCCTGTTCTCCTTAGGAAATTCCTAAGTACCTCATGCCCATGATCTGCAGGGAGTATTTATGGGTCATCTGGGCAATGGGAAGTGATTATTGACTCCTGTGGCAAGTAAAGCACCTGGAGAAGTGAGCCCATGGGAATCTCCAGGCAATCCCTGGTCTGAATCCAGGCTGGGGCATGAAGGGCTGGAGAGCAGCTCTGCAGAGGAGGACAAGCTGGATGAAAAACTAAAGAGGAGCCAGCAGTGTGTGCTCCCAGCCCAGAAGCTAACTGTGTCCTGGATGCTCCTGACACCTGGTGTGCTGGGAGAAAGTGAGCTGAGGACCTTGCCACTGTTCCCTCTGCAGATGTCTGGCTCTTTAGCAGCCAGGCAGCTGCTGCTCATGCTGTGGCTCTGGCTTTGGGCAGATAGGCAGAGGCAGGAGGTGACAGGGAGCTGCTATGTGGCTGGGCAGGTGTTGTGTGACACATCCTTCTGCTACCCAAAACCACTCGGAGTTACACTCAAATCCAAGAGCTGGAAGGTGCAGGAGAACTTGACCTCTCTTTCCAAGCCTCATCCTTCTGGATGGCCTGGGATTTACTTTCTCTGCTGTTCCTCCTCCTGTCCACATTGCATCTCCCTAAGCCTTCAGGTGACCTCCAGGGTGCACCTCACCAAATCACAATCTCCTTCTCCCCAGTTAAAAAGCAAATGAAGCAAACCTGTTCTTCCACTGCAAAAGAGGAAGGAAGGAAGCTTTCTCCTCCTGCCTCCCTCTTGCCCTGCTGTTTCCTTGTTGCACAAGCCTGGCACTTCTTCCCAGAACGTAGGAGGATGCTGAAGCTCCAGAGAAGCTCCTCCACCTGAAAGAGCCATGTGCAACCTGCCCAACTGCTGAGAGGATGGAGGAGAGGAGCCACCCTCATGCTGCTCATCGAGAGAGATGCCAGCAGCCCTACTTAGTGTAGTTTTCTTGGCAAGCAAGCTCCTGTTGACACCCATGGGTGGTTAAAAACCAAAGCCTCAGCAGTGGGTGTCTGAGGAGCTGCTGGGGCAACTGGCATGGCCATGAGAGGGACAAGAGTCCATCAAATGTGCAAGGAGCTACAGGCTTAGCTGTTGGACTGCATGCCAGGGCTGGGTGTCTGCTCCAGAGTCAGAAGCCCATGGTGGAAGGCAGAGAGCTCTTTGGGTTCCTCTGGAATATCTGGGAAGAACACAGCTCTGAGAGCAGGAGACCACTGTGTGGACAGGATCAGATGACTTTGCTTTTTGACCAGCCCAAGCTGGACTAGATGACCTTTAAAAGGTCCCTTCCAACCCAAAGCAGTGTGTGATTCCGTAAACCATGGATGGCAACACTCCAGGCACCTGCTGAGAAGGGAACAGATGAACTCAAGTGCCATGAAGAACAATTCAGGATGGAAAGCAACTCCTCAGAGCAGGTTTCCACCACCATGTGCAGATGGAAAGGCTTTTTCCTGCCATGAGGATGAGAAGAAAACGGGAAGATCCCTTCCCAAAGAGCAGGAGCCTTGGCTTTCTGCAGGAATGGTGGAGAGATATGATCAATGTGAGCTGACTGCTGGGGAATGGCACTGTTGCAGCTAACCAACCATGGGCATCTCATGGCCAACTGCTGGTGGAGTGCTGAGAAAATAGTGTAAAACCTCCCAATCTGAGCCCCAAACCTCCCAATCTGAGCCCCAAACCTCCCAATCTGAGCCCCAAACCTCCCAATCTGAGCCCCAAACCTCCCAATCAAGCTCCAAACCAAGTGGGGAATAATTCCTGATAGAGAAGGAGCAGAAGAAAGAAAGGTTTTCTAGATGACATGGAATGCTTTGTCCCTGCCTTCTGCCTGGAAATAGCTGGTTGGTTTGTTTTTAACTCCAGATTTCCCTGACAAAACAATTCTTTCTCTTTTTTCCCCCCCTCCCCTGACAAAGCAGATTACTGGAATTAGAGACTTTGATGCTTCAGCCCAGGAGGTTGCAAGCACAGAAGCAATACTTTAGGGATGTGTCTTGGGTGTAGAGCACGCTGGAGATGGATGCTTAATGGAGGAATTAGTGATGCCAGGAGAAGGCCTTCCTCTTGGGAACACCTTAAGTGTGAGCAAAGAGGATTTCAGAGCTGCTAATGGCACTGAAGGTGTTTGCTAAGTGGCACTGGAGCAGTGGTGACCTCTGCTCCTGCAGCCCAGAGTTCAGAAAGGATTGACTCAGCTTTTCTCTTGATTGGTGCCAAAGCCAAGGGAAATATGGTGTGGCCTTGGTTGGATAGTTTGTTTTCTACAAGAAGGTGAATTGTTGCAGCTTCTTCTCCTCCTTCTTGCTCCAAGAAGCAAGATGTGAGGAGAGGTTTGAGCAGGGCCTGCTGGGACAGGATGAGGAGTGATGGTTTGGAACTAAAAAAGGTTTAGACTAGAGAGGAGGAAGAAATGATTCATACTGAGGGTGCTGAGAGCCTGGCCCAGCTTGCCCAGAGAGGTGGGAGATGTCCCATTCATCCCTGGAAGCATCCCAACTCAGGCTGGTTGGGGCTGGAAGCATCCCTGCTGACTGCAGGGGGATGGACTAGATGAGCTTGAGACATCCCTATCCATTCTGTGATTCCATGATCTAGCTCCCAAATGCAGAGAAAAGCCAAGTGTCTACCTTAACAAAGACACTGACCTTTCTTGTCATTCCACTAACTTCTTTGAAGGGCTGGAAACTGCCACAGGTCAAAACATCAATCTGTTCCTAATTTACTCATTCCCTAAAACTTTTCCCAACCCCTCTCCTTCCCAGGGCTGCAGCCAGCAGTACGTTGTGAAGAACTACTTCTACTACTACTTGTTCAGGTTCTCAGCTGCTTTGGGTGAAGAGGTCTTCTACATCACCTTCCTTCCCTTTACCTACTGGAACATGGACCCCTCTGTGTCAAGGAGGATGATCATTGTGTGGTCTGTAAGTATTCCTGGGGCTCCCTCACCCCTTTCTGGGGAAGGATCACCCTTCCAGAGGAAGCAACAAAGCAAGCAGCACTCTTCAGCTGTGTGCCTTGTGTGCTGAGGATGTTGTGGGGACTCAGCATCTCTCTTCCCTTCTGTTTTTTCCCTCTTGGATTGACTCAGTTTTATCAGCTCAGCAACTGATGGAGCTTCCTCAGTCAGGAAAGCTTTCTCCTCGCCCAATTTCTTCTGCCTGACATCTTTCCTGAAGGCTCTGGCTTGCTTGGAATTGGTGCAAAGCTTAGCAGGAAAGGGATGTGGAGGCTGCAATGGGAGCTTCTTTCAGTTGAGGTGGGGGGGGAAAGCCCTTATCAGCTCCTCTGTTGAAGGCTAAGACTTGAAAGCATTGATTCTTCTTCCTACTCCCCCTGAGCATCCTCTTCTGCAGCCTAAGCAACCCCAGGTGCCTCAGCTGCTCCTCAGCACACTTGTGCTCCAGAGCCTCCCTAGCTTTAGTGCCTTCCAGGGAAGCTTCTCCTTGGCCTGATCAATTCTGCTGAATGATGTTGTGTCATTTGTCCACAGAGCATGAGGGGAAAAAAAATCCCAAACCCAATGTGAATGGGCTCCTAGGCTCCCAAGTGTCCTGGTGCTGGGCAGGAGGCAGCAGCAGCTCTGTGCCAGCAAGCCTTGTCAATATCTTATTTATCAAGAGAGCATGGAAAATAGCTTGCAGATGAAATTCAGCAGTAGGTGGACACGGTATAATTAGAGCTGGGCTTTGGCCAGGAGAACACCTACAGCTTCTGGAAAGATGCCACAGCAGATGATGATTGCTCCTCTCTCCCTTCTGCCTGTGCAGAGTGCTCCAAACCATGCTGCATGTGCCTTCCTCCCTTGGGAAGTGTCCTGAGCAGGGCCAGACCTGGGCTGGCTTCATTCCAGTGTCCAAGCATTGGCATTGTTCATCATTCCTTCAGCTGCCTCTTCAAGCTGAATGGAGAAGGTGTTCAACAGGCAAAGGCACTAAGCCATGTCCCTCAGCACAGCATCTCCAGCTCCCTGAAACCCCTCCAGGGATGCTGACTCCACATGGGTGCTTGTTGGAGGGCTTGGCAAGCCTTTTGGAGAAGAAATTGGTCCTAATGTCCAACCTCAACCTCCCCTGGCACAACTGAAAGCCATCACCTCTTCTCCTATTGCTTGTTCCTTGGGAGAAGAGAAGACCAACTCCCAGCTCCTTGCAGGGAAGTGCAGAGAGGGAGAAGATCTGTGTTGGGACAACAACAAGGTGGGCAGGGATGGGGATGGTGAAGAGATAACTGAGTGGCTGAGGTGAGCTGCTGGACACTTAGAGCTGAGATGTTGTGCTGTTAAGTGGACAGGGAGAGAGTCAGTGCTCCAGCAGGAGTCAGGAGAGGTTGTTCCCTTAAGCATTACAGCAGCAGGAATGCTGTTTACAAGACCTTCCTGGGCATCTTCTCTGGAGCAGCTCCTGTGGAGCCAGCCAGCCCCATCTGAGGAAGATCAAGCCCAAGTGGCATGGGGCCAGGGGTGATTAGGGAACCAGGGCTCTTTTCTGAGCACAGACTGGAAGCCTAGATAAATCCCTAACAAATTGAAGCTGGAGAGAGCATGGAGCTGGCTGTAAACCCCAGGGGAAGGAAGGAAGGAAGGAGCTGCTGCAGATAAGAGCAGAGCCACAAGGAAGAAGGTGCAGGAGGCAGTGGTGTGGTAAATAAGTGGAGTGCAAGCCAAAGGTTGTGAAGCAGCTGGTGAGGGCAAAGGGCAGGCTCCGAAAGGATGGGGAAGCTTGTTAGAATGCCTTCCCCCCAGAGGGTTCTCCCAGGCAGCTGCTGGAATCACCATCCCTGGAAGGGCTCAGAAAGCTCATGGAGATGTGGTGCTTGGGCCCATGGGGTTGGACTCAGAGGTCTTTCCCAACCTTCATGTCTCTAGGATTTATTGGTGCCCTGAGATGTCTTCTCCAGTCCTAGGTCCCCCCCTCCAGACCAGCTCCTCGTGCTTGGCTTAGCTGGATGGCTCTGGGAAGCTCTGGCTGGGGTCACATCCAAGGGCCAGGGAAAGCAGCAGGTGGTGCTTCTTCTCCAAGGATTCCCCTTTGTGGAAAGAGATGGCAAACAACTGCTTGAAGCCTCAGAGGAAGATGCTTGGTGTCTTTGCTGCCTTTCTCCAACAATTGGAAGCCAAACCCTCTGGAAGCTGCACAGCTGAGGCTCTGGGGCCTCTGCCTCTTGCTGCTTCAAGCAGGAAATGCAGAGAGGGGAAAAGAGCTCCAGACAGAGCTGCTCCTGAGTGCACTTTACCCTGGCTGCAGCTCTCAGCTTGAGAGATGAAAGCTCAGCTTCTGGGCTGCTGGAGCTCCTGGGTCTCCAATTGATTTTTTTCCCACCTTGCTTTTCAGAGGCAGACTTTTCCAAAGGCATTTAGTTACTTGGGAGGAAGAAGCTCTGAACTTGAGCTCTCAGGGACACCAGGAGGTGAACAAGCAGCAGGGATTTAGCTGCACAGGGATGCCACTGAGCTGCCTCAAGCCCTGGATGCTCTTTGGCACAGCTCACCCCAATATTGCTGCACTTGGCCACATCTCACCCCAATATTGCTGCACTTGGCCACATCTCACCCCAATATTGCTGCACTTGGCCACATCTCACCCCAGTATTGCTGCACTTGGCCACAGCTCACCCCAATATTGCTGCTCTTGGCCACAGCTCACCCCAGTATTGCTGCTCTTGGCCACAGCTCACCCCAGTATTGCTGCACTTGGCCACAGCTCACCCCAATATTGCTGCACTTGGCCACATCTCCTCCCAATATTGCTGCACTTGGCCACATCTCACCCCAATATTGCTGCACTTGGCTAGGGGGACTCCTGGGCATGTGCTGGGGTGGGATGCCAGCAGGGATGCTCCTGCTGCTTTCTCCTGGCTGCTTGGTTTGATTCCTGGGTGCTGAATCCAAGTCATGGCTGCAGTGATGCTCCTGCTTGACTCCTCTCCAAAGCCCTAGTGCAGCACATTCCCAACCTCTCCATCTCCTTGCTGGGAAGGTGACCAAGCCTCTGGCAGATGGCAGCTTCTAGAGTGTCAGTCTTGGAGCCAGCCCAGTGGATTACCAGTCAGGCTGGGGAAGGAGCACCAAAGCTGTCCTGACCCCCTCAGCTGCTCTGGAATTTCATCCTCTGCTTGGCTCTGGATCAATAGCCCAGAGGAGAAGAGCTGCACAAGGGGAAAAGCCACGGGGCCTGGGGCACCTTGCTCAGCCACAACTGCACAGCACACAGGGAGCTGCTCCTCCTCACCAACACCTGCCCCAGGGACAGAGGGATGGAGGGATAGATGATGGATGGATAGATTGATGGAGGGAGGGATGGATGGATAGATGGAAGGATGGAGGGATGACAGGGATAGATGGATGGATACATGATGGATGGAGGGATGGATGGATGGATAGATGGATGGATAGAGGGAGGGATGGATAGATAGATGGAGGGATGGATAGATGGATGGAGGGATGGATAGGTAGGTGGAGGGATGGATAGGTGGATGGAGCTTGCTGGCTCACACAGCTGGGCACAGGGCAGCCAACTTGGATTTGCTAGGAAGAAAGCCCCAAAGTGGGAGTTTGGGGTTGGGTTTAGGGTTTTTTTCTGCTGTGCCCATGTGTGTGTGCAGTGCCCTGAGGGAGCACTGAGCCTGGAGTCACTGCTCACCACTAACCCAGCTCCCCAAGCTCCATGCTTTGGGAACACTGCCAGGGATGCTGAGTCCAACACCTCCTTGGCAAGCTTCTTCTTCCAAGGCTTCAGAAGAAATTCTTCTGCATGGTGGCTTGGGAGCCAGCTGTGCACCTCACTGAGCTGCTCCATCCATCCATCCATCCATCAGGGAAGTCTCCTTGTGCTGCTCAGCTTACAGCCTGGGGCAGGCCCCAAGGAGAATGGGAAGCTCTGGAGTGCCAACACTGCTGCTGCTGGGCAAGGGGGGGGGGGGGGGGGGCATGTCCCCNGGAGGGAATTGCCCCTGCTGACCCCCAGCCTCTGCTCTGCCCAGGTAGTGATGTACCTAGGGCAGGTGTCCAAGGACCTGCTCAAGTGGCCCAGGCCCCTGTCCCCTCCTGTGGTCAAGCTGGAGCTGAGGACAGATGCAGAGTATGGGATGCCCTCCACCCACGCCATGGCTGCCACTGCCATCTCCTTCTCCTTCCTCACAGCCACTGCCCAGTGCTACCAGGTGAGTGCTGCAAGCTGCAAGCTGCCACCCAGCCCAGCCCAGGGGCTCAGGAGCTCTAGGCAAGCTGTCTGGGCCTTGTCTTTGTGTTCCTCCTTTTATCCCAGTATCCATTTGAACTTGGCCTGGCAGCAGCATTGGTCTTCTCCACACTGGTGTGTCTCAGCAGGCTCTACACAGGCATGCACACAGTCCTGGTAAGGATGCTTCCCCTCCAGCATCTCCCTTCTCCTCCAGCATCCATCTTCTCTCCCTTCCACTCCATCCTCTCCTCTCCCTTCCCCTGCATCCTCTCTCTCCTCTCCCTTCCCCTCCATCCTCTCCTCTCCCCTCCTCTCCCTTGCCTTCCATCCTCTATCTCCTCTCCCTTCCCTTCCATCTTCTAGCTCCTCTCCCTTCCCCTCCATCCTCTATCTCCTCTCCCTTCCCCTCCATCCTCTCCCTTCCCTTCCATCCTCTCCTCTCCTTCCCCTCCAGTGGCCCAGTTCCCACCTTGGCCAAGCCCTGTCAGGAGTCAGGGAAGTCAGGAGAGTGTGGGCCACATGGCCAGTGAGCTGCTCCTGGGGGACAGTGTGCCTGCTGTCACCAGGCGAGGACAAGGCCACTGCTGTGACCTTGCTTGCCTAGGAGTGGCCTTGCTGAGGCCTGCAGAAGAGCTGCTGGAGCTGGCAGCTGTGCCCAAGGTGCTGAGCATTCCTCTCTTTGCAGGACGTGCTGGCTGGAGCCCTGATCTCAGCTCTGCTGCTCCTCTTCCTGTCCCCTGCCTGGGACAGCCTGGAGCACTTGCTGCTCACCAATCCCTTCTGCCCAGTGCTCTCCATGCTGGTGCCTCTGCTGCTGTGCTACAAGTACCCCAGGCTGGACTACTACAGCCCTACCAGAGGAGACACCAGCACCATCCTGGGAGCAGCAGCTGGAGCCACTGTGGGCTTCTGGCTGAAGCACCAGCTTGCTGCCCCAGGCCCCCCCAGGGAGAGCATGCAGCTGGGCATCCCCCTGCTCAGCACTGCCCTGCTCGGGGGGATGCTAGCCAGGTTCTTGGCAGGCATCCTGCTGGTGCTGCTGACCCGTTGGCTGATGAAGAGCCTGGTGCTGGGCCTGCTGGCTCACCACTACAAGTTCTCCAGGGAGGACCTGGAAGCCAGGAGAAGACTGGAAGTGGAGGTGCCCTACAAGTTCCTGACGTACTCCTCCGTGGGCTTCAGTGCCACTGTGCTGGTGCCAGTGCTGCACGAGCTGCTGGGGCTGCTGTGAGCCCAGCTCGTGCCTCAGGAGAGCAGCCAGCCAGCCCTGGCAGCTCTGTGCTCAGCTGGATGCCCACCAGAGCATCCCAGCTCCTGCTGGCCCTTGGCTCTCCCCTCTCCAGCCCTGAGAGCACAGGGAGAGCTCACTCTGCAGTCCCCAGCAGGGCTCAAACAGACTCAGCTTGGGGGGGGAAACTAATTTATTGCCAATCCACCAGAGTAGGAAGAGGAGAAATAAACCCAACACTTCCAACACTTTCCCCCCCACCCCTCCCCTGGACTCAGCTCCTCCTCTGGGCCTCAGCTCCCAGCTTTCTCCACCTCCTCCCTNGGCTGTGGATGCTCCCCTGGGCACGTCCCTGGGCTGCAAGGGCACACATGCTCCCCTGGGCTGTGGATGCTCCCCTGGGCACGTCCCTGGGCTGCAAGGGCACACATGCTCCCCTGGGCTGTGGATGCTCCCCTGGGCACGTCCCTGGGCTGCAAGGGCACACATGCTCCCCTGGGCTGTGGATGCTCCCCTGGGCACGTCCCTGGGCTGCAAGGGCACACATGCTCCCCTGGGCTGTGGATGCTCCCCTGGGCACATCCCTGGGCTGCATGGCTCCATCGTGCCTCACCCCTGACCTTCCCCATTGCGTGGTGAGTGTGATGAGCACAAGGTGCCATGGTTTGCTGGTGCTGCCCAGCACTCTGCTTGCTCTTCCCTGGCCCACGGAGCTGTTGAAGGATGCAGTGGTGAGGTTGGCTAGGAAGATGCTAAGGGGCTGTGAGCTTTCTGAGCTTGCCTGCTTCTCCTCTTAGCCACCTGAGGGATGGAGAGGAGCAGTGTGGGGCTAGATTGGAGCAGGGCTGTGCTGGGAGCTGAAGACTTTGTGCTTCATGCCTTCCCTGCAAGCTGCAGCCTGCTGGGCTTTTCAAATACACTGATTTTGCAGAACTTGGGGTGTTTCTCACTTCCCTGCGTGGTCTCTTGTCAGTTTTTCACTCCCTCTGTGGCCCAGCTGGGCTGGGACATCTGCCACCTCTCTGGGCAAGCTGGCAGCTCAAGCCCTTCCCATTCCCAGGCCACAGGAGAGCCGGGACAGCCCAAGCTTCAGGAGATGCTGCAGCAAGCAATGGATGAGGTGAGGTGCAAGCTCCCTTCTCCCATGCCTGACACTCCAGCAGGAACTGGGAGGGAGGAGGAGCTGCTTAACCCTTCCCATCTGTGCCCCAGCCTGTTTCCATCCCCCCTGCACTGCTGCAGGCACTGTGGAGAGGCACATCCAGCCCTGGGGAAGCTGCCCTTGGCTGCCTCTGGAGCCAGGGCTGGGCTGGGCTGGGCTAGGCTGGTAGCAGCTCCCTTCTCCTTGCCCCTCTGGCAGGCAGGGCTTAATGGAAATGCACCCTTCCAGATGGGAGAGGGCAGAGCCTTTTCCACACCACATTAACACCAAAAAGCCTTGGCTGGTGCCTTCCCACCTGTTAGGATGAGAGCAGGGCTCCCAAGGGAAAGGCAGCAGAGGAGCTGCTGCAGCCTCCTGAGCTGACCACCCGCTTAGCATCACCCTGCTGGATGCAGCTCCTGCTTCCCAGGGACACCCTGGCACAGGCTGGAGAGGAAGTGCTGCCACAAAGCCACTGAGCCCCTGGGAGAGCTTGTCCCAAAGCAGCAAGGGAAGCAGAGGTTGCCCAGAGCTGCTGTGAGGGCTGCAGGAGCAGCACTGCTGCAGCCACACATGGCAGCCTCAGCTGCACAAAGGCTTTGCTAGCCTTCTAGCTCCTGCAGCAGAGCATCTGCTCCTAAGTGCATCTCAGCTTCAGAAAGCCCCAAAGGGAATGGCAGCCCTTCCCTTTCCTGCAGGGAGCATGAGGAAGGATCACCAGGCCTGTGTGGAGCAGGGAAGCAGCTAGGACACACATCTTGCTTCCCAAAGAGCTCTGGTTTGCATGAGACAGGTTTATTTTCCTCCCCCAGCCCTTGCTGAGCACATGCCAAGCAGAGAGGGGAAAAGCTCAGCTCCTTAGTTCTGCTCACATTCACTCAGCATTTGCTCTAATCAATTATCTGCTTCCATGCAAGGAGGGAAGAATGAGATTCCTGTTCTGCAGCCCTAATCAGTTACAGCATGGAGCTGGGCCTGGGGAGCACTGCTGCGCTCCGAGAGCTAAGCATGTGCTCTGCCACCACATCTCTCTCCTCAGACACTGGCCTGGGGCCCAAAGGCTTCCTCTCCCACCCCCTGGCCCAGCAAGATCCCTGAGGGCATGGCCCAGGCTGAGCTGCCACATTCCCACCCAGCAGAAACGAGCCAAGGGCACTGCAAGCAGCAGCCTGGCCTGAGGAGCCAGCCTCTGCTTGCCTAGTGGCCTNCAAGCAGCAGCCTGGCCTGAGGAGCCAGCCTCTGCTTGCCTAGTGGCCTGGGCACACAGGAGCCCAAGCACAGCCTCCCTGCAGGAGGAGAGAGGAGAGAGGAGAGAGGAGA
>VWZO01003123.1:0-28021 GCA_013396975.1 Bucco capensis
CTCTTCCAGCTGTAACTTCTATGATTCTATGGTTAGCATGGAAAGGGAAAGGCAAGGGGAACTCGTGTCTGGATGGGTCAAGTGGCTGGAAGCAGTTTCACAGAAGCATGCACCTAGCTTTTCCCTCATAGGGAGGTTGAGGACCCCAGTGCTGGTGTGGAGCAAGAAAGATCTGAGCTGTCTGAGGGGATTAGGGGAACCTGGTAACCTACTGTGAAGGACCAAGGAGCTTGTTAGATAGCAGGAAAATGTTCAGAGGAATATAAATTTAAGAAGATGAGCCTGAGTCACTGAATCTTAGCCTGCCTTCCTCCTCAGGCAGTCATGTCATATAACCCTCTCACAGATGTTTAAACTTCATGCTAAAAGAAATTAGGGGTTTTGACCCCTTCCTCTTGTTGGAATTCCTTCTGGAATCTCACTGCTCTGATGGTTTGAAACTGTTTTCTAATTTCCAGCCTAAAACTATTTGTAACTAGTTTCTATTTGGTTTTGTGCCAGCTGTATCCCCTAATTTAAATAGTTCTTTTCCAGCCCTGGTGTCATCTTTTCTTCTCTCTCCTGTCCTCAATATATTTATAGCAAGCAATCATATGCCCTGACAGCTTTCATTTTGCCTGAATGCACAAGCCAAGCTCATACAGAAGATGTCTGTGCAGTGCAGTGAAATTTGGTGCAGAGATTCCCCAGCTCTTGCTGACTCCAGCTGATATGTCTACCTGTTGTGCTGCAGCAATACCAGCTCAGGGCCAGAAGCAGTTCATCCACTTTAATGTGTTTTAAGATAATAAATACAGCTCATCAGCACCACACTGTGAGATACAGTGTGATGTACTGCTTCTAGAGCAGATAAGTCCATGGCAGCTCAGGGCTTTCTGCACTGCTCTTCATTGCTCAGGGAAGACATTTGCTAATCAGGTTCCCTGGCTTGATTCTATAGCATCCTAATGGGATTCAGTCTCACTCTAAATCTGTTCCAATTTGACTCCCCTCCTGACTATGACTACTTCTGTACCTTATACACAGCTCCAGATAGGATCTTCCTTATGTCCTGCCCTGTGGCCATAATATTTGTTGTCTGCCTGCAAAGACTCTGACTGGTTGCATGAGTTATTTCCATGGCTGCATCACACTGGTGACTCACAGGCATCTTCTGAAAAGCTACTATATCATGGAGCTACTTGTTCTTCCTGTGCTGTGATCAGCTCTCAGCTCATCAGTAATGAGGATGGGATATAGGAACAGGTCAGTTCATCACCCACAAGATAAACTAGGAGTCTTTATCTTCTTTTTCTCCCCCTACATTGTGGGGAAGGGTAAGAGAAATGAGCCATCTGAGTTTCCAATGAGACAGCTCCAGGAGGTAGCAGGGTAAAGATGCAGATTAGGATGCAAATCATTTTTCCTGGGAGGCAGGTTAGAGGATTTATATGCCAGTCCTCCCCTTTCCACATCTTTTGGCTTTCAGCCATAACTGAATGGAAGAAAATAAAAAGCCCTGTAAGAGGAAAGGAGAAAGAATGAAAGGCTCGTAGGAAACCTTTTCTTTGTGGTCTTCCAGAGATAAAATATCTCCAGCATTTATCAAGTCTTGTTCCATCTTTGCAATCAGGAAATTTATTTTTGAGAGATTAATCTTTTTCTTCTTTAAACTCCTGCAGTTGGATTATATTCAGACAGCCTTGGTTTGGACAGAACTCCAATGACCAAAATCAGCACTATATTCCATATCCTTCTCTCTGTTTGGGCCAGAGAAATCACATTTTTTCATGGCCTGTTTTCACTTTAGGTGAGCAGAGGTTGTGGAACACAGTCACCACAATCAGGAATTTTAAAACTTGCAGTGGATGGGGTATCCTCTTTTTTTTGTTGTTATTTTGTTTTCTTTTAAACTATGAGCAGGTGAAGCTCAAAGAATCATTACCTTCCCCCTCACCCCATGCGTAATTGCATTTCTCTGAGTCCATCTATTTTGACTGCTGTGTGATCAGTCTCCAGGACTTTTAAAAACAGGAGTGCAAATTAATTAAAAAATAAAAAAAAAATAAAAAAATAAAGATTTGCAAGGATTAACCTCAGCTAGGGCTCTGGGGAATTATCTGAAGTTATTAATAGCTTGTACAAAGCATTTGTTTTAATGAAGAGGAATAGTAAATTATAAATTTATATATATATATTCAGTGCAGACTTTAAAGTATAAGCTGTTTCTGTATGAAGAAAAATATCTTCTGATCCATAATATATCAGTGGACAAGGGACAAGTTGTGGATGTGATCTATCTGGACTTGTGCAAGGCCTTGGACACAGTCCCTCACAACATTCTACTGGCCAAGTTAGAGAGCTATGGATTTGATGGGTGGATTGTTTAGTGGATAAGGAACTGGCTGGCTGGTCACATCCAGAGGGGAGTGGTCAATGGCTCCAAGTGCAGCTGGAGATCAGTGCCAAGTGGTGTCCCTCAGGGCTCTGTGCTGGGGCCTGGACTGTTTAATATTTGTATAAAGGCTATGGGCAGCAGCATTGAGTGCACNCTAGTGACCTCCCAGTACCTAAAGGGAACTTCCAAGAAGGCTGTAGAGGGCCTGTTTGCAAAGGCCTGCAGTGAAAGGACAAGGGGCAATGGTTTTAAATTGGAGAAGAGTAGATTTAAACTGGATATTAGAAAGAAGTTCCTCCCCACGAGGGTGGTGGAACACTGGAGCAGGCTGCCCAGGGAGGTGGTTGAGTTCCCATCCCTGGAGGCATTGCAGGTGAGGCTTGCCAGGGCTCTGGGCAAGCTGCTCTAGTTGGGGATGTCCCTGGCCACTGCAGGGGGGTTGCACTAGATGAGCTCCAGAGGTCCCTTCCAACCCAAACCATTCTGTGATTCTATGATATCAGCACCTCCCTCTCCACATCTCCTCCTCAGGAAGCTGTGGAGGGCAATGAGATTGCTCCTCAGCCTCCCTTTCTTCTAAGGACTTTGGGCTTACCTGACACTCCTTATGGGACATGCCTTCCAGCCCTTCCTGTGTCTCTGTGCCCTCCCCTGGACACATTGAAGGACCTTGATGTCCTTTTTAAATTGTGGGACCAAGAACTGCACACAGTGCTCAAGGTAAGGCTTTTGCAGCCTTCAATAGAGTGGGACAAATCTTTTCACTTGTTTGCTGTTGGCAAGTCATTCACTTGCCTTATGGCTTCATTTTCTCACCTGAAAAAAATGAGCATTTCAGCTTAAAATATTCTGAAAGCTATTGAGGAATACAGGTCATGGCTACTTAAGAGAATGATTGTATGTTGCTTCAAGCAAGTCTATCATACCAAAGTTATATAAAGTCAGAAGGATATATTGAGAGAAAGATATAAAATTATCCTCCTGTTCTTAAAAAGTATCAGGATTTTGTATTGGAAATATAAAATGCTGATGGTGTTTTCCTCATGAATAAAACCTGCTGCCCTATGAATAAAATTCCTCAGCTTCATCCCTGTGCAAATTTGGTCATGCTTCTGTTCACAAAGGCATTTCAGCAAGCTCAGAGATTTGGATCCTTAATGATCTTCAAAAAAAAACAAAAAAACAAAAAGGAGAATGGTTTTTCTGTCAATCTTTTCCACTTTTAAAGAATTAAGGAAAAAATAGGATTAAGCTTTTCGAAAGCTATTTATAAGTCTTTGGGGGAGTATATTAATGACTATTGATATGTATTACAAATATAGTCACTAGTACAGTCTCCTTACTAAGCATATCTTTACTCAAAAGTGAAGGATTTTGAATCATTCTGCTGAGCTACACTGTCATAAAATGAACTTCTGTTTCTGGAATTCAATAACCTAAGTTAGGTTACAAACTTTTATAAGAATGCAGATGGAAATATGGTTTAAAAACCTCCACACTTTAGTTTTTAACATCCTAAATTTTGCCAGGTTTAGCTCTCAGTTGGACCTTTGAAATTTGATTTCACTTCAGTGTTTCAGTAATCACATCAGTAATTATCAAGTGAAATCTCAGTGCTAAGAATAAGACAGTATAGTGATATCTTTAGCAATCAAGTCAATATAAAATGCATGCAAACTGTGAGCCTTTTGAAGGACTCAGTTTCTCTCATATTTCTTATTCAGTGCTCCTAAGCAAGTCACTACAGATGAGCACATCACTTGCCAAATTGGTTGTTCCTGGTAATCTTTCCATTGCCTATAGAAGGTAATCAACTAACTGAACTGGTAACCACCTGAAGAAGTCTGGATGGAGTAAAATTTGGGAATCAATAACTTGACTGTCTGAAATGTATTTAATGAAAGTTATGAAACAAAAAGGTTCCTAAATCCAGTCCTTCTGAATTCCTTCCTTGGGGTTCTGCGGGCATCAAGGGTTAGGGCTGGAACAACCACTAATCCAGTGACTGATGCTTCCTATCACTCTCTCTCCTCCCCACTCCAGGAAGGAAAAGGGAATAAGAGAAAGAGATTTGTGGATTGGAAATGAAAAAACTAGAACTCGTCGTGGCTAGGCTTTGTGAACGAAGCTCCAGGGAGGGCTCCATCNTGAGAATGCCTAACAAATCCACACACACTCCTATGTTTCTGTATGTATCTGAGCAGATTTCTTTCCAGTCTGGGTATCAAGTCAGAAGGCCAGATGATGTCCCTTTGAATAACACAGAGATGTCTTCATTGTTTCATTTGTCTTGGCAAGCTTTTATACCCCCTCAGGCCAAACCAATTCCATAAGCTGACAGAGGCCAGAACCATCACATCTAATATTTCTGGCATTATCTCTTAATGACCCTTTTGTGGGCTATCATGAGTCATCTCCTATTTTCTGCTTGACCCATCTCAGACAATTGCAAGTAAGAGGCACTGAAGTCAAAATATTTGTCTAGAAACCACTAGGTCAGCCTGCAGCATTAAGCAGATGATTTCAGAGTAGCTCTAGGTGAGTCACAGCAGCACCAATGCATTGAGGAGTGCTGCAGAAATCAAGAGCTCTCTGCATCTCCTCAGCAATCTGTGTAAGTTGTCCTTGTAAACTATGGAACTGGGGCCAACATTCAAAATTATATGTGAACAATTACTTTAATCTTACATTTGATCCTCACAGTGTAATAGTGCATCAATCTTTCAGAGGCCAGTAAGAGTCAAACAAGGAGGGTAGCTGTAGAGCAAGGTCCTAAAAGACTGTTTATCATCTAGCAGTATCTCCCTCACCAACTATCTGATAGAAGGGATCATTAGAGTGGTTGAAAGAAGGGTTTGGATCCCTTTCTTTCTCCTCAGAAAGTTTAACTGTAGATTTTTGAATCCACCAAAACTTCAAGAATACATTAAATTTGCTGCTTCTCAGCCAAAGAGAAAGAAAAGCTCCCAGACTTGTGGAGAAAAGGCTCCCATGATATAAAAACCAGTTATTTCTGCCTGGAGATCTCAGTATGCACATCACCAAGTAAACCTCCCTAATGTTACAAGGGAGTGCTCACTTTATTATATTGGTAAATTGAATTGCACCATGGCATCTTAACTGAGCACTATTTCCAGCATATATGGAACAGTACATATATAATAACACCATGGAATGATAGTAAATATTGAATGTTAATATTGCCTTTAAATGTGTATCAGGGGCAAACAATGGAAATGAGTCAGAAAATTTCTGAAGTCTGCTTCACCAAAAGTTGACCCCAAAAGACAGATTCCCAAACTAAGAATCTCAGCTCCCATTTGAGAGAAGTATGTGGGGTTCTAAACCACAAATCAATTGGATTTTGTTTGGTAAAAAAAAATCAATTGAATTAGCTAAATATGTCATGGGATCACATAGTGGTAAGATGGGAATAAAAATCACCTATTTATCTGTAAGTGAATTCATTATCAGAAAATAGGGGGGTGAAAATGATTTTGTCAATTAGATAGTGCTGCAAAAGTACTTATTTCTCTTCCCTCATTCTTTTTTTTTTTTCTTTTTGTCTTTTTTAATAAATATCAGTATATCTATACAATTGAATTTCATGGTCCTGCACTTGATAGATTCATAGCACATTTTGAGGCTTGCAAGCAAACCAGGCATGTGATAGAACTTCATATATTGTCAAGTCTGCCATGTAACAGGGGGATGGGAAAACTCTGATGACTTTAAGGGCATACAATTCCCTTCAAGCTTTCAGTATAAATAAATATATAAATGAATAAATGCCTCTGCTTTTTTAAGGCTTTTATTATGAAGTAGTAGAGAAAACATCTCTCATATAGATGGTGAGGTAGTCAGCCAACAAATAGAAAATTTCTCAGCAAAACTGATGCTGATGATGCAAACAAAGTGATGCTGGGGAGTGTTCCTGGGCACTGGAACTGAGCTGCTCTCACTCTTCACTCCTTATGGTCTTATCCTCTTAGGTTGTTAAAGGATTGATTAAAACAATCCCTGGGCAGACAGTTTCCAAAGCAATTCCAGGTAGGATTACAGAGGAGATGGAATGTTTTCAGCTTGTTGGGGAGGCTGAGAGTGCAGCACAATGTGTGAGGGCTGCTCCATGCCATTTTGTCTCAGTGCCAGAAAACAATATTGGGCATGTTTAATTTAGAAGGATAGATGTAGCCTTGGAGGCCTTTTCCTGTGTATTAGCAGAAAATGACTTCAGAAATCAAAAGCTTAATTAGAACAAAGGCATTAGTTTAGTTTATCCCTGACTGCTGATGTTTTAATGTGTTTCTGTGGTAAATCAGGAGTTGCCTGGTCACTTTTTTTTTGCATTTAAAATGTGACTGTTGCTACTGTCAAGACTTTCAATACTTCTTCTATTACAAAAACATTGGGTCAGGCCTTTCTTATGGGAAATCATAGACGTTTTGGGATTTTTTTTTCTCTTCTGCTGCTCAAGGAACATAGAAACATTAAATCTGCTTGAAAAGAAGGAGTATGAAGAGAAGGAAGGGATTCTAACACAAGGGCCTCTTGCACCCTTCTGGAAGATGGAGCAGCCTGTGTAGTTTGTTTGGGAACAGAGCTTCAGAGAAAGTCTGCTATCCCACTGGAGCAGGAGATAAATACCACTACAGATGGCTCTGGTAACTATGCTCTGTTACTAGAACTTGGATATGATAGAATAATAATGCAAGCATGAGAGACTTTGTATATAAAATTGTTTCTTGATCCCATTGGATTATTTTAATTCCTCAGCTAGGGAAATAAGTGCATTTATTGGAAATATAAAGCAAAACTCAAGCACAATGGGTTTCTTCAGAGTATTAAATGACCTTATGGCACTTGTAATAAAATTAAAATTGTTATCATCAACTATCCTGTAAATCTTCTCTAGTTAAAGTTGTTAAAAACATTCAATAATTTAACAGCTTTCTACAAGACAACTAATGAGTACAACAAGCACAAGGAAAGTGAAAGGTGGTTCAATGCAGCTGTGTTTTTCCAGTAGATACATTATTTCTGCCTAATGAGAAAGCTATTAACCTTTCTCAGGGAAGCTGTCACAATACAGTGTTGTGATCCATATCCTTGTGCATATATTTAAAATGTATTCTCCTGAAATAAATGCTGAAGATAGGGAAAAAAAACCAACCATGTCAGCTCTGGTCATGGTCATACAAGATGAGCAAATATATCTTAGGCAAGTCTGTACATAAAGCAGTTTGAAAAGCTGTAATAGAGTTATCAAAAGATAACAGTGGCTGGTAATTAGAGTTCTCTCATCTGAAACAAATTTCAATGAGTTCACACCTGCCATCATCTTTTGTCTCCATTTAGAGAATGTATTGTAGCCTTCTGGAAACTTTCTGTGGCAGGACAGGTAGTACCTAGATCTCCTCCTCATGCCACTGTCTTATGATCTATCACAGAGTGCTTTCACTTGAGAATGGCTGAGAACAGCTCTAATATCACAGCAGGCATGTAGCTAAATTAATATGTCAAGTTTCTTGAAATCTGAGCAGCAAGTTATAGGCTCCAAGCTATCATTTTGTCCTACCTAGACTGCTTTTTGGGTGATGGAGGCAAACGTGAAGAGGATCAGCTCTTCCAAGTGAATAGCAGAGCCTTCATGATTGAAATGTTAAATGAGCACAAGTGGAAAATAAACCAGCATGTGTTATGAGTGGAGAGTGTGCTGCTAATCCTGACTCAACTTTGAATATTTGCTCCAGAGTTTATGAACTCAGCTACTTTCCAGCAGGATTTTGTCTCTTAATTTCTGCTTGCTTTCTGGGGGAGAGGTACACAGTGCTCTGTGGAAAAAACATAAACATAAAAGCAAAACTAAAACCAATGGGCTAGGGAAATTAGGCTTTTACACACTAGATGGTTTTTAAATGTTTATGGTGCTCACAATAGTCTCAAGGTCTCAACAGCTTTTCTAGGGGCTTCTGTAACCAGTTCCCCTGAGGCAGGAAGAGTGGAAGCATTAAAGGAGAATGGCTTTTGGCAGCAGCAGCTTGCTGAAACTTTCCCTTTTCCATGGCAGGGCCATGGTGCCATGAATGCCAACAAGTTGAAGCAGGCATAATAATCATCTGCCACTCTGCACCTCAAAGGCTCTTTTGAAGCTCCTTGTGACTAGCAGATAGATAGCAAGAAATGGGGACCCTACAGGGAACTTCCAAGCAGGCTGCAGAGGGCCTGTTTGCAAATGCCTGCAGTGAAAGGACAAGGGGCAATGGTTTTAAATGGGAGAGGAGTAGATTTAGACTGGATATTAGAAAGAAGTTCCTCCCCACGAGGGTGGTGGAACACTGGCCCAGGTTGCCCAGGGAGGTGGTTGAGTTCCCATCCCTGGAGGCATTCCAGGTGAGGCTTGCCAGGGCTCTGGGCAAGCTGCTCTAGTTGGGGGTGGTCTAGTGGCTTCTAATATGTGAACAATTCAGAAGGCTTCATATGTCTCTAATAATACCCAAATCTTTAGGCATCACTTTAAACATCTGGAACTTCACTCTTCTGAAGTTCAGGGTCCTGACTTTGCTCGCTGCCAGGCTTATTTTCCTTGAGATCACAAACTGAACCAGGGCATGGTCACTACAACCTAGACTGCCTCCAGTCTTCACCTCTTTAGTGAATTCCTTTGCATTGCTGAACATGACGTTAAGTATCACACTATCCCAGTATGTCAGGGGTTGGAAGGGCCCTAGAAAGATCATCTAGTGCAACCCCCCTGCCAGAGCAGGAGCACCTAGACCAGCTCACACAGCAATGTGNTCTTCTGCCCTGGTTGGTTTGCCTAACACCTGGAGCAGAAAGTTATCCCTGGCATACTCGGGGAGTCTCCTGGATTGCTTGCAGCCTGCTGTATTGCTTTCCCAGTAGATCTCTGGGTGGTTGAAATTCCCCATCAGGATGAGAGCCTGTGAGCACAATGCTTCCTCTGGCTGAAGCAAGAATGCCTCATCAACAGGCTCCCTTAGATGACCTTTATTGGTCTGGCCTTTCATTTTTTCCTCTCACCCTGTTCATAGTTGTTTGTTAGAGGCAGCTTTTTGCAGTTTATCTATTTCTTAGAGGACAACACCTCTGCCCCTCCTTCGCAGCCTGTCTCATCTCAATCACTTGTAGCCCTTGATCGCTGTGTTCCAGTTGTGTCATTTGTTCCACGTGATTCACAAAGTGAAAGAACAACACATAATAAAACACATNTTAGATGACCTTTATTGGTCTGGCCTTTCATTTTTTCCTCTCACCCTGTTCATAGTTGTTTGTTAGAGGCAGCTTTTTGCAGTTTATCTATTTCTTAGAGGACAACACCTCTGCCCCTCCTTCGCAGCCTGTCTCATCTCAATCACTTGTAGCCCTTGATCTCTGTGTTCCAGTTGTGTCATTTGTTCCACATGATTCACAAAGTGAAAGAGTATGAGTATGGCTAGGCTTCACGAACGAAGCTCCAGGGNGTGAAAGAACAACACATAATAAAACACATGAGGGCTCAAGTGTCTGATTGAGCAGTGGTGGCTCTGTCTGACACTTTCCTGCAGCATGCAGTAGCCCTGCACATGCTGTCAAAGAGCAGTTCAATGTGGGAGCTCTCCTGGAGATAGCTGGTAATGATACAGTAAGCTTATGTCAATGAGCACCATGAGGGCTAAAGAGGTACTCTGACCATGCTTGATACTTAAAAAGCTCTTGACAACTTTCCCTAGAGGCCGATTTTTATTCCTAGGATTAGTGTAAAATTATGCCTTTGGTAAAGCCTTGCTGCTGTGTCCAGTTGCTTTCCTAATGCAGACTGCTGGGCAGTGCTCCTGTGTGTTAAATGGCTTTTACACTTGGACAGGCAGAGCTGAACTTCCCCTTTCTGTTGGTCTGATTATTTCCCATTTAGCACGTGGAAAATTCCATGCACATCATGTGTATTGGGTTAGAAATCAGTTATTTAATCTTTTTTTTTCCTGGCACAAACTTAACATTAACAGAAAGTTACAGGCAAGCTGTTGTGGTATTAGACAAGGGTAAGAGCCCTTCAGATGCTTCTCGAGAGCTCTAGCAGGTAAGCAATCATCTATCTTTAATTAGTTTATTTTATTAATGAGTAGAAGGGTGCATTTCAATGAAGATACATCATACAGACAGTTTTACAAGGTTTTGTAGAAATTATAGACTTTTCTACCAGAGAAAATAGTATCTCCTGATCATCTTTTCTCAGCCAAAAGAAATCATATTTTCTTATAGAATTGATATATTTTATGTACTTACTCCTACCCAGGTGGCATCCTCATTTTAGTGCTTAGATAAAAACATGTTCTTGCATGCTCTCTGGATAGTAAAAATAGATTTGCATCCTGCATATTGCAACTGACAGTTTTCAAGGGCAAAAATTGTACAACATGTAGGAAATTTCCTATTCTTTGTAAACGAAATGCAATTCTCAGTGAAGCTGAGACAGAAAAGTAAAATCCCTGGGAAAATGATGTTTTACAACAATTTATTCATTGTTGCATTCTTCAACAGAAAAAGTGAACTTATCAAAGTAATGTTTTATATCTATACAATTTGTTCTCCTTGACAAGTATTTTTCACACCCCTGAAGTGCATTTAGCAGTAATTACATTAGTTAGTCTCAAAGCATTTTTCATTGTCAAATACACCAAAAAATGTAAACAATGGCTTCAGGCATTAGCCATTCTAGCTCAACATTTTAATTGAATTAGCTGATGAACATGCCATTCCATCTCTCTATTTGGCAAAAATCCTTCCTTTGTTTGTACAGCAGAGTTGAGAAGATTGGTAAAAAAATTACCTACTCTGTCTGTCTCAGTTCCCAGCTTAAACAAAGGAGTAATTGAATCAGAAATGTGTGTATTTAGCAATTAAATCTAATAACTGTCAAGGTACCTATCTAACACTGGGCTTTTAGCAGTTTTGGACATCCATACCCTTTCCAGTTCCCCAGCTGCTGAAGCATAGTCAGATGGAGAAAGAGTCATTGGGCTGCAGGAAGGAAAACAGAAGTGACTGCATGATGGGAGAAAGCAAAGCCAGGTTCCTTTCTTTGGATCCTAAGTGAGTCACACAATTTTACAGCAGGCAGCAAACAAATAAATAACAAATGCTGGAAGCAGATCTGAAGGTTGTGTATCTCATTTTGAGTAAGAACTTTAACAGTGAGTCTGTAATCATGTTCTTCCTTTTTCTTTCCTCTTTCCTCCCTCTGGTTGCATCACTCTTGCTTGCTTAGCACGCTGACAGCCTCAATAGAAAATGGTCCTTTTTCTCATCAAAGAGTTGGTTTAAAGGCATTCCCTAAAGAAACCAAAGAGATGATTTCAAATCTCCCTGGGCAGACACAAGACCTTAATTCAGGTCATGTCATTTACTGGACAAGTCAAAGTTCTTGGCCAGCAGGAAAAATATGCAAACAATGTCCTGTTTTCTCAGTTCTGTTTCCAGAATTATTGATCAGGTCTGTCATGAGACTATGCTGGGAAGTCATTTAATCTGGCCAGTCCTCATAGAGCTGTATGTGGAGCCAACAGATTGTGACTTCAGCATCTGTAGTCGTGGCTAGGCTTGGNGTAGTAACCAGAATTAAAATACTCAAAAATACACCAGGAAGCTTTTATGCAGACACCTAAATAGAATTTTCCTGATTAGTGTCCCTAAAAAAAAGACAAATGGCAGATGAGGAGCAATTCAAGTAGCTAATTGTTCTCCGTCATCACAAGTGCATGTTGATTGACCATTCCTGGAATGTCATCTAGAACATTTTTTGTCTACTACAGGAATGAAGTGTCTGAAAATGAATTGCTGCAAAGAGTGATTTACCTCCAGCTAGGTCAGGACATGAACAGTTTGAGTTCACCTCTGTGCATTTCCTTGTAGAACTGCTAGCTCTGTGTCTAACATCTGGTTTTCTCTACATTACACAGGAGAATCATGCACTACTAAGTGGAAATCACCAGAGATTAAGCAGTGTCACAGCAAAGATGGAAAAAAGTGTGTCTGAAATCTCACTTCTGTTCTGAAACCTAGTCAACTACAGAGAGCCAGCAATTGTTTTGCATAACTTGTATTTATTGCTCCTAAACCTTGCTGGACTTAGGCACTTAGAAGTCATCCCTTTGAGATCTATCACAAAGACAGTTAAATTTTCCTCCAAAGAAGTTTGTGGTCAATATTTTGAGTACTGGAATGCTAACCATCAGAAGCAAGTATTTCAGTATTTCTGAGAAGCAGACAGTAAGAATTCTATTTTAATAAATGCCATTATCCTTTTCATGTGTGTTGAACTAGGTGATTAATTGCAATGACATTTTACTTATCTTACATGAAGTTAGAACTGTTGCTCATTTTAGGCAAGCACTGTTCAGTTCCTAAGCACACTACTAGAGGCTCTTACACCATACTATGCTGTAGCCAAGAGTAGAAATATCATAGAATCTTTAGTGAGACACTGCCAACCCCATTCAGATGTGATAATTATCTGGAAAGATGCAGGTTAGGAATTAATTGTATAAGCCACTGCTCAGGTATGCACTTTTCACTGGTAATGAGTCATGTTATGACAGCATTATACCCTGATTGTGTGTATATCATACCCTTCTGTGTAAAATGGGGATTATCAATCTGTGTAGGCACATAGACACATATATAAATAGATATGTTCACTGCATAGTTAATGATAAGTAAATAAAGTGCTCAGGTTGTTCTCTAATTAACAATAATGAGCCAGATAGGGACTGGAGTAAAAGTGATTATGAAATAAAAGAGGTCATCATCTTGAAGAAAGGAAGAAGTAAGAGCAGGAAAATGAAAACCACTAGATTTCAGGAAGTCAGACTTCAATAAACTTGGAAAGCTGGCAGCCCCTCTGCTGAAAATTTATTCAAAGGGATAAAAAAGAGCTGACAGGTTGTTCCAGAAATGAGTTTAAGGTCACAAGTGCACGTTATCCCAATGTAGTAGAAAAAGAGAATGGAGATAGGAGATGAACTGGACTAAATCATGAACTCTTCTTTGACTTCAGAGAAAGAACATATTCAAGACATAAGATACAGGGAGAAGAAAGTAGGTTACAGTCAAATGTGAATATATAGCAAGAGAATATAGAGAAAAAAATAAGACACTTGAATGTTAGTGATCATTAATGGGAATAGTATACTATCTGCAGGTGATAGCAAGGAAGTTTAATGATCTTTTTTACATTAATCCTTGTTAAAATGGCCAATTTTGATCATTTGACTTACAGAATGAATCCCAACAACAGAAGTAAGAGCTCAGCCTTCAGCAGAGAGGAGAGAGCATACTGGCTCCTTAGATAAGACTCTTTCAAAACAAGCAAGCTAGAAGGATTTCATCCCAGGGTATGGAAGAAATAGCTTCTGAGTTCTCAGAAACCTTATGGGTTATCTCTGAGATCTCTCATAGATCAGGCACCAGGAGAATGGAAAGGCATGTCTGTCTTTATTTGAAAAGAGGGAAAAAAAAGAGGAAATATAGGCCAGGCAACATTCAGTTCTACTACAAATGATCAAAAAACTATTTGTAAGTCCCTGGAAGGGAACAAGGAAATGAGTAGCAGGCAAAATGGATTTGTCAAGAACAACATATGTCAAACCAATTTAATTTCTTTCTGTGACAGGGCAGCAGACCTTGTGGACAGGGAATAGCCAGTAGATGTCATATATCTTGAATTTAGTAGGGCTCTTGACACAGTTCCATGACATCATTATAAGCAAGCCATTTGGTCTATAAAAAAAGAAAATATGGGAAAACTGTTCTTAGAGAATCACAGAAATACAAAATCACATGATTGAGGTTAGAAAAGATTTCTTGAGATCATCTAGTCCTCCCCCATTGATATTTTCCATGCTCAAGTGGGATCAGCTAGCACAGATTTCCCAGGACCACATCCTGTTCAATTTTTAATATCTCCTGAGATAAAGACCACACAACCTCCCTGGTAAACCAGACAGGGATTAATTCATTACTTCAAGGCTTTTTATTTCAGTGATGTGCTGTTAGGTTACTTTAAATGGTTGACTGTTTGAATTACTGCTCAGATCAATATATAAAAAGTAGACATACAAACTCTCAATGTTTTCATGTTATTACAAGGCTTTTGCCTACGTGTCTCAGATTTTGCCTCTACATGGCACCACACAGAGCCAAGATTTGGGATCCTGTGACAAACACATGGCAGAATAAATCTCAGGTAAGGGGAAGGAAGAAAGAAACAGGCGGAGCAGTAGTTGATGGAAGTAAGCAATTATTCTTCTCAATTCTACTTCTGTACAGTTCCATTGCCTATAAAATTCCAGTCTGCATGCACCTGAGACAGCACTTAGCTCTCCTCTTACCCAATGTATATTCAAAAGCACTTCTCCCATTCCACTGTGCATAATCCCACCATATATTTACAGATGCTTCCTCCCGTCTCCCTTTTTATTCCAAACCAAAAATTCAATGTGTTCAGACTATCCAAAATAACGTTTTACTCAGATAGAATAACAAAACCAATTCCTTTGGACAAGGCCTACGAAGCATTATTAAAATCCAGGGATTTAAAGGATTAATTTTTACGGCACAAATCAAAGGGCTAAAAAGTGACTTTTTGCTCCATCCCCTTTGTCACACCCAGTCCAGAGCTAGTTCCAGCTCACATAGCAGGTTATTAGAAGTGTGTTTGGAAGAAGTGCAGCATGATTTTTTGGGCCCAAGTGCACCTTCTCTGTTATAAAATGTAATTTTATTGAAAAGAGAGAGAGCACACTTGCGTAGAGATTAGAAGAATTTAGGATTAACACATGCAGGTCAAGGTTCTAAAAGCTTTTATTGGCAAAATGTTTCTTAGAACCATTTTCAGACATTACTCGAGCACTTGGTTATCTGTATCTCATTGAAAATTAATGGAAATGAAGAGTCAAAGGACAACAATGGTAGAGAAAATAGCACTTACATCAGTTCCAAAAGTTTCATGGTGCTTCTTCATTTGTCGTTTTGAAAATCTAGTTAAGAAATCATAGAGATACTTGCTGATTATCAAATGTGTATGTATGGCTAGGCTTGGCGAATGAAGCTNAAATGTAACCACAGGACAAATTAGGTTTTGAAGTGAACCTTAAGAAGAGGATCATTTCTCCCTCTCTGCTGAAGTGCTCTAGCACACTCAATGTTTGATAGACTCTATGAAAAAAATAGGATTTAATCCTGCTAGGCATCAGATCACAACACAATGACTGGTTATTTCAGTTTCTGATGAAGTCTGCTGTTATTTTTTTACTAGTCATTTTTCTAGGGCCCTGTTTCTCCCTTCATTTGTTTTATCTAACACTCCCTTCATATCCTCCCCTTCTATTACACTTTCCTGATTAACATTGCCCCTCAGTGCATGTTACTTCACAAAATTAAGGTTTCTTATATAAAGAGATGAAGTAAAGTGAAAAATACAAGTAGTTCTTTGCATTTGTTGCTAGGCTAACTCAAGTAATGTATCTACTATTTCATACAGAACAGATTCCAATTTTCCTGCTAAATCAAAGGAGAAAGAAGATCAAACTGCTGGAAATGACTACAAAGTGCTACTTTTTCCCCTATAATAACCAGGAATGGCTGCTGCTGTATTTTCCATTCACAATGGGCAAACATGTCCTTACAGGTCAGATTACTGCTATTGTAGATCAAATGAAACAAGAATGAATGAATTTGTAAGGAAAATGCTTCCACGAGTGTATTTGGGCAGAGTGTCTTTGTTCCATTGTGTAAGTATCAACAGTGAAAATAAACCTGATTTTTTTTTTCTTTTTAACTGAGAAATTGCTGTGTCTCCTTTCTTTTCTTCTTTCTCTTCCCCACTCAATCATGACATTCCTCTGCTTTTCAGCAACTTCCCTTAGAAAGGGGAAAAGAGGAGGACAGAGGGAGGCTGGAGAATTATCTTGCAAAACAAAAATCCTCTGAAATATTCCTTCAGTCTTAGATATGAGAAATTATTCATCTAAAAGGATGCTTCTATTTGATATGAAGTTTTAAAAGTATACACATGAAAATATACTTTTTTTAACAGTGTATCTCATGGAAAAAGAATAAACCTTGCTTTTTAAAGGATTGTATAATTAATTCCTGATAAAATAGATCTTGGTACTTCAGTGTTTTGGTTAGAAAGCCTGTTCATAGCTCTATATTTTTGGGAAAGTGACTGTGGGAGCTAAACTGAAAATAATCTACCTATCTGAAAGAGAGTCCTTCTCCAAAAAGAGCTAAACAAGATAAAAATCCCTACAGCATTGGCAATAAAAAGGAAGCACTATCTAATACCACTTTGGTAATTCATTTAAAAGGACAATATTTTAGTTCAAACATCAAAAGTAAAGAAGGATAAAGCAATGGGCATCAGAAAAGAAAAAAAAAAATCTTTCTTTTGCTTGTTTGTTTAGCTTTTCCAGTGAACACCTAGCAGATCTTTAAATCAGAGCACTCTAGGCTCCTGAGCACATATAACTCAGCAGGACAGGCACTGGCATCTCTTGGTGCTTAATAGCCTGGGTGACAGCAGGCTGTGAAGCAAAACACATTTAAACATGGACTACTTCCATGTATAAAAAGCTTTTTACAAACTTTTTAAGCCACTTTTTTTTTTATTTATTTTTTATTAATATCTCTCTGGCTTTTCAGTTGTGTAATAAACTAACAGCATGCATGGAAGGTGAATTATTGATAGTCCAGAAATTCACTGCTACAAAACTGTTGGTGCAAGCATGAATTTAAGTGCCTGAGGTGATTTTGGAGTCCATAATTTTTCACCTTTAAGTTATGGGTTTAGAGGCAAGCAGCATCAAAATGACTGGAAACTGGTTTGATGTATATTGTGAGTTGCTGATGATTAGCAAAAAACATGTTTCATTATTCAGCTATCCACTCTTAAATCTATTTCTCATCCATCTGATGACCTCATTAAGGAATAAAAATAAACAACAGGAAGAAAAAACCAAACCAAAATCAAAAACCAAACCAAAAAAAAGGAGATTCATCTGTGCATTACAATGTGACTGAATGTTCATTTCAGTTTTTACTTCAGCAACATAGAGCAAGGTCACTAAACATTTATTTGTTAGCACTAGGATTTTGTCTTGATAACCCAGTGCTTGTTAGAAAAGATCTGTTAAAACCCCTTGGTCTCTGCAGCTTTTCTACAACCTGAAACCTGGCAGGTTTAAGCTGCAGGTTCAAAAGATAAGGTTGATGTTGCTATAAAGTAGTCTGTAAGTTCTAAGCAAGATACTTAGGTATTCAGCAGACTAATTCAGCAGTCAATTAATTCTAAGAGCAACATAAATTAGCATTCTATAAGGGAAAACAAATCCTGTGCCATTAATAAACTGCAATTACAATACAATGATGCTCACAATGAAATTACCAGAGATGAAAATAAATTATAGAGGGGGGGGAGAAAGGGTTTAAATGCAAGTTTAGAAGAGACATGCTGGGCAGATAGCATATGACAGACACCTTCTCAAAAGTCAGAAAGAAATAATGAATAAAAAAGAGCAAAGCAATAAGGTTTGAAGAGAACACCAGGCCTGTGACAGTCACAGCAAGAAATGAAAGCAGAGACAAACTAGGTTAAGACTATGTGAAAATGTTAAGGATAAGGATGTCCTAGAAACCAAATTGCAATACATTACAGGCATCCATAATGAGATTTGCAGGATGAATAATGGAACTAAGAGAAATGAAGGGAGATTATGCAGCGTTTTGAGTACGCAGAAGCTGACATACTTGGAATTCAAAGAGATATCCAACTATGATGTAGTTGAGATGTGTATTTTAACAGATGTGTGATTAGAGAGAAATACATCATAAGTAAGAATAGGGAACTAAAACTGGGGGTGAAGATGGCAAATAGATAGCTCCTCAGATGCCTTCACTGATAGATAGCTCCTGTGCATTTAGTACTTAAACTTGCAGTATCCCTTATGCAGTATATGAGAAGCCTATATGTAAACTTATTTTATGGCACCTTAGAAAAACACCAGTTCAGCTCTTTCTTATGCTACCAAACCAGATCTTAAAACCTGGACCTGGATCTCAAGAAACACTACAGAGTAACTGCAAAATGAGAATCTACCAAAAAGCCTACTGAGTGGGATGTTAATATAACTGCAGTGAGTAGAAAAAACTGTAAAAGCAAAAGCTAATTGATTTGTTGGAATTAATGAGGGAATAAGCTAGAAGAACCAGAGTTTATATATTTTCCCAGTGATCTAATATTTATGCTACTTCTAGAATCCTAAATGTGTCTCAAGGAACTTTGATAAGGAATTGCAAAGAGCACATATACATGGACATATACCTGCAGACAGATTGATTTTTCTGTCAGTGAGAAAGACTCTCAGGGCAGCACCCTCCAGGATCTGCTTCCTGAACACCACTGAGGACTGCCCAAGGACATGGGAGTCTGTGTGGGAGGAGACAGGATAGAATCTAATCCAATGTTGGAGTAGGGTGAGCCTCAGGGCTTCCTTTCATGGTTCATTCCTTGATTCCAGTCTTAAAATATGGAAAACTATCTAGAAATGTCTTTCCTGTAAGCCATTCCAGACAATTACCTTGAGGAGAGGAGTGAGTCAGTCCTAACATGGATTTTAATCCCTTCTACAACTGGCATCCAAATTTCAACCTTAAACTGCATTCAGCTGAGGTTTGTTGGAGGCAACTCGGTGTAACGCGTACGTTAGCTCAGCGCGTGGAAGAGTATCCCATCAGCATTAATGAGGGAATTCTGGCCTCTTCCACTTGGCTGTTTTGCTTAAGAGAGCTCTTCTATTTCAGAACATGCAGAACAACCCATGGGTAAAAATACACATTACTGAACACTTGCTTTTTAAGGGTCTGATTTCCTATTTTGCTCTGCACTAGGGAGAATTCAAATTGGTTTTGACCTCCAGTGCACCCTCAGAATTTATCAGCCTTGGAGAACCTTTGGGATGGGTCTTGGATCCTCAGGATAAGGTTGTGCTGTGTTATGTGATTCAAGATTAGCAGAAGGACAGCTTTTATGATGTTTTCTCTGACTGTATTATGGAGTGTCCAGGCCNCTCCCTGGAGCTTCGTTCGCCAAGCCCAGCCATACAGGTTATGGAGTGTCCTCCACAGAGGAATCCTCAGGGGTTCTTTCATCATCTGAATTACAACATCAGTTCTGTGCAGTTTTGATCATGACAGTTGTTCTAATTCTGTTTTCCTTTTAATGTGATTGATGCAGACTCACCAAATCATGGTGCAAGTAGGTGTCACAATTTATGGGTTTGAAGGCACAGAGCAGCAGAGCAGCAAACATGATGCTAAAGAGTGTCCAGCTAATAGATTGCCCTGTTTAAGTGCTTTTGCAGCAGCAAGCTTGCTTTGGAAGTATCCTTCACTGAGGACATACGTGTTCTGGATTTGAAGATGCTGACAACTTTGCAGGCAGCTAAATTTACATAAGATCATAAAAATTTGCATAAGATCATCACATTTACATAAGTTCATCATCACATGCAGACCATCTCCACCCATGGAGTCAAAAGCTCCCAAGATCCGTAAAGTATCTATGCAAGTTTTGATTCTCTCTTCTCATGACATTTTTCCTAGATCTGCTATTCAACAAAAATAGTATCACTTGTACTGTACCCAGAAGTCTGATTGATTTTCTGTTCAAGCCTCTGCAACTTCATCAGTGAAAGAAATCAGAATGACTTTGTCTTGTACCTTTCCAAGCAGTTGTCAGTAAAGGAATGATTCTGGTATGATGACTGATTTCATTGCCTTGCTCACAGATGGGAGCTGGTAACATCTTTGAAATCTTTTTTTCCTAGGCTCTTCAAGAAGAGAATAGTGAGATTTTTTTACCAGCTTGTGCAAACTCTATGCTTTGACATTTACTATTTATTTGTTAGCTTTCATAACTGCAGAGATACTCTGTAATCTTGAAAACTGATCAACTATTGGAAAATTAGTAATTATCTTGCACTCAAATGACTCAATGTTGATTATGTTCATGACTGAGCCATTTTTCCAGAAGCATTGTGTGACAGTTAATAGAAGCCACTTATTGACATTGCAGCAGGAATTTAATTGTCTGGCTACAGACCATGTAGAGCTTCCAATTAATGAGAAATAAAGGCAAGGCTTTATTTTGTCAGCAACAGCTGAAAGCTGCAGCTCTTCAGGTGGCTTTTTTTACCAATTCTCTTTCCTAAAATTGTATTGCCCATCCTTTGGATTAGAGATGTTTTGCTTCCCCTGCAGACAACTTGTATTTTGTTTGCTTGAATTATTTAGCCTTTCCCAGTGCTGGACAAACAATCTGAAGATAGATTGTTAACCATGAATTTTCTGTACAGAGTTGTGATTGATCTGGCAAAAATGGTACAAAAAACCAATGTAAACAAGCTGTATCACTTGGTGTGTTTGGGGTTGGTTTTTGGTTCTTAGTGTTTTGTTTTGGTGGAGGTTTTTTTGTTAGTTTGGGTATTTTTTTCCTGCTTGTATTACTAAAACTGTTGTAAAACCAAACCAAACTGAACCGAACCAAACCAAACCAAACCAAACCAAACCAAATTAAACCAAAGCAAAGCACAACACATTTAGCCTGTTTTTACTGTGCTAGAAACCTAATCAGTAATTTCTTTGTTCACTTTAATATTTAGAGGTTAATATTAAAGTATTTGTAAGTATAGGTAATTGGCAATGTATAGGTAATATTAAAGTATTGAGTTTTCTCATGCCAAGACACTGGCATTTTCTTTTAAGCCATGGCATTAAACCATAGAAGATATTCAAAACTTCTCAGGAAGGCTGTTTTTATTGCCCAGCTTTCTCTGACTTGTCTGAAATAACCTCCCACTGTGCATCTTAATTGTAAAGGGACAAATCTAGCCCTGAGGCACAATCTTGAGCAAGGCATGTATGACATAACTTTACCCAAAGTGTTGCTCCAGGAGGCTATGAGTGGCTGGCACATCTTTGAATCATAATCCTTTCTTAGCATCTTTTTTGTTAGTGTTTATGCTGTTCATACCTTTGCATTCAAAACCTGGAAGAATTGTGTCTGTGAAGGAGATCTCTTGATACAGAACTGAATGCAAGCATAAACATATAAAATGATGGCTAAAATTATATAGGATTAATTCCCCTGTGTGACAAACAATGCTTCTAAGGGGAATTCTCTTTCTGCCCTACTGAGGGCTACTGCATTTACTAATATAGTTGCATCATGCTTTAATATTGAGAAACATTGGCTTCATGCTGTAATTAATACTTAAGTTTCATTAGCAGTGCATCTTTTACAACACTGAAGAATCACTGATAGTGATGAATAAAGCTTGGAAAATCTGGAGAATTTCCAGCAGATTGCATGAGTGACAGTAGTAAAAGGCATGTTTTTAAAGGAATCTACACAGATGAGAAAAAACTAGTATATATTAGAGTCATACACTGAAAATGATAAGTAAGTAAGTGTTACTTTGGGAACATCTTGCAACACTCATGAATAGCTTGTTAACAAAAATTGGCTCAAAGCTTCAGTCAAAAGAATGTGAATGGTAGGAATTACTTCATCCAGAGTTGTGAACACTTAGATTACATCCAGTCTTGAATATTTGTGTGTTGCCCCTCTACCTCAAAAGGTGGAAAGGTATAAAGAGAGTTATAAAGGCTGAATGAGGGACTGAGATGGCAACACTACTAAGACACATTGAATAGACGATGATACTTCATCTCAGAAGAGATATGACCAGGCAGCATGGAGGCTTTTAAGTGGTGGGAGGAAAACAAAGAGAGAATAATCATTTTTTTTCTAGCCATACAAGAACACACAAAATAGAATGATCAGACAGCATGTTGGAAACACACAAAAAAAGAGTTTTTCAAGCAGCAAGCAGTCACAGCTGAAGTCACAGTATCCCAGAATGTTAGGGGTTGGAAGGGCCCTAGAAAGATCATCTAGTGCAACCCCCCTGCCAGAGCAGGATCACCTAGACCAGCTCACACAGCAATGTGTCCAGGCAGCTCTGCAATGGCTCCAGACAAGGAGACTCCACAGGCTCCTGGGCAGCCTGGGCCAGTGCTCTGGCACCTGAACTGCAAACAAGTTTTTCCTCAGCTTAATACTAAACCTGCTGTGATCCAAAGTCCTTGCCAAGAGGTATACAACCCAAAAGCAAGAATAAGTTCATAAAATACCAGAAAAACACATGGAAAAAACACTCCCAGAAAGAGCTATGAAATACAGATCCTCTGGCTGAGGCAGTCCCTTTGCTGCAAATTACCACCTGTTAAAAGCAGATTTTCCCTAAGCAATGCTGACCCCATTCAGAGGCAGGATTCTGGGAAGGAAGCATCTTTAATCTGACCTAAGGCACCTATATAGATGTACTTACACTGTCCTGAAAAACTCCAGCTCAATTTGAAACCATAATTCTGGCAAACACTTTGATGTGCTGCCAAGCTCTAAACATTTTGCTAATGTATTACCTTCCACAGTAGTATTTCACCTTTTGTGCTGCATAATATATTCTCTTTTTTTTCCATCTCTATTTTTGATTGAGCCAGTTTGCTCTGAAGCAGAGGTTAGAGCTCCAGTAACACATAGGTCAGTCTTATTTAGATGCCAACATTGGACCATGACAGGCAAATAGTGTGCAGTACAGGGTCCTTCTACTCAGTAGAATATACACTTCAGTTGAAACCTATCACTAAGTGTCATCATATCAAATAAGAAAGCATGACATCTAGCAGCCATCCTCATTAAATGCAAGAAAAAAAGACATCAAAAATCAGTGGACAGTTTCTCCAGTGCAGGATTTAATAAAGTGAGGAGCACCATTGAGTGATGGGGGAGGGGGGAGGAGCTGTCAGTAAATGTCTTTTCATATATATATATATATATAAGAAGAACACTTCATATTTTGCAGAGGGAGACTATTTGAGTTACAAATTAAATGCCCTCACTCAGGAGACAGTATTCCACCAACTTCTAGCATAAGATGACTGAAACAGATGTCCCAGAGCTCAGCTGGGCAAAGAGATGTGCCCTGCTCTGCCCCAGTGCTGTGCTACCTTAGGGTCACTGTTACCTTTGCTCACCACTTCAACTTCCCTGCCCTGAACTGAGAGACTGCATGTGGCTTCAGCCCTTTCTCCTTCTTTTTCTTTTTGCCCAAAATCTCTACCCTTGTTCCCAACAAACCAAGCTCAGCATTTTCCCCTAATTGCAGCCCAAGTTAACACTTCTCAGTACTCAAGATTTGTTCAATTCCAGGGCAATTGTTACAACAGAAACTGTTCTGCATGGCCAGAATCTCACTGTAGAGGCCAGAGATAGAAGGAGAAGGTTTCTTTACTAAACCTGTTTCACAATGATAGAGATCATAATAAGCTTTTGCTGTTAAAAGTATTTAATATATGTATTACCAGCTGAACTGAGTCAGAATGTGCCCATGACCAGGTATTGTCCACTTTTGAGTGAGAGAATGCATTTTGGTACAACTCCCTCTCTCTCTCTCTCCAACCTGGCTAAGGCTGGTATTGTTCACTGGGTCTTGGAACAATTGATTGTGCTTAAATCAGTCACTACAGACTGTATCATGCAAGTGAAAAGAAATAATTGAAGAGCCAAAGGGAGTTAAGTGCTGAGAACTGGAATGCAAATCCCTGAGGCTGTCACTTCTCAGAGGGCACGAAGGCTCCTAGGAGATTTGGGTACTTTTCAGTTTGTCCAGTGTATGAATTATTTGAGTTGTTTGGCTTAAGATTTCACCAGAGACCATTACAAATGCAGTTACAGTATTTGGGATATATTTTTTTATGTGGAGGAAGAGAAGCTATCACAAGGAATTACAATACCAAAGGATCGTATTGTCCAAGAGAAAAGATGGAAAAGGAAGAAAAGAAAAAGAGGAGAAAGAGAAAAATGTCTATGCTGTTTCCACCTGTGTTCTTGAGTTCTTACGTGATTAAATTCTGGGGGGAAATAACACAAGATTGATTCTGGCTCTTTTAATTAGTATTTTTAAATGATGAACCCCCCCTTGTCAAATACACCAGAAGAGATTATGGAGAAGATTCTAATCTTTCTGCTTCAGAAAGGAAGGAGAACAAGGTAAACAAATTCTCAAGGGACTAGTACTTGCAGAAAGAGCAAGCTCACACTGCATGTTTTGGAAGAAAAAGCAGGAGCATTCAGACTTCCTTCTGCTGTGATCAGGAGCTCTGTCAAGCAGCAGCAATCTCACACACAGAGCTACTAGTGATTAATATCACAGAATCACAGAATATTCATGGCTGGGATATGTTGATTGGTACAGAAAAATAAAGAAGAACATTGCACTAAGCAGGTACCTTTCTCTAAAGTAGATCCCCTTCTTTCCTGAGGAGGAGCTGCCAATCCTGCTGCTGTCTTGTGGCTGGATTTATTCAAAAGCCAGCATCCCTCACTGGGCATCTATTTGCCAGCTGAGTCAAGCAAGACACTCAAGCAACAGTGGCTAAGGAAGGGATGATCTTGCAAGTAACAGTTGACTGACTCTTTGCAGGTTCACTTTGGCATCTTTATAGAGGGCAGGCTGAGACATCATTTTATCTAATTGTATGAACATGAAATTGAAAGTGAAGGCTGAAGGAAACTGCTGAAGAAGGATTTGAAAGCTTTATTTATATACTGTTTGCAATTCTGCTCTACTGATCGATTCTAGAGCTACGTGGAGGAAGAAGAAAGTGAGGATAACAAGGATTAAGCAAGTCATGGATAAAACAAGATATAAATTAACTTATAAAAACATAAAATGAGAATAGGGGCATAGATTTTTTCAACCTATGCTGTAAATCAGTGAGTGCTATGCACAAGATGCTGATGATGAGGTCATTGCTATAATTATTTTATCAACATAATTAAGTCTCAATCAATTGCAGTCACTAAGCACTGCAGTACAAACTAACTGCTGAAAGTTGTTTAGATAATGCTTCTTGCTAAATTCTACTCCTCTAGTCAACTGCTCTAATAATACAAAAATATTTTCCTGAGAGGCCTTGCTTTGAAAAGTATTTTTTTCTTTCTGCTCCTCAAATACAGTAAAATTAAACCTTGCCTGTGGCTAGTCAGGCTTCCAGAGTGCTTGTAAGACAGCTATTGTTTGTGTTTGCACTAAAAGTCAATAAAGAGCAGGCATATTAGAGCATAAAAATGAAAATAACTTCCCCAGCCCACACTTTTCCAAGTGTTTGTTTCAGAGGCTGCCACTCAAACACCTCCCTTTTAAACCCTTCCCCTCCTGTGCCTGCATGAAGTTGAGCAGAACCTTGAAATTCAGCCTTACAGAATGTCTCACAGCAGGAAGAATTCAGCATTTGATCTTTTCCTCTGTTCCATGCTGTGAGGAAAAAGTGTTCCATTTTACAAAGCAAAAAAAATATATTTAAATGGTGAAAATCTGTATTTAATCTCAGGGAAAGAAAACATCCAAACCCCAAATAAAACAAACAAGAAAATAATCCCAAGCAACTTTGAAATTTAGCCAGGAAGGACAGGAGATTTACATTTCTTTAACAATCCTTTCCTCCACTCTCTGTTTTTATAAGATTCTTTTCATTAGGGCATACCATAACAGATTGGATAAATGGATAGCAGGTCCCTGATGTAGGTTTATGGAAACATCACTTTTTCAGCTTCAGAGTTACATTTTCAAATATTTGGATACATACATGTATAAATCAAGGAGATGTATCTCTAGATAAGGGTGAAAAATCATTGATAAAAGTCATTATAACTTTTACCGTTGAGGTGGTTTAAGTGTTATTTTATATTTCTCCTCTCAAACATGAAATACAGATGCTCTATTTTACTTTTTAGAGAAATTAGTCCATGCTTCCATTTCATCCAATGTCAAGCTAGCAGGGGAAGAGGGGAGTCTGCTCTGCTCTAGTGATAATATCATGATTTACTGAGCTAGGCTTTGCTTTCCAATGTTGCATTTTGAGTGGGAAAAGAAGCTGTGCAATATAATGATCATAGAACCCTAGAATCCTAGAATGGTTTGNAGAACTCACAGACTGCAGGTGAAATGTATGTCCTTGCACACTAGTAGCCAGCATTATCACACAGGTCAATATCTAAATGTCTACACTGAGTGTGCTTGCAGACATCCTTACCCAATGGGCATGGCACGACAGCTCTCTTAGCACTGTAGATAGAGTGTTCACAGTTGGCATTAAGGACAGCTCTGCGTTCAGGTGTCTCCTTTTCTCTTTGCACCTTTGACATCAGAGCCAAAGGTAAGTGTTGAGTAAAGTCAGAGGTATATCCTGTGCTTGAAAAGAAAAAAAATATTTGCTGTTTTAGGAGGGTATTAAGCTGCTCAGTCTTGGCTCATAATACATTTCTTGCCACTTGCAAGAAACAAAAGGATTTTATTGACTAGCACTCTACAGAATGGAACATGAGCAGGAGTGTGTGTGAAGGAGAATCTGTTGTGAAGAGCAAGGCAGAAATTAACAGGAAAGTAATCTTCTTCTTCATAATTCTATTTTGCTATGTTTGATTAATTAGAAGAGCCCTCCTCCCTTTCTTCTCCCAGATTGTTATGTCAAGGGAATGTGATATTAATTGAAAATTCTTCTTTCCCCTCAGGTATCCAAATGGTCATATGGCAGGATTAATCCTTCCTGTTAATTTGACTACTACTAAAAAAAAAAAATTACAGATTTTATTTATTGCTCAGTTTAATAATTAATTTCCCCCATCTGCTCTTTGACAGCCCTTGACTACACTGAGATGGCAATCACAAATATTAAAGGCTGATGGATTTGTGCCAGTTTATCTCAGAGTAAAATTGGTCCTGTACACAGGCACTGCCCCACTTTTTGCTGGAAATACTATTACACTATGTAAACAGTAGAAAGTAGGACACATGTTCTGGGCTCATAAGAAATGACTGAAGGTAATGGTGACTATCAATCCAAACGGAGTTCAGTACGGACATAATTTTCCATGGACTTAAAGAAGTTAAATGTCTACTTTATCAGTTCATACTATGAATAACTTTCTTCTTAGTGCTAATTGTGAAGAAGTTCATTGCTACTGAAGAAAATTCGGTTAGTTGATCTAAGAATGATATATCTGCTCTAAGGAAAATGTATCCATATGGTTTTATGGATAGATGCAGGCTATATGTACAGATACAAGTTTACCTCTGAGTCTGTATACAGACATAGAGGCATACATATAAATTTATACATGTATACATACATATATACACACATATACACATATATGTAAATATATATACACATATATGCACACATATATTTATGTATACATACACATACACGTATACATACACATATACATACACATACACGTATACATACACATATACATACACAAACATGTATATACACACATATACATATGTACATGTATTATATGTACACATATATATACATATATATGTACACATACACATATACATACACACATATATACACATATACATATATATACACATATACATAAACATACACATATATATACACATAGACTTATATATACACATATACATATATATACACATATACATA
>VWZO01003123.1:28102-48427 GCA_013396975.1 Bucco capensis
ATACACATATATATACACATAGACATATATATACACATAGACATAAACATACACATATACATACACATACAAATATATATACACATATACACATATACACACATATACACACATATACATATATATACACATATACACACATATACATATATATACACATATACATATATATACACATATACACATATATATACACATATACATATATATATATACACATATACATATATATACACATATACACATATATATACACATATACACATATATATACACATATACATATACACATATACAAATGTATACATATATACACACACATATACATATATATACACACATACATATATTTACATACACACACATATACAAATGTATACATATATATATACACACATATACATATATATGCATACCTATATATACACACATATATACATATGTGGGGAAAATGTGGGACATATATTTATGTATACATATATATATACATATATACACATATATATATATATATATGTGTGTCCCACATTTTTCAGCTCCTCTCCATTCTCCTCTCCAGAGGAGGATCTGCACATCTCTAATGTATTGCTCAGAATCCCAGCCTGCATGTATCCTGCTCTCTGGTGGGCAGGGGAACTACAGCAATAGTCCTCTACATTTTTTAATTAAAATTTAATGTTTTCCATGAGAATTAAATAATTTAAAGGAAAGTATCCACTGCCTATAATCCTCTAGTTCCCACCCTTCTAGAGACCCTTTAATTTATCTTGATAACTGATTAATTTAACCTACAAATCTGAAAGTGGTACTAATTGCTATGCAATGTTCAAAGAGAAATAGGAGCTTTCTGGCCAATATTAGAAGCAAATCATTTCCAAGATAAATAGAAACAAATACTTAAATGAGGTAGGTTAATCGTTACAAATACGTGATATATAATACTAATTATATGTACATACCAAGTGTTAAAGCATATTATTAAGGGCATTGTGCAAACACCACTTAAACACTGAGAGGTTTGGGGCATTGAGCACCTGTTCCAGTGTTTGATCACCCTCTTGGTAAAGAAATGTTTCCTAATGTCCAGGGAGAGGGCTCCAGATAAAAACAAGGTTACAACTGGTGTGGTCTGTGTCTACAACAGCTAGCTTCTACAAGCAATCTCTCTGGATTTCTTCCAGAGAGAAAGGATATCTTTTTATTTGATTATTTTTGAAAACTAAAGATGTATCTCTGAGCAAAAGAGAGATGGTTATTTTTTCCCCATTTGTCAAGTGAGTTTATTGTGAAAGAAATTGAGTTCATATATTTGGTTTAGTCATATGAAGTAAAATACATACATATAATTAATTTGACTTCTTTAAACAGGAAAGGAATCATGCTAGAATTAGAGTGTTTAGTTTTCCTGACTGGAAAATCTATTAATTTGACTAGATGTGACCTAGTAGCTCAGAAGTTGCTACAACATTGATCCTTCTCCATTAATGCCCTCATTAGTACCTCTATCTAAATCTATTTTAATAATTTATTGCTGCAGGGCTGTTGTATGTTAGGCTTTGCTGATCTCAGCTTGTGACTTCAGCTAAAAGCATTTTCTCTTAAATAATTATTCTCTGAGTTTTCGTGCTTAGAAAGGCTGAAGTGAAATGTAGGGAAAATAGTCGTCATGGCTAGGCTTGGTGAACGAAGCTCCAGGGAGGGCTCCATCCANGTGCCTGTGTAGGGAAAATAGGCAACTGCTTATTATACTAAAGGACATGTACAAACAAGGCCAGGAAATCAGGTACACAGGAATACAACAGGATTTCTGTGAATCCACACTGGTGACCAGGGTTTTATCAGGAATTTATATGAATATATGCATTTATATGAATCTACTTCTCTGTGGAGGTTGTGAGCCTTCCTCTTTTTCATTAATACATAAGCATTTAGAGCTGATTTCAGTGCTGCTGGGAAAGAAGTTTATGTGAAGCAAGTAGTATCTCATACATAACCTTTTTCCTGCCCAGCTCTCAGCATAGCTGCTTATATGACATTTCATAATGTCACAGGAGTCAATTATTCCTTTTTACAAATGATAATCAGGATGACTTCTAATCTCAGCTTCATCCATTTACATTATTTCCATCTGCTGTTCTGATCCATTCACCATTCTAAGGCAATATGGTGATATTTCTCAGTAATATTGCAAGAGCAGTAGTTTAATTTGGGATTCCTGCTGCTCATCTTGCATCCTTAACACAGGCAAAGCTCCTGCTGAAGTTGGGAGAAGTTTGAATGGCTGAAGAGTGGAAATGAGACCTTTTGTCTGTGGGCAGGGAGTGAAGCTTGAGCACTGAGTGATAGCTCTCAGCATGCTACAGGCAGTTTCCCCATCAGTGCTTGGTGGTTGTGGCTTTCCATGTACAGATAGTTTGTTATTTATTCTTCTCCTGATTGAATTGTGTACACTGGGAGGCATTGGACAGATCAGGAATGAACAAAGAAAGGAAACAAGCATTTGATGTGCTCCAAGCAAGACAGTAACACTCTGCATTAAGACCTCCTCTAGAAACAGGTCTTTGATGTAAAAAAGAACACCAAAATCCAGACCTTCAATAAATGTATCCCATTCACATTAATAGCTAACAGCCATATAAACTCATGCTCTTGCACTCTCTCAGCTTGTGTATTGCAATGAACCTTTTGCCTAATTAAAAATTCTCTGTGGCTTGGGAATGACTTTCTTTAAATAGCTAAATTTCTACTGTTTTTAGCGTTAACCTGTAATTTTCAGTACTCATGTAAAGCAAAAAAAAAGTAGAAAATGAGAAATGGAAAATTGTACTTACAGTGCCTGAAATGGCAAGAAGATCTTAAGAGCAAAATTGGGATGGAAACAGGTGGGTATCAACTGGCCACAGGCAAAGATTTTTCTGGAGATCAGCAAAATGTTAACTATTTTTAAAATCAATTTTTACACTGATCATATGAAATTGCTATACATACTAGCAACAGTAAATTGGTTCACATGTTCCTTCCAAAATCATATTCCTCCACAATTTATTGACTAACAAACCCAGGATGAAAGTGCAAGAAACTGGCACAGTACACTCAGGTTAGACTTTTTTCATTTGCTTAAGGAAGGGTTTATTATAGCAGCAATGGAGTTGTGGACTGACTTGTCTCAGCCATAACTGAAATGTCACAGTGTACTTGGAAAGAGATCTAAATAACTAAAAAGGTCATTTTTGAATGGAATAGACTGCCTGGAGTGGCAGGAAACAGGTTTCAAGAGGGAAGAGATTTGAGAAGGCACTGTTGAGTTAGTCCAGATGACAAAGATGCTAAACATAGCTGGAGTACAGCTATGCTCTAAAAAAACAGATCTCTATATATTGCAGGATAGATTTTAAAGTTCCTTGACTTAAATCAAGAAAATACTCTTAAATTGACTCTTCTAGCAGCCATTTGGACCAAGGACAGTGTGTCTATCCTGTTGCTGGGCCAGGTGGCTGTGGGGCTTCCTCTTCTGAGCCACTACTAATCAAGTGATCTATGAAATTAATAATCTAGGGAAAAAAAATGAAGATTTTGAAACAGAAGTAAATATCTGCAGAGCGTATTTTAAATCTTACACAGTAATTATCTGTTGCAGTTGGCTAGCAATTGCAATCTCTTTTTTTTTTTTAACCACTAAAAGCCAATATGCTGAACTAATAGTTTCCTGAAGACATTCATTTTTGTCTCACACCGTTACTCAGTTCCCTGCTCCATGTTCAGCTTCTTCTCCTGAGTCACTAATTGCCCAAGGTGTAGACAATGTTATACAGAAATAAATTAGACGGACTTCTTTTTCCACTTGATTTTGTTTCTCTACTTTGCTGTTAGAAGGTGCAAATGAAATGCTTGTATATAAAACATTTTTATATAGGGCTATAAAGCCTTAAAAGATTAATCTCCAATGTTTAGTTATGCTTCATACTATATTAAACTGTTTAACTTCAAGTGATTATATTACTGGGTAGGACAGAGACTGAAGAGCTGCTTGTGAACAATTTGCAAGCAATAGCTTTACACAAACAATATTTAGAGACAATTCATCAAGTTGAACCAACCAAGCAATGTTCTATGTACTGTAACCCCATTTTCTCATCTAAAAATTAGATTAAATAAGAATACTGTCAGTTAGATTCTAGGAACCCAGCATTACAGGGACACATACCCTTTCCTGCTTATTACCATTGAACTTCTCACAAGCAAGAAGAAGTGGTATTAAAACTTTTGTATAGCATTAAGCATTTGAAGTATTTTCACTTGTTCCTTTGGATTTCTTTCCTTCTGTGTTTAAATAGTATTTTTTCCCCAGAGAGATCTGGAAAACTTTTGATACAAATGCCTATTTGTATAGACAGCATGCATTTGAGGAAAGGTCACAGGATTGCAAATTCTAACATCCACAGCAAAGTTTAATGACAAAATAGGGCAATTCATGTTTTAGTCAAGCAGAATGTTCTCAGGTGTGTGCAAGAAATTGTCTTTTCTTGTGTGTTTTTTGGTTGGTTGGTTGAGTATAATCCACTACAGCACTGCCTGTTACTTCACACACAATGAATCCCAGAATGTCAGGGGTTGGAAGGGACCTAGAAAGATCATCTAGTGCAACCCCCCTGCCAGAGCAGGATCACCTAGACCAGCTCACACAGCAATGTGTCCAGGCAGCTCTGCAATGGCTCCAGACAAGGAGACTCCACAGGCTCCTGGGCAGCCTGGGCCAGTGCTCTGGCACCTGAACTGCAAACAAGTTCCTCCTTGTGTTAATACTAAACCTCCTGTGGTCCAACTTGCTCCCATTCCCTCTTGTCCTACCATTGGATGCCATGGAGCAGAGCCTGGCTCTCTCCTCCTCACACTCACCCTTCACATATTTCTAAGCATTGCTGAGGTCTCCTCTCAGTCTCCTCTTGTTCAGGCTGAAGAGACCCAGCTCTCTCAGCCTGTCCTCTGAAAGAGGACAATCTTCAATGGGCTCAATCTTTTCTCTTGTGGGTTTAAGGAGAAACCAAAGGCCATGCAGCCTGTTCTTTTCATCTGTAAAAAATGGCTTCTTTTCACTCAGGCTTCAGGATACTTAATGAGAGTTCTTGTGGTAACAGTCTCTCCATGTCCATCTGGGCTGGGTGGCAGGGACACTGTTGTCCATGCAGTTAAATAAAGTGCCAGCTGTGGATCACTGGGAGTCTATCAGAATATGGCACTGGGCATTTCCAGGTAGATTCATAGAAGTAACTTCTGTTATTCCAAAGGGCTTACCTGAAGGCACAGAGAATTTCTCAGTTATCAAGAAACTGGACAGAGCAAGGACATAAAAACTGAGATAGTGAAGATTTTTTTTCTCTCTCAATCACCAACTGAGGAACTGGCTTACAAGCTGGTTCCTCTGACAAACTGCCTGTGGCTATGATGGTGTTTCTGTTACCTCCTGTGACACTGCTATGTAATAACCACTGCAAAGAGATATTAACCTTCCCCCTTGTCTTTAAAAGCAGTAGAGCAAAACCTCCTGTCTGTGTCTTCTGATTGTAATCAAAGTCAAGGCTCAAGAGTGAGGGAAGTTTTGGGCATGCTCTTTTTATGTTAAGAAATTCTGATCAGAAAAAGCCTGTTAAAATTATTTTTAAGACTAAGGAACTTACTGAACAAAAATAAGTAACTTTTAATTCTTAAGATGCTTGAAACAGTCTTTGATCAAAATTACATCTCACCAGATGTATACTCTGTCACAGAAATAATCAAGACAACTGTATGTATGGCTAGGCTTCGTGAACGAAGCTCCAGGGAGGGCTCCATCCATGCTCCTCCTCAGCGTCTTTTCCAAGCACGCTGATAAAAAGAGGATAGCAGATAGCACCCTCGAGCCTGCACTAGGGATTTATTTTAGGTGAGACACAGCATGTGCAGAGCTGGACTCACCCTTTAGTCCTAAGGTTCATCTGCCAGGGCCTAGCAAGCTTGGATGCTGGCAGCCAAGTCCTTAGGATGGAGGTTTAACCTCTTAGCTGGAAGGCCTTACAGGGCTAAACAAGCTCCATCTGCCCAGGTTTGGAATCAGAGTTGTCCTTCTCCTAGGATGACTGCCAGAAGGCTAATGAGCTCATGCTACCCATCCAAGGATTCTAGGAACATGGGTCTCACTCCCCACACTTTCCCGTGGGCAATGAGTTTAATGCTCCCTCTGCTGTGGGCACAGTTATGGCACCAGGGGCCACAGGAGACCACCAGGGATTTTCAGACTGTGCCTGAATCAAGACAAATACAATGATGGTTAAACTTAGACACATGCTAATTATTAACCAGTGCTAATTCTTAATTTCCTCAGTCCATTATGAATAGGAGCAGTAATGCAGGTGGACAGCCACTTCATAGTTCAAAATCTTTTAATTACTGAAGCACATTAAATGGATAGATTCCTAATTCAGTATACTTGTCAGTAAAAATACTCATCTATGACTCCTAATTTCATTGGGTTGTCAGAAGCAATATGTCAAAATCACTGATATATGGGAGATCTCCATATTTAGGTAATTTTGCTGATTGGGCCAATGCTTTCTGTTAATGAATGCATAGGCAAATCACACTGCAGTGGGAGAGGAACACTCACACACCTTCTGCTAACTCTATAGGTACACTTTAGACTTCACTTGTGATTATTTGCCACATCTCAGAATCATCTGGTTTTATAGGGAAACACAGAAATTTAATCAATTTGTACATAAAAAAAAAAAAGAGAGAGAGAGAGAAAGATAAATTACATAAATATACAACATTCTCTGCTGTTCTATAATCAGGATATCACTACTGGATTCATCAATAAAAAGAGTAAAAGATGCAGTTCTGAAATCAAACCACCTTTCAGATCTCAGAAGTATTTATAGTTGTGTATTGTAACCTAACTGCTATGTGTTTTGATTTTATAGCCCATATCAGATATTTTATCCTTAATAAGATCTGTTTAGGAGTAATGTTTAGTGTGTAAAGCTTATTTTCCATTCCATCATTTATATGATTTAATACAGTATGAAAACGAAAGGAATTACATTGATTCACTTATTATTTTCCTGCTCGTGTCATACAAGCAAAAATAAATAAACATTATATAAAACATATAAATACATATAAATTATATAAAATATATAAATACATATAAATTATATAAAACTTTATCAATGTTTCCTTCAGGCTAAGTTATATATCTGAGTATATGTTTGTGGGTTTTTTTTTTTCATTTACTAAGTATAATTTCTTGCTCCATGAACTTAAAACTGGTTTGTTTGCAGTTATAACCCAGCTCCTCTCCAGCCTTTGCTCATCACATCCTCAATCACATTGACTATGCTATAAGTTTTAGCTGGGAAACCCTGTGATAATAATATTTACTTGCATTAATATCTTTGGCTCTCACTCAGAGTGATAAGATTTACATTAACCTTTCTAATAGCCAACAATTTATGCATGTGAAATAAAATACTGGTTAATCATGTTTACAAAGCAAACTGCTGGAGAACTTTGCTTTACTTCCTCACATGCTTTTTTTTTCCCATGTCATGTGGTAGCTATAGGAGAAAAAGCCACAGTTTGCTTCCCCACAGTGCTATCTGGCACAACACCTGCTCATTTTAAAAGCTAAAAATCAGGCTTTATCTCTGATGTAAAAACTCTAACATGGCTACTGGGCATGCCTAGCACTAACCTCATCACATCTCATGTTAGAAAATAGGAACAGCAATATTCATCATGACAGATTTGTTTTATTAAATAAAGAAGAAATTAATATTCATATTTCTTTCTGGAATGAAGAAGAACCAAAAGCTTTAAGGTTGTTGCCAAGCTTTTGCAGAGTGGCTGGAGGGAGAGCTCAGGAGGCCAAATCTCACACAGCACATTCAAGTGCCAGAATCACATTTGGCAGCTGATCTTCTCCATGTTCAGCAGGAGACAAATGTACAAAGCTTGCAGCTGCTTGGCACATGTCAATTTGCCATTTTTCCTCCTCTGTAGGACATTTGCAACCTTCAAAATCTTTATGTATGCTAATGTCTCACTCTGTGGCCTGAGTAACTCCATGCATGTCAGCTTTGCCCAGGAAGAAGGAGAGCAATGTGTGCTGGGGCAGGTTCCTGAGCTCGTCACCCATTGCCTAACCACCTGGCAGGTGACTGTGTGTGGATATAAGGTGACTTGTGGGCCATGGAACAGGTCTGGTTGTCTCTGTGTTCTCATGGATCAATCTGTTCCCTGTTGATGTCTCTTCAAATACACTGGCTTCACACAGAATTATTACTAGGAAAGGAGGAGGTATAGAAGCTTGGACTGCAGAAAGCCTAGATTTTTGCAAACCATTGTAAATTAACTGAATTAGGATATCAATAGAGGCAGAAAGGAATGAGGTCACATCAGTGTTACTTCAAGTCTCTACCTTCAGGACACTCAGTAGCCAAAAGCATTTTATGCTTGTCCCAGAAACACAGGCTAGATAATGTCATATTCCAAGACAAACTAGGCTTTCCTAGCACAAGAATACTGGCATTTGAGAGCAAAATGTTGTTATGAATTGAAGTCAAATGCAGGTATCTGGCACTAAAATAACATATTCTCCCTGTGTAACTTACCCCTTTGGCTGTTTCAGCTAACAAATCAGATAAAAAAAGAGGGTCATGGCCTCAGAGTAAGGCAACACAGCTCCAATGATGAAGCCAATTTAAACCATCTGAGGCTAGCATTCTATGAAGCCAAAATTGTTCACTTGATTAATGGACCAACTGTCTAGTTCTTATCTAACCTGGACTGCAACCAGAGTCTCCTTTGCTGTCAAATGCCAGCACGCAGTCCACAACCATGAGCATCTCTCATGTAACATGGAATCAGCTGAGAGACAGTACCACAACTATTGCTACCTTGATATATGACTTAACTGTGCAATTTAATGCAAGGATTGTTTTCTGAGTTTTAAATAATATAGAACCAATAGCCTATGGAGGAGGAAGTGAAAGGACTGTTAGCAGCATCTGTGTTTGGACCACTGGCAGCAAACAGAGGAGGAAAACTGTCATGGTTTAACCTCAGCTGGCAACTAAACCCCACACAGCCACTCACACATTCCCCTCCAGTGGGATAGGGGAGAGTTAGAAGGGTAAAAGTGAGATTATCCTGGGTTGAGATAAGGAGAGTTTAATGGGTAATGCAAAACCCATTCATGCAAGCAAAGCAAAACAAGGAATTCATTCAGCACATCCCAGCAGCAGGCAGGTGTTCAGCCATCTCCAGGACAGCAGGGCTCCAGCACATGTAATGGTTACTTGGAAGACAAACATCATCACTCTGAATGGAGTCCATTTAGATTTCCATTTCAATACTAAAGACAACACTCCGGTTGAATGGGGAAGTCCGGGAGATAAAAGGTATTCTCCAGTGATATACACTTCTAAATTGATGCAACTACAAATTCTACTGTAATGCACAAAGGGATTTACTTACACTCAGATAACTGTTTATAGTAATAGATGCCTAGATTGCTAGTTTTTATTTGATAGGACAAGTTTGCCCCTCCCTTAATTCCTCCTGGTGCTGACTAGTGTTAATATTTATGCAGTAGTTTAAACACATTACAACTGCTTTCATTTTCTATTAAGGTAGTTACTATTTAAATGCATCTCTGATGAATTTCACTTACGAATAGCAACTTATTTCTAAGCAACACCATCTTTCCCAAGCATTGTGGGACATCATTTCTATGACTTATTAGTTTGTGTGCACCCATGGATTTGGTCATGAGCTTTAGACAATATTACTGTACTCAAACTCAAACCAAACTGTCATCAGGTCTGCAAGGGAGGATTATATTGCTTTTCACCAGCTCTATTATTTTGAGAACCCAGAATTTGTTCCAGTCTCCAATTTCTATAAAGAATGAGTTGCTTCTATCCTCAGTTACCCAACTGGTATCATTCTTTCAACCACCTCTCTCAATAGGAGCTAATCTCTATTTTAAAAGGCGATTTCTACTGGCAAAATGACTTTGACAGATATAAGTTACCTGCATTTGCTGAGTTTGAATGAGCCAATGCTACCAGAAGCACAAGTAGACTCAGGAACACCTGAGGCAGATCAGTCCAGGTTAATCAGCTTAATAGATGATAGCTCTATAATAGGTTATATAGTATATATAATAGCTTATATAATATTAACTATAATATAATATTATATAATATTATAATATTATATAAAATTATATTATAGAATATTATGTAAACTTGTATTATATTATTATATAATAATATTATATAAAATTATATCATATAATAACTTAATAGCTCTATAACTGAGATTTTGAGTCTATTTTGAAAATGATTCTGATATAAAGTGCCTCATTTTAGGCTCTTTATCAGATGATTGTGAAATGATTTCAGGCTAGTCAGACCAAAAATATGATAAAAAAAGATAATCAACTACACATCTGATTAGATGATAACTCAGCTTGCAAAGTGAATGAAACACCAACTGCCTCCTACTCCCATTTTCTATCTCCTCCCTTTCAGTTTTCCTGAAGTCAGAAAAATGATCAAATATTACTTTTGCTTTCCTGTAGAAAAAGCTTTTCATGCCCACGCAGTGACAGTTTGTGTGAAGCCTGTGACGAGTGTGCACATCAGAGGTAACCAGCTTGAACATTCCAAGAGTGTTTGTAAAACACAGGTGCTACCAGTTGCAAGTTTATTTCTGGCACTAAAATCTATTCAAATCAAGCAGCACAGTGGGGTGATCTTTCAAGGACAAAAAATGAGCTGATTACTGTGAGGGGTTGCCTGTCTGGTGAGCTACTGGAGGTGAGACTGGAGCAGCATACCCAATACATACAGCAGAGAATCCCCACTATCAATCCAGGCTAGGGGATNATAGCAGGATTTTTGCAATGACCAAGTGCTTTTCTCCTGCATCCCATGGCAAATCTGGTAGGAGAAAACCCCTATTCAATTTTCAACTTTATTGCCAGGGCCTGGTTTCTCTTCTTATTCTCCATCTGATAAACATTTACAAAATAAGAATAAATTAGCTTTCACAGAGCATGTTTATGGGTTTGTGATATAGGGAATGAGTAGTTTGGTTTCTCTTTGTTTTCCCAGAGGTATTGAGCATTTAGCTTTAGTCAAGCTGTTTCCCAAATCAAGCAGTCACATTTCAAAAAAAAGGAATCTTATCTTCTCAGATAATAAACCAATTTCAGCAGCTGGGGCAGATTAGGAAGTATAAATCTGAGCAAAATCAAATACTCAATAAAATCATAAGAATAGAAAACTCTGTTCTAACTCGATAATCAAAATCTTCCTCATGGGGATTGCTGAAAATAAAACTTTCCATGCTAGTTTCATTGAAGAAAGACATTGCATTTTTGCTTTCACTCAATACAATTCTATTATGCCGCCCAGATATTCCAAAATAAGAAACTGTACCACACTGTCAAATAACTCCAGCAATATTTCAGGTGTTCAGAGTCCAATATCCCAGCATCTGCTCAGAGCAACTAGATGATGACAGACCTGAAAGATTACACTTCTTCTTCATCCACATCTGCTGGGAATCTCTGATGGATGAAAGGATGACATTTATGATATCAAAATAATGAAAAAAGATAAACTCTGACAAGTTGTCTAATACTATTTCTGTAACCAGGTCAAAATAAATTCCTTACATACTATTGTTATTGGATTCACATACAGTGACATGGTAGTAGATAGTCCTGCTAAATCTCAACCCCAAAGGAACTGCTGAACAATCTTGCCTCTCAAACCATGTACCTACCTAGGCATGTACCTCGTGTGGGTCTGCAGCAGAGGAGAGACTCCTAGCATACCTGAAGAGAAGATTTAACCCAAGAATTCACTTTAGAGAGCAATACAGTGATATAAATCCTGTCTGCCTTAGTTATCTCAAGAATTTCACCCATCATTTTCACTAAATATTAAATATTGTAATTTTTAACGTCTGTTGAGCAGTTAACTATAAGTGCCAGAATGTTACTTGGAAACATGAATGTGAACATACATTGTAATCTTATTGTTTAATATGATAGCTAAATGAAAAAGAGCACACACTCCCTTTAAATCATCAAGGCTAAACACCCCTGCCTTTTTGTACTACATTATTTTTCAGGGTTCACCATCTGCTCACTGGAAATTTTACTGATATTATTTCAGTACATTAAGAAATAAATCTGTTTTCTCAAATTTTATTCTTGAGTTGAAAATCATTAGAGTGATATCTCTGTACAGTTAACCAGGCTTTATGATAGAAATTAGATTTACAAGTCATGTAGCAGTAGAAACATTTCATCATCCTTTCTCTTGTGGCATTTCAAAAGCTGGAGAAGTGTGTTCCTTTAACGTATGACTAAAACCGCTTTATGCTGCTGATGCTGCCCTTGTTGTCCAGACACAAGTAGCTCTGCAGTGTTTAACNTCATGTTCTAGGGGCAACTTGCCCCTGGCTGTGGCAAGAGAGGAGCCCCGAAGAGGAGATGCAAGGACTCCCTGAAACAACAGCTCAGCCTTGGCCATATTGCTGCCCTGAACTGCTCTCCTCTGGCCTCCACTCAGCAGCTCTGCACACACACTAGTTTGAATGGCGCCCATGGTTTGGAGCAGGCACGCAGGATCACTCTGCAGGAGAAAAGACAGCTTGGAAAGAATCGTGTCTTGCAGCTTCTACCTCCTGAGGAGTCCTTGTGCTGTGCCTTTTGCAACTGCTCTTGTCTGTCCCAAATTGGCCTTTGCAGCCAGCAGCGCTTGGAAAAAGTGCTTGGGAAGAGCATGGATGGAGCCCTCCCTGGAGCTGCGTTCCCAAAGCCTGCCCATGATGATGAGTTATAAACTTGTAAAGATCTCTTTGGTTGAAGGTCAGGAGCAAACTTCATTATATGAAAGCTAGCTTGGCTTATTTATCTCCAAAGTTTCCTTCGTGAAGCAAATATATAAAAACTTGGTAAACTCTTCAGAGTCATTTAAATGTCAATATTGTACAGTATGAAAATACTGCTTTACAATAATTGATAGTTATACATTTCCCATCCTTTTCCCTTTTATACCTCAATAACCCTTCTACACACCACATTGAACTGACTTATTGAAAGTCTGTGGCTACAGAGCAATGATCAATAATGTGCAAAATTTTCTATCCTACTGAAATTTTGCTTGACAAAAAGCAGATTTCCATCTTGTTTTCAGCCTTGCTCACCCTGGGCTTCCTCTGACTTTAAAGGAATCGTGCAATTATGAAAAAATACCAAACTGCAGGTTCACTTTCACTGAATCATTTTGGATACAGAGCTTAGGCTATCCAGCCCACATGCATCCACCACTTCCCAACATTCCCAAGTAAACATCCTTGATGTTTCCTACTCTCTCTCCCTGGCAACATCTCCTCTACCCTGTCCTTGCTCAAGCCATTGCAGCTTGCTTGCTTTCTCACTCTGTTGGATTCCACCTAAGAAAAGATGTAGCAGCAGTGATGAGATTTGGGTCATTAAGAAAGAGAAAGTATAATAGCACCCTTAATAAATTAGATTTTCATGTAAGAGATTTCTACTTGGTAAAAATAGGAGTTTAAAAAGAGGAATTTTGCTTGAGTTTTTTTGCCATGAAATCTGGATGGTACTTATTTATTCTCAATTAGTCTTTGTTTGCCAGCTCTTAGTAAAACCCTATTCAAGGCATAATTTATTACAAAGTCTCATGTAGAGTATGTCCTGCTCTTAAATTTGAAGAAGTGAATCTGGCAGATTAAGACTGTTATTTTATTTTGCCATTTAAAATCTAATTTTTATATTTTTAATCTGTATTTTGTTCAAATAGCATTTGGAGATTTTGAAAGTGATAACCCCATCCTGAAAAAGAATAGGATCTCTTCTTATATGTTTCAGTAAGCTTTGCTTCCAGTTTGCAGTTTCCTTCAAGTTAACCAATAAAAATTAGCAAATGCAAAACTAAGTTGCATAAATACCTCATTCATGCAATGAAACATGGATTCCAAAGGTATTTTATCTGAACTGTTGTCAGACAGATAACAAAGCAGATAAACTGGGGAGTTGCAGCTGATGAACACAAAAATCTATTAAATAATGTATGTTCATAAGAATTTATTTAGAACCATGTTACCAGGGAATTAACTTCATGAGCAACTCGTACTACTTAATGGTTCAGGGATGTTAACCTGGGATCAGATAAGAATATTAGGCAGAAGGACTTTGAGGACAACCCACAGAAAGCATCTAATTCCAAAAAGCATGTTCAACTCTCTTCATTAAAATAAACACATTTTAAATGTTTCCCTTAAAAGTATGCTGAAGAAAGCTACCCCAAAATAGTAGAAATGCCTCATGCTTACTATTTTCTCCAAGCCTATTTTAAAATTGCACCAGCAAACGAAATTGCTACTCTGTGATATCAGTAGTAAATTGCATGAGATTGGTACATACTACAGTGATTCACAAATAACATTCCACCACGAGCTTAGCAACTGTGATAGTTTAACATATGAAATGTTTACACTGCCCTAGCTGAATAGACAATGCTGATGTGTCAGACTGCAGAGTATTATTTGGCAGAAATACCACCATTTACTGTTAAAGGAGGATCACAGTGTTATAAGGAAGAGATGACTGAGACCTGGATATCGCTGCAATTCACAGCACTTCCCAGGGTATGAGCAGGGTATTTTTCCATGGTATGCTCTTCTGGCATGCTTTCCCTGCACAACTTCTTGCTCTCTGAAGAAATCTGTGCTTTCTACCATTCTATGTTTCATTGCTATCCACAAAAAAAAAAGCCCCCAGAAGCTGGCTGTTCATTTGTATTCAGAGCAAGTATGCCTTCAAGATGTCCTTGCAACGCTTCCTTCAAACAGCTGCATTTATTCTTCCCCAGTCCTCTTTAATGTAACACATTTGTCATCAATGTGCTGCTCAACCCTAATCCACAGAATGTTAGGGGTTGGCAGGGCCCTAGAAAGATCATCTAGTGCAACCCCCCTGCCAGAGCAGGATCACCTAGACCAGCTCACACAGCAATGTGTCCAGGCAGCTCTGCAATGGCTCCAGACAAGGAGACTCCACAGGCTCCTGGGCAGCCTGGGCCAGTGCTCTGGCACCTGAACTGCAAACAAGTTTCTCCTCATGTTAATACTAAACCTACTGTGATCCAACTTGCTCCCATTCCCTCTTGTCCTACCATTGGATGCCATTGANTCTTCTGGCTGAGCCTTCATGGATGTACATGAGAAGTCTCTTAAGTCCCCCCCATCCTTAACTTTTCAGATTGTTAGCACCTAGAAACATGCATCTCTTAGAATGGGAATCATTTTCCTCCTGGTTGGACTTGGACAAAAGCATAGCAGGACAGAGATCCTCCACGCTCTCTAATAGAAGTAATCATTTGTGCAATGACTGGTGGAAGCAGAGCTGGCAGGGCAGATAGTTTAGAGGGTGGAGAAGAAAAGATGATTTCCTGCTGGTTTTCATACTAGGACTTGATGAGACTCAGAACTGTGCAGGGTTTTTTTTTAAGCTGCTTTAAGGCTGTTGTGTGTGATTTTTTTCCTGCTAGTCTTTCTGAAGAGCTTGAGTCATGTATGTGCAAAACCAGGGCTGAATGAGAGCAAAGTTTCCCTTTCATGCACATTCCAGGATATACTGGTACACTAGTGATACTTATATTACATTTTATGCAATTTCTAACCTTTAAAGGGTAACAGAAGAGATTTATGTGATATAACAGCAGGATAGATTAGTCCCATAGTTCTTTATGTCCTGGTGCTCTCACAAAAAAAAAAAAAAAAGGATAATATTTAAAGTTTAGTATTAGTCATCTAAAGTTTCCTTTTGCCAGACACAAGAAACAAGATAACTTCAGTAGTACAGTGATTTTTGGCCCTGGGATGAGCTGTATTTTAACTTGAAGTGATCTGCATATGCCCAGTCTGGAAATATTCAGGAATCAAAGCACACAGTTGTAGACAGATTTGCAGGACTCTTTCACTGTTTTATGACCATAAAATCTCTCAGAGTAAACACAAAGTCATTTTTGATGAAGGAGTCAAGGGAAGCAGACATGGCCTTAATGAAGGTTTTTAGTAGAGAGCAAGACATCCTGAGCTCATGTCAACAAATTGGCTCGTTCCAAACACAAGTTTAATCAAAATAGTAGTCGTTTTACACAGTTTTAATTAAAAGCTGCAATGTTCTATCAAACTCTAGTTAACAGTGTAATGATGTGAGTGGACAAAAATAGGAATGAGGAACTCCAAGCAAGTTATCCAAGAGGATGATTGAAATCATTACCTGCTAGCAAAGGAAGAATGTTGGCAAAGCTTATGGCACAGCAACCCAAATTAAAAATCAAACCTGCTGCAAAATAAAAAAAGGCCATGTTTTTATAGCTGCAACACAATCTGTTCTGAGTTCACAGCTGACAACAGGTGTTTCTAGTCATAATGATTTTCTTTTCCAGTGAAGTGCCTGCAAGTATATTAAATATGTGGAGAGAGCCAAGCAGCATGTGTAGTTTAAGTATTGCATTGTCTGGCAGTACTTACCTCCAGCCTCATATTCAACAAGAACAAAATAATTAGAAGGTTTTCTTCTTGCAGGGATAATAAATAATCCTACCAGATGTGGTTAGGTGCAGAAATAAATTATCTTTGAAACATTTAGAACAACATATAAGCAAATAATTATAGAGTGAAGGCTTGTAATAAGTCTGAAAGTGCTTCAGTCAATCATCCCTTCATTACCAAAGGGGTTAGTCTTACTGCTGAGAGTTAGACTCTGAGCCTCACTTGAAACTTATGATAGGAAACACAGAACTTCTACAGAAGGAAAGTAGTTTTCAGTGAGGGCAAGTAAGATGAGAATCAGCATCAGTGAGGTCTGGAGCACTGTCAGACTTTTCAGATGAGATTCAGCTTGAAAAAGAATGAGGTTCACTGAACTATGCAACTTGCAATTAATCCCACAATGTTTTTAACAATACAGGGCAAGAAACTGATTTGGCTTTTTCAGTTCCAACTCAGATTACCATAATAATAATCAGCAAATAATTTAAAATATGAATCTAGCTCCCAGTGAAGCAGAAAAAAAAATACATTACTATTATGAAAGTGTCACTGGGTGACACTATTATTTACTATTATCTTCCAAACTCTTTCAATAAAACAAAAAGGCAAAATCTAGGAAGATATGCAAACATATATAATAAATAAGATGGCTGATGCAAGATAAACTTTTTACACAATAGAGGACTTTGATCTCCCTTTCATCTCCAGTAAAAATCAGGTTTTGGAGCAAAGTAGTTCCTGAAAGATGGGATGAAGATTTGTTGCACCAGTGTTATCTTCCCTTTCTCTATGCAAGGTCACAAAGAATAAGGACAAAAGAGTCTGCATCAGGGCTGTGCCAGCTAATAGGCTCAGAGTCTGACTTTAGCTGGGCTAATGGCACAGGTTCCCTTTGGTTCTGTCATAGCAGGCACTGAGTAAATGCTGCTCTGCAGAGCACAGCTTGCTAATGTGCAACCAAAGGGCAGAGAGGAGCCACAGTGCTTCAGATTGTAAGAATGACTTAAAATAAGAGTGGAAAGCATAAGATGGTATTTCACAATGAGATCGAAGTAAGCATCCTGAGGTATTTAGTGAAGTGAGGTAGGATCCTGGTTTTGAACCTCTTTTTCTGAGTGCCTGTGGAAATTCTGAAAGCTCAGTAAATTCCCAGATTCACTGAGCCTAAGGACAGAAAGGATCATCAGGTTAGGTTAAGCCTCTGCAGCACTAGCCATTACAGTCCATCAAGTTAACCTTCTTATATTTCAGCACAAGTTGTTTGTGTTAAAGGACTCCAGAAATCATCAATCATAACAATACTGAAATCTGCAAATTGCACTGAAATGATCCCTGTGACAGTGTTAGAACTGAGACCTCAGGGCAGCAAGCATCATGCTCATGGTGTCTCTGCAGGATATAGAGGACTTGGTGTCAACAAAAAGTCACCACCAGGCTTTTTTTTTCTATTGATAAACATTAACAGGTTGCTGGGGGCTACCCCCTCAAAATACACAGCCTTTATCCCTGGGGAGTTTCAACCTAGAGCAAGAGAAAGGAACCAGGTTCAGGCAGCCAGGGTGCTGCAGAATAGGCAAGATTTGATTTACTTAGGTATTTCATTAATTCTCTGCCTTGTTCAGTAATGAGCTCTTCAGATGTCAGGAGTAATCTAACTTACAATTATCTCGTGTTCATGAAGCTTTGTTTTATCCACTGGCAGAGAAATTTCCATTTGAGTTAAAAGCAAAAGGCAAGGTGGATACAGGATGATGTTAATTTGGGTGTGTTGGAGCAGATTTAAATTCCACTAAGGTTTTAATGTGAGCTTTGCCAACAGCATGGATGTGGGAAGCCTACTGACTAGGTCATTCTTGAAAAGATGGTTTAAAATGCAAGCCCAGCTAAGGCTCCAATCCCAGGATCTAAGTGCATTAGCATATGCTAGCTTTTTATTTCTTACCATTTACTATATATGACTATATATCTGAGTGTATATATATATATGACTATATTAGTCATAATTATGGAACAATAATCTCACTGCTGACTTTTAAGGCGTATGAATGATTGGATCCTATCATAATATATTCTTCCAATACGTTTCAGAAGGAAACTTTAGACTCAACTTTCACCCATACAAAACATCCTAACTAGTGTCCCTTTAAAGTCTACGTGGTCTAACAGAACATAATTTTTTCCTGCCTTTTACAAGTTGTAAATACCATGACTTAGTGTCAAATAATTAAAGATGAAGACAGCATCCTGCAAGAAACACTCTCATAAAGTTGCTGCTCATCTTTCCTTTTTGCCCAGAGAGGATAATAAAAACTGTCATTCCACTCAAGTAAATTAAAAACTACATTCAGGAAGATGGAATTTTAAAATTCAGATTATAACTGGCTTTGTCTAAATCAAATAAGATGCTAATTTGTTAATATGGATGATTAAGTGCAAGTGCACAATAGGAACTAATAGCTGACAACAAGATGTAAAGAAGAAACAACAACACTTTGTAAGACAAGAAGTCGAAAACTTTGCTTATGTTGAATGTTCCTGAAATAAGTGATTCACATATGGGAATCTCATTCAAGTAAACCTCTCCAAAATATATCCTCACTTGATAAAAGGTTAGCTAAAATTCTGCTAGAAATGTTGTATTTCATAAAGTCTTGAGTAGATCTTACTCTAGACATGTTGCCAGGTTCAAAGAAGGTTACTTTCTAAAATGTATTCACCTGATTTATCCTGATGTGCTTTGAGATGAGGTATAAGAATTGATGGCTTTAGTGTTTGCTTTTCAACACTTCCCAATACAGTAATTGCACTTTAAAGCATGGACCTGCATGTCAAGACATATGCTGCATTAAAATGTCACAAGAAGTCTGCAAGGGCTCACAGGCCATTCTCCTTCTCTTGGAAGTTGATATATATTTCAAATATAAAAGGTGAATAAGTGTAGCATAAAAAGAGGCTGAGAGCTACTCTTTTGAAGCTCTAGCCTTTGAGACATTTGGAATCATGCTATAAATTCAACTCAATATTAACATTTCTATTCCATCCCTCCCACTATGGGTGTAAGAGCTGTAGTACAAAGTGTCTTATTCATTGAATCTTGATATATATATATATCTATCTTTTCTATTTTACAGATTCCTCAAGTACCTCTTCTGAAATGTCTCAGCTAATCACAGTTCCTAATTATGACTTTAAGATATGCAGTTCATGAGACTTAGGCATTTAAAATGAATGCCATTTAATAGAACACTTACTCTGAGATAAATATGCATGATCCTAAGTGCTTTTTATTCAGCTTATATACTCCAAGCTTGTCCCTAAAGGCTGCCCTGAATGCAAGTTCCTTTTGGATCAGCAGTGTTACAGATAAAAACAAGATAATGGGTTAACTTCTATACTCTTGTTTTCTCATTCTGTGCCATGCGTGTTCAACAATTCTTGTTTATTTGGTGTTTTTTTGTTTTGTTTCAGATTTCACCCAGACTCTGAAGAAATCAGTGGAATTCTGTTAAGTAGAGACTGAATAAAATCAGGTCCTTAGGATCAAGCTGTTCAGTTTACCACCACAGCTTTCTATAAAGTTCACTAGCACAGCAGACAGTAGTTTTCAGCAGACTTGAACTGCCTCACCCGTATTTATGAAAGCAGCAGACACCATGATTGTCCTGGAGTGATTAAAATTTAAGA
>VWZO01003132.1:0-25255 GCA_013396975.1 Bucco capensis
TCCCTTCTTGTTATTCTTTGCATTCCTTGCTCCAACCTTCCTTCTCTAGCAGGGTCTCCTACAGCACATTACTCAGGATTGTGTCCAAACAGTCTTTGAATCACTCCAGAGAAGAAGACCACACAACCTCTCTGGGCAGCCTGTCACGTCGTCATGGTGGTCGTCGTGGCTAGGCTTCGCGAANCTAGATGATCTTTCTAGGTCCCTTCCAACCCCTAACATTCTGTGATTCTGTGACACCCTCCCTTCAGATACTTAGACACATTGATAAGGTCCCTTCTGAGCCTCCTCTTCTCCAGGCTTGACAGACCCAGTTCCCTCAGCTACTCCTCACAACACTTGTGCTCTAGACCCTTCACCAGTTTCATTTACTTTCCCTGGACACACTACAGCACCTCAATGTCCTTCTTGCAGTGAATGGTCCACTTTTGTGTTCCAATCTGATGCATTTACATTCAAAGCTGACTGCCTGCTTCTCAGATGCTCTTCCACTCCCCAGACACCTGGTTCAAGGCTCACAGTTCAGAGAGAGCACAGGAGACTCTCTCTGTCTTGCTGTGGCCTTTGGCATGATCTCCCACAGCCTCTTTGCAGCCAGGCTGGTGTGATGTTGATGGCAGAAACAGCTAATAATAGGGGTAGGAAAGCACTGGAACATAGGACACTTGGGATGCACGGGGACAGGACAAGACCCAGCAGGCTCAGGGAACTTGATATAAGGACAAGACTTTCCCCATGAGGGTTGTTAACCCCTGGCCCAGGGCTCATAGAGATTTGAGCTGTTCATTTGTGATGATACTTCAACTGTGCCTGAACAAAGCCCCGAGCACCCTAGTCTAACTGACCCTGCTTGGAGCAGTGTGTTGGATCAGGCATCCCTGGAGGTCCCTTTCTTTGGTCCCAAACTCTGCCTCTTTCCCTCCAGAAGGCAAGGAACTCCTTCATTTCTTGGCTGCATTCATCCCGCTTATTTTCCCCATCCTCTGCATCCGTGTCCTGGAGGTTAGAAGCAAAACCAGAGCCCTCTACTTCTCTCTTTCAAAAAAGTCACTTTTAATGCGTTGGGATTGTTTTCTGGGCAGTCTGTCCCTGCTCTCCTGATTCCACACTAGCTGCTCAGGTAGGGATATTCTCCATTGCCACAATGTCCTGGGCTTTGGGTGAGTCTGACAGTTGCTCATGGAAGCCCCTCAGCATGCAATGTTGCTGCTGCAGCAGGATGGCAACCAGCTTCTCCCTAGGTTGCAAACCAAATGTTTCCAGCCTCAGTATACAAAGCAAGCCATTCCTCCTTCATTGCCTGCCTGTCTCTTCAGAGCAAGCTGCATCCTTCCATATTAATATTCCAGTCATGTGCTGAGCCCACCAAGCCTTTGTTATGCCAATTAAATCATAACATTGATCATGCATTAAGACTTTCAGTTCCTTTTTTTTCACCCTCCCAAGTGCCTTGATGGGGCAGGCATGCAGCAGGCTGAGCTCCTGTCCTCCTCTGTGCCCAAGGCAATGTTATCATCTCCCAGGTCACCTGCAGCTCCTTGCAGAGATGTTTGCAGACCCATCCATGTGCCAGAGCTGGTGCCAAGCAGTCCCAAGGGAGATGGGCAGCGCTGGGGCTGGTGAGGCTGGCACCCCTTCTCGTGCCATCTGGTGCTAGGAGGTGGAGGAAGCGAGGGTGGCTGGGGAGGAAAGCAGGAGAGTGAGCAGCAAGCACCCAAGCTAGGCTCTGAGCATCATTTGGCCCTGTGAAGCATCCCCCAACACTGCTGGAGGCATCTGTCGGGCAGGGGTGATGTTACCTGGAGACTGCCTGTCCCACGCAGGTGTCACAGCAAGGGACCAGCGAGGGGATTGAACCCCCCCATATCCCTTTGTGCTGGCTGCAGGGTCTCTAATGATGCAAGAAAGGGCTCTGCATGTGTGCATGACAGGAACATCCATCTTGGTCTGCAGCAGGCTTCCAGCACAGCATTTGAACCAGGAAAGGCCAGATTTGGATTATTCTAGCTGCAAGGCAATACTAGGGCATTTTAAGTATCTGCTGTAAATCCAAGCTCTGGACACACTTCCTCGGTGCATGACTCCTCTCCTGGAGTTTCATGCTATGTTGCCAGCACCAGCTTCCAAAAACAAGGCTCCCCTAGCCATACCTGGAGCAGCCTCAAGCAGTAGGAGGCTTTCTGCCCATGCTGTGCCACCACAGCCTGTGGATCTGAGGCAAAGTGGCTGAGCCTTCCTTACCCAGAGGCAAGTCATCTCGCATCAGAGCCCAGGGAAATCAATGGAGTGAAGGAAAGTTAGCTCATTAAACAGCCATCAACTCAAACACGAGGAGCACTCCTAGCCTCCCACTGCATACATACAATTGTTTGCTGGATCTGGCCAGAGACAAGACCATCTGCTGGGAAGGCAGCAGCAGGGGATACCTTTCCTGAGCTCCCTGGTGTTCCTAGCACCCATGCAGTCACTGGACATCCTGGGGTGGCAGCTTTTGGGGGCTGCTTGGCTGGAGTGGCCCAGAGCAAAGGCTTAGGGCTGGGCTCTGCATGCAGAGGGCCAGGCAGCAGGAGCCAGCCTCGTAGCATAGGCAGCCTGGGGACCCTCTGCTGCCAACACCTCCCTTTGGCTGCAGCACCTTGCAGAGATGCAACAAGCCCTTGGAACACCCTGAGCTTCTGGAAGAAGATCTCAGTACCCTGAGGACCACACCAGGCCAGGCTGTTTGCTGTTTTTAACCTGTGAACCCAGGGGACACAAGCTGGGTATGAGTCAATGGAGTGTCCTGGATGCCGGAGACCAACAGCATGTCGGGCTACCAGAGTGGAGCCAGAGCTGGGCTCTTTGCTCTGCAGTGAGGGGATAAGGGACAATAGGCAGACACTAGGGTGACAAAAGAGGCTCAGACTAGGGCTGGAGACCTCCGGAGGTGCCATCAGTCACCCCATGATCCTCTGAGCCAGGGTCTCTGCTGAAGACAAACAGAGAAGAAAATAAAAGGGGAATTTTTTAAGGTCTCACATATTAGGGCAGCAGTGCTGTGCTGGAGCTGGTTTCCTTCCTGAAAGCAAAATTCATTTTCATTTTCCTTGACTCAATAAACCAATTTGATCCTTTTGGAGATGTCATAGCAATTCTTAAGGTATTGAAGCAATTAGATTCCTTATTGTTTTGTTACAAACTCTGGTGAAACAGCACAATAATGGTGCAGAAATTAATGGCACTGAATAGTTCTGGTTCTCCATGTGGGCAGAGGGTTGAACTGTAAATCCCCTGTTGCGATGCCCTTGCCTGTGTAAATGCTGCCTTTCCAGTAGCTGCCTGTCCCCACTGCTGGGCGAGGGGATGCTTCGGTGCCTAGTGTGGTACAGGGACCTCATGGGTCCTGCTGCAGGCAGAACCCTGGAACAGCACCCCAGTATTTCTCAAGCACCTCACAGCTCCCCAGCACCCTGCAGACTCCTCAGCTGCGTGGCATCAGCCATGGATTACTGATGGGGAAGCAGAGTAAGCGAGCAGCCGGGCTGTCACCTCCTGCCCAATGCACCCATCAGGGGGTTGAGGTTGGCAGCAGCATCACCTCAACCTACCAGACAGGGCACTGCAGTGCAAGACTTGGAAAAATGACATTCCTCCTAGCTCCACCCCGATGCTCTGTGCTGGGAGCTCATGGCCACAGCCATGCTGTGGGCACAGCCACACTGAGGACATAGCCACAGCACAGACATGGCCCCGCTGAGGACATGGTGGTGCTGAGGGCATGGCCGTACCATGGTCTCTCTAAGCACCAATCAATGAAGAGAACAAAACCCAGAGACAGGAGGGTGTCAGTTAGCACTGGTTCATTACTGAGCCTGCAGCTGGCATGAAGGAAGGGCCTCACTCACCCTGTTTTGGCCCTGTTGGAGGGAATTCTCATCGGAGGGCAACAATGCAGTGCTGTCACTAGCAGCATTGTCCCAGAAGACAGAGGATGGGAAGAGAGGATTTATTTGGACCCAAACCAGGATGCAGGATGGGGAGGAGGTAAAGAGTGGTAGGGCAAGGAAAAAACAAACAAGAAAAAATTCAGACACATGTATGTCAGTCAGAAGTGTGGGTTTCTGGGAGGACTGGTCAGGCAGGTGGGAAGGAACAGGCATATGAGGAGCACAAACAGACTCTGCCTGCAGGGTTGCTCTCTTACCAGCTGGTTGGGCTGAAACCATGACAATACAACATCAAATGATTGCAGTGTTGAGCAGAATCCTGCCACCATTAATGGTTCTTCAAGGAGGCTACAGAGATGCATCACGAGCAGATCATTCCTATCCACTTGCCCCAGCACCCATTCCTGAGTGGCTGGAGGGGGCACCTTAGCCTGGCTGTGGGTCCATTCCCTGACACACCTCTCCTGCTCAAAGGTGGTCCCTGAGTACTCCTGTCCCAGGGTGCCTGCATGACAATGCTGGAGCTCACTCAGTCCTACCCCACCCTTGCCTGAGCTGGTACCTCCTCTGCCTCTTCCCAGGCTACATGGGATAATGAGTTTCTGGGTGCTGAGGCAAGTGTGAGGCTGGGGCAAACCCTTGGGGTGGTGGAAACCTGACAGGGCGAGGTGAGGGCTGAGCACCCTGTAGGTCAAGCTTTCTGAGCTGCTGAGAACCACTCACAGGCTGGGAGGTGAAGGCATTGTCCAGAGCAGTGAGGTGAGGCTCTGGGACCTGCTCTGCGGTGGCAGCAGAGTTGGCCATGGCAGGACAGGGGCAGCCAACCTGGGGCACTCTATGGAGGCAGCTTGGGCTATTGGCAAGCTGGGACCAGGAGCTGGTGCTGCTGCTGAGGCAACCAGAGAGTCCCCAGCCCTCCCACCTGCACCAGCTCAAATATCAAACTTCAGTTGTTGCCAGAAGAGGAAAACACTTCAATAAAACTCTTTTGCTTAAGAGGAACGGAAAACTAACTTTATTTTGTCAGTGCACTTCCCTGCCATGATACATGCTGATGGGAGCTTGGCTGTGACTTGCTCTTTAGTTTCGCCAGGAGATCCGAGCTCAAGATGAGCAGCCTCCCTGGGACATGTCTGAAGGCTGAGCTGAAGTGGGAACTGTTGTGGTTTGGGCTACAATAACAGACTTTTATTTTGACAGTGTGGCTTCTCGGTTGGAACACAATCCAGCATGAAGCCCAGCCAGTGCTGAGGCTGAACGCTGGAGGAGTGATTCCTCTGATGAAACCCACGGGAGGTGTAAGTTGAGGGTTTGTTTTTGCACTGAGGCACTGTCCATCACAGGATAGGCACTAGGATCTTTCCTGCTGGCAGGGCTGGGGCATTGCACCTTCTGAGGCGTGCTACCTTCTCCTGCTGGTCCCAGTGCACAGCTTACCAGGCTTGCTGTGGCTGGAGAAAAAAGCTGATGACATAGCTTCCTGCCAGGAAATATTTCTGAACGACTGGCTTTTAACCCTCAGCTTTCCTCACTGCTGTTTGTTCTCCTGGTGCCATGGTCCCCTCTCCAGGAGTGTGGGTGATGGATGGACGTGGAGCTGGGAGCCAGTGTGCGGTTGGTAGCATCTCAGCTCTGTGTGAGCAATGCTGCTCCAGAGCTGGCTGGCAGAGGGTGGTTAGCCTGGCAGTGCCCAAGCCTGACTGCGCAGGACTGTCCTTGGCTGGGAGGGCTTTCCTGCTTCTTCCAGGGCAGGGCAGGCTGAGCCATCCTGCATGAGGTCTACTCTTGCTGCAGTCAGGCAGCTCTGTCTTCTAGGGCTCTGCATGGGCTCTGGGCAGATCGCACAATGCCGCTTCACCCATCCAGCCCTGAGAGCAGCAGCATCTAGGAGAGCACTGAGCAGAGGGTTAAAGGGGATAGGGAACACCAGGTCCCCAGTGACTGTGATGCTGGCAGAGACCCTGGGCAAGTGGCATGGTTCCCCATGACAGGAGAGCATTAGATACCTAGAGCACTGGAGATAGGGACTTTTTAGCAGGGCCTGTCTCAACAGGACATAGAGTGATCGTTTTAAACTAAAGTTTCATAGTTCTTCACTATGAGGGTGGTGAGACACTAGCACAGGTTTCCCAGCTAGGTGGTAAATGCTCTATCGCAGGTTAGGTTGGACAAAGTTCTGAGCAACCTAATCTGGTTGAAGGTGTCTCTGCTCACTGCAGGAGAGTTTGAATGACCACTCAACTGCTCCCAGGCTCCTGCAAGGTGGCAGGAGCTGCTCTGGGATCGCTGGACATGAGCACAGGTTCACAGAGTATATCCTGAGCCAGGAGGGCCCCTGGGGAAGAAGGAGTTGGGGGAGGAGGGAGGCACCCCTGCTCCTCTCGCCACACCTGGGAGCCCCAAACCTTCAGCAGCAGCCCTCAGGGCTCTCCTGCCTGCTGGCCATCACTACTGTGAAAATAAATTGACAAAATCAAGCTAATTTGGACCCTAACTGTATTTTCTCACTCTGAAAGGAGTCCTGCAGACAATAAGCAGCAGAGTCCCCAAGGGCTCTTGCTGCCGAGGCAGAATTGAGCCATCACTATGCTAACAAGTATATTAACTAATGAAAACAGTATTTAAAACAATCACAATATTTCTTTATTTGCATGTGAAGATGACATAATGAAAGATAATTAGCAGCATGTGAAACAGTTCTACTACTCAATTTTCTCAGTTTAGCTAATTAATTATCTTAGTAAAATGCATCATTATGGCTAATTTTAGAAAATCTACCAGCTGCAAGGTCATAGTGGGAACAATTTCAATTTGTAGTTGGAAGAAACATGAAAGTGAGTCACATAATCTTTTATTAGATAATAATAATAATAATGAATCACATGGGCACATATATTAAGTACTTTAAGAGGCAGAAAATGCACCAAATCATTAAATAATGTCATCAAATGTGTTTCCATCACAGGCACTTGGGGATAGCGTGGGGGCACTGTATCTGCCTGACAGGACTCGTGTCCCAGTGGGGGCTGGGGTGCTGCAGAGGGACTGCTCCTGTGTGTCCCCCCACCGCGGGCCCCCAGCCCCGCAGCGCTCTAGGGCTGGGTAGGAGGGTAGCCAGACAGGGAGGACTGCAGCGGGGGGGCTTCTCTGCGCCCCTCTGCTGACGGCAGAGCACCTCCGGGGGGGAACTGGGGCTGTGGGGGTTGTGGAACACTCCAGCACCGGGGGAGGATGAGCCTGTGCCGAGGGATAACGGCTGCCGGCGTGGATGCTGCTGGAGGTGGTCACGCGGGCACGGGTGGCTTGTGCTGGTGGATCTGGAGCCTAGCATGGGGCCGGGGCTGAAACGAGATGTGGAAGGAGCACAGGAGCCCTGTTCCGGTGCCCGACAGACCCATGCGCTGGCTCCCTATCATAGGGAACACCCCTGTGGGACACCCATGCTGTTGCCGGGGCTCTGCAGTGCCGATTTGTAGTGCCGATGCACCGCAGCTCCTCTCATCCCCGCGGCTCCGGGGACAGCCCAGCGAGCCTTTCCCTCTGCCGCCAGGATGAAATGATCCAGCTCCGCCTTTCCCAGTAAAACCGTTGTAAGAAAACCCGGCGTGAGCCACGGCGCCTTGTGGGTTCAAAGCAGAGCTGGCGGCGACTCGTTTTGCCACAGCGCATATAATAAAGCAAAAAGTGTCATTGCTCTCACAGGAAGCACAAAGCAGGTTTAAACCTTGCGTGCACCTAGGTGAGCCTCCACTCAGCTCCCCTCAGCCACCTCCACGCCCCCGGTGCTGCCCTCAGCTTCTGGAGCAGTGCTGGCAGTGAGGGGTTCTGCCAGAGCAGCATGCAAAGCCGTACTGGTGCCCCAGCCGAAAGCCAGGGCTGAGACACACTCCCCTCCTCCAGGATGCTGTGATGGGGCCCATTGTCACAGTGATGACCCAACCCACAGCCCTGGGATGCCCTGCCGGTGTGGTCCCTGGACATTGCAGTGTCACTGGCACAGCCTAGGGACATCCCCGCAGCACTGATGTAGCCCAGGGACACTCCAGTGGCACTAACATAGTCTAGGGATGCCCTGGCAGCACCAGCACAATCCAGAGCCACTTTGTCAGCATCTGCCTGGCCTGGGGACACCCAATCGGCCCCCACCACCAAAGTGGGTATGCTGGAGGCCACCTACAGCCCTGGCTCAGCCTTGCTCCACATTCAGCCTCTTACCCTCTTTCTGACAGAAGGATGTTCACTGCCAGCAAACAAATAATATTTTCTTGGCTTAAAGTTGTAACTAAATTACATTTCACCCTGGACAATTATTTGTAATGCAGTTTAGCTCCATTTGTGGTCAGAATTAGCCACACTGCAGTGAGAAAAACAGGTGCAGTGGGCATTAGTGTGTGGTGTTTCTCCTGCTTCCACTCAGCATGTTTATAGGATTTGAGCTGATGAAAATGACGACAGAGGGGGAGGGGATGTCTCTCCTGCATCCCCTGTGACAAAGCTCCCAGGCCCTTCCACTTGCCCAGTCTGGGCAGGACATGTGGTGCAGTTTGGCTGTGGGGAGCTGCTGGCTGCTGTATGTCCCACAGAGCACATCCCCCTCAATCAGAAATGAATTCTAATTTCTGGCTGTGGTGGAGGGCAAGACCAACTGTCCCTAAGCTGCTCCACACTGCAGCCACTCCTGCCTCCATCCCCAGCTTTGTAACTCCTGTTTTTACAGCAATCATCTGTGTGGTGCCTTCAGAATGATGCCCACTGAAACAAAACAGCAGTTTCATAGCTGTTTACTCCCTCAGCATCAAATACCTTTGGTACCTGGGAGGAGCTTTAATAAAGAAAGGAACACCCAAAGTGCTGTTCTCGGATGGGCTCTCATGCCTGGAGGAAGCTTGAGCTGCCTTTGACCTCCTGGACTTGCTCAATGCTGAAGCCTGGTCACCACCACACAAGCACTTGCACACAAAACACCACCCATTTCCATGGGCTCTGCTGATGAAAAGGCACTTTCGACTTGAGGTCCTTAAGTAAGCTTTCCAGCTCTCCAAAACAGCTCAGCAGTGGCTGATCACTTCCCAACACCCTTCCTTCAAAGGGCCCTGGGCTGGAAGGTTGCCCTCAGACCCCTAGCCAGATTCTGGGCACCCTGAGTGATTCCGCAGGGCTGTGCAAGATAGGGCTGAGGAACTAGGGGTGCCATCCCACTCCTGCTGTTGGCAGACCTGCAGGACGGTTTGGAGGCTGCTGTAACTCAGGGCCAGGCTCTGAAGTCACAGACATCCCATGCTTGCACAGATCAGGGTGAAGAGATGCCCTGAACACCCACTCCAGGGATATCAGCAGATGGATCGATAAAACTGTGGAAAAAAAGAGGGAGACTGGCAGTAGCTGTGAGTGCCAGGAGCTGGTGCAGGATAAGTCCCTGGCAGCCCCTGTGCAGTGCCTGGCAGGAGGGATTTGGGCTGTTGGGTGACCTGCCACCAGACTGCCTGCACTTCAGTGCAGCCAAGTGCAAGTTCATTTTTTAGGGACAAAGAGCTTGTCCACTTCAGGCTGAAAACCTCTGTTATGAGAACCACAGCAAAGGAAAGGATTTTTGAGAAGCAGACAGTGGCTGAAGAGCAACTCCAGGCATGGGTGAAGCATGCCCAGAAACTGCACTCTGCAAAATAAAAATTGGAGAAAGGCCACCAGGAAACAAATGGGAAGAAGCCTACAGTGAGTGAGAAGCACACAGCAGTGAGCAGGACACGTGGCAAGGACAGCCAACATTTCACAGCCCCTAGGAGAGGGATGGACTGCTCTCCTTTTGCTTCTTTGTAGGGAAGAGGAAAGCATCAGGCCTCCCAAACCAACTCTAGAAAAGCCCTCTCTGCTACTGGTCCTATGCTTTGGGACTGTAGAGAAAGATATTGAACTATTTATGACTGATTTCTATGATTCTTCAGAGATCAGTGTGGGACGTGCCCAAACTTTCCCTGGAAGCAATGTGGCAAAAGAGCCTGGGCTGGTGGCCCAGTGTAGGGGTCACCTCCTGAAGTTATCAAAGAGGGAGCTGGCATGAAAACCAACATTCACAATGCCCTGTTTGATGAGGTTTCTGGAAAGGTCAGTTCAGTGGTTTTGTTCCAGCCCTCAGGTATGTCAATACACGGCCAGCTCATGAAAGGCCAACATCCCTAAGACAGCATCTCTCGTGAAGAGCTGCTGTGAAGTGCCACAGACCATGCAGGGCAACCACCCAGTAACCACCACTACACTTCAGCAGTAAAGCACCAAGACACAGCCTGGGTCCTGACAGAGCTAACACTGACCCATGGAACCCACCACAAAAGTCAGCTTCAGCTTGTCACCTCTCTGGGGAACTTCTAGGCAGCCAGGGGGTGCTTTGGCTCATGGGTTCCATGCTGGAGGGTGCACTTACAGATCCAACCTTCTGCCAGAGGTTTCCTGAAGCTTCCTCACCTTCCCACAGTTTGCTGGATGCATCACCTTCACAGGACAGGACTCTCCTGCACTGCTGTCCAGCTCTTCTGGTCCAAACACCTGAGAAGTCCTCAATCTGCAGAGGTGAGCCATCTCTCTCTGGGGCATGACTCTGTGCAGGGCATTACCGCAGGGCTCAGCAGAGCTCTCTGTGCAGCACAGGAGAAGCAGCACACTGAGCAACCAAACAACATTTGCTTTGCAGGAGCACCAGGTCTCCATTTAAAAGCTGTGTTTCCATGTTTTCATTTCCCACACCACAGAGATGCAATGCAATTTCCTTCAAGAGAAGCTGGTGCACTGTTACCATGGCTGCTGCGTAGTGTAATTGTACTACATCCATCTGCCATTGCCCTAGGAAACATCTCTGAGATGGCAAGCTCTCTATTAGATGATAATTTCAACCAAAGGCATGGGAAAAAATAAAAAACTGACACCTGCAAAGTTACTAGATAAGAATCTTTAAAATTTATTGAACTAATTGTGTTACATTCAATATTTGATGTGTTTCTCCTGGACAAAGAATTGGCATAAATACAAACAAGCCTTTGTGTGCCTTCCCTAAACAAATAAGAGATAAAGTACTAGAGACAAGGGAACATAGTTCACATCTCCATATTTACATCTGCCTTTACAACTCAGTGCCAGGAATATTTACAGAAAAATACAATAGGAACAACAAGATCATCTCTTGGCAACATACAGAAATCCAGAGAAACTGTAGAGGAGTTGAAGCATGTGATAGCTGGCATTCTCATTTCTAATTGCTCCTGCTAACATCCATGCAGAAAAGGTCTGTGTTTGCCTTCAAAAACACCACACAATTATATAATCATTAAATCACCTCTAATTTGTCTGCTATACTGAAATTTGTTTCGCTTGTCTCTCTGGGTACACAGAGCCTGGCAGGACAGACTTGCCCTTGCACTCTGCCAGCCAGGCACCAGAGGCTGCTCTGCCCTAGGGCCTCAGGCCCATGCTGCTGTCCAGAGACACCTGGATTTCCACAGAAACCATTCCTCCTGTCCCCTGTGAGCTTGTAATGCCTTTTTTAAAAGTACCCTTAAGAAAATTTTTTTCTTTAGAAGAGTCTTTAAGGTACTGAAATCTTCGTAATTTCAACCCTGTTTAATAAGGTGATAATAGTCACCCCTCTTTCTGCACTGCTGAAAGGATGTCATCAGTTAAAGCAAAACCAGGAACCCAAACAGAAAGGTCTTTGGGAAGGAGGAAGCCTGTTCAGTTTACTGCCACACATGCACACCATTCCCTGCAGCACCCAGGCTGATGTCACACCACATGCAGCACGAGGGCTCACTACTTGTCACCTCTGAGTCACACAAGCTGTCTAGCTGAGAACTCAATACAGCATCTTATGATAAAAAAGTCCAGATTCTTGAGTAATTACTACTGAATCTTGCAATCACAACTAACCTAAGCCTCATTTGCCTCTAAGTCTTTTGGGGAAAACCCCTCAAGGCCTGGACTAGCAGGAGCCCTTGGAGTTTGCCCACTGTCTCTGACAGGACAAGGATTGAATTCCCCAATTGTTCTACATTTGATGAAGCTGGAGGTTCTCTGCACACAGAGGAAGGAGGGATGCTCCCTGCAGACACCTTCTCGCTGCTGCAATCAGCATCCAAATGAAATGGGATAGGAACACATTTCAGTAACCACAACATCTTTTACACTAAATTGTGACTTTATTGAAGATTCCCCTTTCTGGATAGCAAAGCCCAGCGCTTAGGGCCAGGTCACACTACTGGTGTACAACGTGGTACCCAGCTGGCTGCACAACTTAGACCAAGCACATCACAGAAGCTGCTCCCCAGAAGCAGGTCAGCAGTAGCAATGCGTGCAAAAGAGTTCTGGGAGTTGCATGGCTCCAGTGAGTGCTGCCAGGTATTCCATGGACCTGGAAACAGAGCCAAGACTTCAGATGAACACAGACCTTTTTAACAAGTAAATTTCCAGGCAGTACCTTTGGGTATCTTTGGAGGAAAAAATACCCCCAATCTTTGGCGCTTCCTCAAACACAGGTGTTTACTGACTGCATCCCAATGCCTGAAGGAAGGATCTTTTGCAGCTCATGCCTATATAAACCAATGCCTTTGCCTATAACACACTTAGCTATGGTAGGTGGGTTCGGTTGCATTACTGAAGATGTGCAGACCTCTGATTGCTCAGGATGTTTATTTGTTACACACGCACTGGTCATGCCTTTTCAATCAGTGGAATAAGGTGTGCTTGACCATTAATTAGATTCAATAGGTACTATACAAAAGATGGGCAAATTTAGTGTCTGTGCATTAAATTGATACTGGCAAGACCCTGGCAGAGGAATGAAGCTCTCCAAGCTTCCCTTCACAGCTTTGCCAACACACCCAGAGGTTGCCTTGCAGCTCCCTCCTGCCATGTGCAACCCAGGCACCAGGCAGGCATGCGTAGTTACCATGCCAACTTCCACAGTGGTTTTCTTTGTGCAATTTCATTTTTCACTTGTGACTGATCTGGATCAAAATCCAGAACTCCAGAGCTGAGATAGTGTGCTTGTTCCCTGCAACAAGCACATCTCACCTAAAATACCTTTGGTTGACATCCTTCAAGTCCCTTCACATCTATTTTTAGGGGCCTGTGTTTCCATTACATCTGTGAACAACCACATCAAAAGACAGGAGCAGGGTATGTCCTTAGCAGGTAAGTTGTAATGAGACAATTAAAGACTCTTTTCAAGATTGCTGCAAAAAATTAAATGACTGACAGGGAATACTGCAATGCATATTAAAAAGCTAATAAAACCACTTTGGGAATAACATGAGGAGCTCCCAAATCCCTGCACACACTCAGACCCTTACACTACCTACTCATGGGCGGGAGCAGGACACAGGCCACTTCCAGCAATCACAAGCTGCATCTACCTGTGAGCTCCAGTGATGATTCAGTACTGCAAGGCAAGGTAAGATTGCACTAGAAGCCTGAAAGTGCTCCCAGCACCCACTGCAGCTTCTGTATTACCCAACATTAAAGTTGTAACCATCATCTCCCAGCATGTCCTTCGAGTCCTGCATGGGTGAAATCCAGTCTGAAAATGAACACTTCTGACCCAGGTGAGCAGGAACCCATTGCTGCCAAACCTGCACAGACACAGGAGATCCAAAACAATTCAAAGTTATAGCTCCAAAGGAGCTTTCATGGAATGGCAAGTAGAAGGGGAAAGAAGAATTCCTGAATTTTCTCTTTGAGCTGTTTTAGTTTGTTGAACAGGAGTTTCTGAAAAGTGTTGTGGAAGCTGGGAAAGCTGTTTATGCTATAAATATCAGGCAGGAAGCAGGCCCAGAATCTCAGATTTCAATCCAATGGAAGCAAAGCAAGTGATGTTTATGCTTTTTATGGAAACAGTGAGTAGGTGATACAGACACTTCAAAATAAATTAAGCAGCTGCATTAAAAAAAAAGCTACTAAATTAAATGGGACATTTTGCAACAGACCTGAAAGTCATCAACTTGTTCTTATACAACCAAGAGCTCTACCCAGTAAGACCTTAGGTTGGAAAGCCAGGTAAATTCAGGTGGTGTTTGTTGCCAGCATGACAAACCTCCTCTGTAGACAGACTCACTCACAGCCAGAAGGGACTGTAAGGTACAGCACCTTGGCTATGAATTTCATGACCTGACATATCCAAGCAATCTTCCTCCTCTTGCTTTTGGGACTCCAATTGGTTATGAGCAGCAAAGGATCTTTTGCTGAGTTCTGAAGGGGGCTGGAAACGTCTTTTCAGTTCTTTCAGGGACAGTTAATGCTCTGAAACAGACTCTCCTCCAAGGAAAGCTCCTGCTCCCTTCTTCACCAGGTGGTATAGCAAGATGTCTGAAGGCAGGTTTGTTTGTATTTTGTTTTCCATCCTTATATGCAGAGATAGCTTTGTTTTGATTGTTTTCTTCTTACAAGATGAGACACAGTTCCTAATTAGTCTGGAGTAGATGACTGGGTGAAGAGATTATGTTGCTAGCATCCAGGAAGACTGGAATTTAGTAATCTTTTGAGGGTAGGTGAACTGCAATGTTTTGGATTTCTCTCTCCTTCCTCCCACATGGGATCTGCTGACTTGTGCTAGAATATGATTTTCTGAATACCAGAGGGCTGAGGAAATTTGTTGTTATTTAATTGTTTTCATTACTGTAGCCACCAAGCTCTGATCTAATTGTCCTGGAAGGATAATGACCTAGAGGTTGCAGTTCTTGAGCCCAACCTCCTGGAAAAGTGAGGTATAAAATTCTGGCTCCGGTTGCCTGTTGCGGTATTTATTGACAATGTCTGCTATTTTCTGTTTCCGGCGGACATGGGGGGGGTTGTAGGAATCACTTTCCAGCCTCTTCCTCCTGCAAATATTTATTACTGTCTGCCTCACTAAAAAACCTGGAAAATAAACAACAGTTTAGACAAACTCCAGTCTGTGCCCCTTGGCTGCCTTTGCAGGTAAAGACAATGTCCCATCTGGAAACCCAGGAGAGATGCTCAGCACCAAGGCAACAGCTTTTCTCCGTGCGTAGCTGCTAACACATGACCATGGTCCCCAGGCCTGGAAGGACATCTTACTGTGACAAATGGTAGCCTAAACTGGCTGGTGGAGGAGGAAGAGAAAGATTTCTCTGCTTTGCCATAGCCAAGTAACTGCCCACAACACCTGGAAAGAGGCCAGGGCAGCCAGCACAAGAATCACAGTGCTATAACCTCTGGCCATGGTGCATGAGGACATGCAGAACTCAGGTGGGCCCTGGGGTCACAATGGGTAACCAAGGATGCATTCAGGGTGGCAAAAATTACCCCTCAGTAGGAATTGCAGAGCCTGCCTCTTGGAACAGGTGATGAGGGAAGACTTGATGGTTGTACCTGGGAAGAGGTTTCTCGTCCACTAGCTGCTTTGTCACTGTTGTTACCTATTTAACTGTTAACCTGCTGTATACAGCAGGGAGGAGAAGGTTGGGAACCAAAGAAGCAACATTTGGTCAGAGCTGGCAGTGGACTTTATCCTGGTTTATTCTGAAAGGAAATTCATATGCCTCTAAGGAAGTATCTGTTTGTTAACCCCTTGGCTGTTTCACAAGTACTTTCATCAAATGTCTTCCTTCTTTAGAGGACTTGATTCCTGACTGCACACAAACCACAACTGCTGAACTTAGAGATGAGACAAACGCAGCTGAAAAAACAGCCCAACTCCAGGAAAACACACCTGATTCTTTTTCAGTGCAAGCCATGGCCATCAGCTAAATTCACAAGTGTTATTTAAAGGCCCTGTTTGGGTTCAACTTTCCCATTGCTGAATTAAGCATGCAAAAATCAGGACCTGAAAGTCCCTCCCCAAAGAGCCCTATCACATTAAGGTTTATGGTTCTGTACAAGTATCCTAAAGGTCATTTATTCATTCCACTCTGGCTTGTGAACTGCTCTCACTAGAGTGAGATTTCCAGTCACTGAAGCTACAGTAGCACAGATGCTAAGACAGATCCATGATCCATCCAAAAACTCAAGAAAGGGCAGGCAGCACACATGCCTGCCTAGTAGGTTCAGTATTGTTACTGAACACATGCTGTGAGGTTTGATGGCTCTCTGGCTTTTCAAAGGGAACAAATGCAGCAGCCAGCAGAGTCCAGAGATGCAGCAGTACCCTCTGGCAGTCAGTGAGCATCAGCACCTTGGCTCTCCATGCAAAACATCGGGGTCACCTTTCTGATCTCTTATCTCAATAACAGGAATTTACCTTTCCCTTCCACCAGTACTAGTTCTAACCCTTCCCTCCTCTCCCTCTACACTGGCAGGGGTCCCTGCTGTGCCCTCCACCTGCTCCCTCTGCTGTTCCTGCTTCTGCTGCTGCTGCCAAAAGCATGTGTTGGTTTCTTCTGCCATGTCCAACACTTTTACCAATGAAAGATTCCAGATCATGTATTTCACAGACACATATTGTTAATATTACAATAAAAAGATAATCAAACCGAAACAGGAGTGTTCTTAAAAATCTTCAACTTACCAAGAGCTCTCCTGCTGACTATCATCCCATCTACCAAGGGGATAACCATATTGAATTTCCCAGTGGCTCCTTGGAGTTTTATCCTGAATAAGCCAGTGTTTAAAGGATGAATGAAGATCACAGGAACTTCCTTCTCAGGAATGGTAGATCTTAAGGGAAAAAACACAACTATTAATCCAGGCACTGCTATAAAGCTAATTTAATCTATAGATGAAAAATGACCACTAAGTGTTAAAAGAATGCTAACAAAAATGTCTTGTGGATAAAGCAGTAGGAGTCCTCTGTGCATCCTCTGGCCTGTTTCTATGATCTTCTGTCACCACAGAATTTGGAAGTCATGCAGGCAGAGCTTTAAGCCTCACAACACAAATGCAGCATTAACTGCCTGACAAGGGAGTAAATCAGGAGGGAGGCTAATCACAGATTCAAAAGGTAAACACACCTATTTTCCATTCCTTAATTTATGTTTAAACTGCAGTGAATGAAAAGCTCTTCCATTTTTTTCAACAACAACAAAAAAAATCCACTGATTTTAACATGACTGCCTAGAGTTCTCAGAGTAGACTGTAAAGCTGAATAATGCAAATAATCCAAATGATAACCTCTAAGGTGCAGCCTAAACCATTGTCCACAGGAAAAATGAAAATAAGAGCAATCTTACCTTAGAGAACTGCTACTATTGGCTGTAGTTTCCACACCAGTGCTAGTCTCAGACACCAGATCAGGGAGGGGGAAGTTTTCTGTAAGAAGAGGATACACCAAATAAAGTGGTTGTTAGGATTTTTTTGTTTTGTACAAAGAAAGATGATTTATCATCAGTCAAAACCATGCAGTCCTCAAGTACTTATACCATTATTATTGCACTGCTATTATTATTATTGCACTGCTAGTGACGCAAAGCTTCTGTTTCTAAGCTTAAGCATTCATGAAGTGTACGGACACACCTCAGTCATCTGCACTCAACAATTTAGGTAACATGTCCCAGATCTTCAATTCTCTCAATCTCAAAGGTCAGAATCTCTAGAGGAACAGTGAAAGCAGGAAGGAGGTTAAGTACTTCAATCACAGCATCTTATCTATCAACAAGTCAACCTCAAGAACAGTGCTGGGAATTTCAAATGACACCACCCCTTAGATCTACAGTTCCCTTGAGCCCTGCTCCAACAAATATGGTATTGTTCCTCAAACTGAAGCTATGCAGATCCTCGCTATAACCTACAACTCTGCTGCCATGCACTTGGTAACAAGTGACTGGAAAATGAAGGTGCAAGAGGAAGTAGGAGCTCAGATCCCTGGAACAGGATGTGGCATTTCCCATTCATTACCTTGTCTAGGGGTTGAACAGAGAGATATTGAGAGTCAGTCATTCACAGAAGTACAGTTCAGACAGCAGGACAGTGCTAAAGACTCTTCCAGCTGGAAGAGTATAACGCCCAAACCCACCTTCTGCCACCAGAGCTGGGACACGGGGAGTAACAGCAGAGGGGGCCATGGAAGTACTCTGAGATGCAGCAAAAGGGAGGGCAGGCACTTGGCACATGGGGGCAATAGCCCCCTCCTCCCAGCCAAATCCAACTGCCACAGTTACTGAGGCTTACAAAATCATTTCTTCAGCTTCAGGCCCAGAGCCCTGGGAGATTTCAGCAGCTGTAGCTGCTGAAAGAAGCAGACAAGCAGAAATACGCACATGTAGTCCAGTTGCTGCCTCTGCTGAGCTAGCTCTAGCTGCCACCCAAGAAAGAAGTGGGTCAGAGACACCAATTTGGGAACTGGAACAACTGAGGGACTCTTGGACCTAAGAGAATGCCCTCTGGGCCAATGTCTGGATAAGGAAATGATGCTGAACTTGATGTCCATCTCCCGATCCCAGTAAAGCTATGAGGGATGTGCTGTGGACAAGGTGGTAACCTTGAAAACTTACACCTACATTTTACAGGAAGCGTCACCTTGATCACTCCCATTCTCTTGTCTACTTTTCTCTGGGAAGAGCTAAGGGCTTAAGGTCCACTCTTACCGGCAGACTATGAAACAGAATTAAAAATCAATGACAGAACAAAGTCTCAGTTCCTGGTTAGTGTTACGGACACACTGGTCTAGGCCCACACAGACAGGTTCCTGCATAGCACTAACTGGTGCTTGGTTAATGGTTGGACTTGATCTTAAAAGCTCTCTTCTAACCAAAGCCATTCCACGATAAAGCCAGGCCATGGCTTAGAATCAGCACACAAGAAGCTCTTGGGGACAAAGGACTCAAGGCTAGTCGCCTGCTGCCCACCACTATCCACTTCACGACTGTGGATTGGGCAAACCTGTGTCTCTCCTAGGTCAAGCAGCATCCAGAGTCAGAGAGAACACCAAACCAAGAAAGGTGATGTTGCATGAGGAGCAGGACCCTGCCTGAACAAAGGTGCAGAAAGGAAGCTGGACTGCATAGCATGAACAAAGGAGCCCTCCCACAAAAGAGAACACAGAGAGGTTGTTTCAAAGGCACCATCAAACCCAGAAAGGATGATGATCCCTTCAGCACAGAAACAACAGGTATCAGAAGTAATTTTTAAAGGAATAACAACAGATCCACTCTGAGAAGACAGAAGCTAAGGGGGAACTCAAAACCAAGGGTGCACACTTCCCTTGTCTGCTGAGCTTAAGAAGGTGGTGCATGATAGCATTTCACATGCGCTGCCTGAGCTAAAATCATCTCCAGACCTGTGTGCCACTGATTCATGTACACCCCACAGACCACAACTTAAATATCAAAGAACTAGTTTAGAATCTCAAAGTACCAGCATTTTACAGAGGAATGGAACAGCTTTTCCTCTGGTTCCTGCCCTGTTGTTACTTCAGTGAACTTCTACACACCTATATCATCGTAACGTTCCACCCAGACCACATACACTTTGGTTTCAGGTCCCACGGGTGGAATGGTCCGGCCCTGAGCCATCCTCTTGGATCTGGACGTAGGACTGAGCTGTTTTGAACACAAGGGAAAAGCAATATTTGCAAACATCATGAGTCCAGTAATGCATCCAATACAGCCAATATTCAACTTAAGATATTCAATATTAAAAAAAAATAAAGTTGAAGTTTTTCTTAATGTTCTTAAAGATCTTAAATCAGTAACTAAATATACATTTGGAAGTGAATTCCATACAAGAAACAAGCCATTGTAAATTCTTTGCTAACTGTTACAGCAGCTGATGATGTTCTGCTTTGCGATCATATAAAAGCAATTTCACATCTGATATGTCAGACAAAACTGATGCACACTTTTCAAATGGGTAGGTGTGAAAGTGTTCATGTCTGCTATTCCAAACTCCCAAGCATGGATTTGAGTCTGAATTACTCTGTAAATACTGCATGTACTTTTTGCTGCATGCATGTGAGGATTTCAGTCTGCAGAGTATAATTACTTTTATGTTTAAATTTGGTATTTAAGATGAATGGCTAGAAACTAGCAGCTCCAAATGAGCTAGGAAGCCAAAAATGCTGCAGCATTAGCAGTGTGCTTCTCGCAGCGGGGAGGGGGGAAGAAGCCATTTTCAGGGCAGATTTTGCCTTACCCGCTGGGAAGGATTCAGATTGTCTGTATGACTGGGGAAGAGTTCAAGTGTCAGAGACGGCTGCTTCAGGATTCCTGGCAGCAGATCCATGTTAGAGTCACTTTCTTGGTCAGAGACATTGCTTTCCAGTGAATCAGCTGTCAGTGAGAAGAAGAAAGGTAGGTTTTTTCTTTTCTTCTGCCAAAAAACCCTTCAACTGTCATAATCTGTAAGGTTTTGAAACTAAAAAGGGATGTAAGGTTTTTGAAACCAAACATCCCTAGATGTACAGTGAAGTCAATAGAGCACTCAAAAGCAGGAAGAGGATTCAGCAGTGGACAACTAACTGCCAGTTATTCCAGAGACAGACTGCAATTAAAGCACTCCCTATGAATTTAGAAGTGCCCCTTCCATTTCCCATGGCATACAGTCTCCTCCTTCCTATGGCTATCATTTTCTCACAGCCCTTTTATTCCAGGGAACATTTACGCATTAGTTTCAGTGTGCAAAAGATGTTGTGAAAGCTGTTGCTCACCCACACGGGAGCTGTGCACATGCTGCTCCATGTGCTGCAAGGCCGTATCATCAAGAAGGGAGAGAAGCAAAGCAAGTGTCATCATTTGATGGTGAAATTTCCAACCTAATACACCAGGGTAAGGGCAATACTACTGGGCAAACCTGGACATACATTGAGGCTTAGGCTGAGAGAAAGGGGCACGTAACAGACACCATCTTAGGAGACAGTCTAAGGATTAGGATGTTGTAATTTAAACAGCAGCAAGCTTTCTGACAAGGATCTTGCTAGACACACTAGTGAGCTTATTTAGCTTCTGTTTTTGAAAAAGCTCTCTAAAAAAAAAGTTGGTTTGTTTTCTGTAAACAGCAAGTACACAGAGATCTTACTTAGGGACTCCACTGGTGATGGGACAACAAAAGCTATTTCTGTGAGGGCATCTGCATAATAGAGCACCTTCTTCTGCCCGTTGAAAATACTTGCTCCAACATCTTCTGAAATAATTAGATCATCTGAAATGCACATAAAAGGAAAGGTTAATCAAAAGGAAGCTCCACCTCTCTATACACTGCCTCAGGCGAAGACCTTCAAATACAAGGTGCAGTCAATAAGAAGAAATCACACAAATCTCATCTTAAAATGAGATTTCAAAGTCAAATCTCCTAGCTAACAACCATCCTCAGACAAATATTTTTTTCACCCCCAAAGGAAATGGCTTTTTGGGTTGTGAGAAGATTTATTTTGAACATGTTTCCACTGTATTGTGTACCCCATTTCTCTCCAGCTGAGTAGTCTAGTAAGCACATCTGCCACAAGAATTAACCTAGTAGCTATTTCTAACCATTCCCTCTAACAGGCATTGGTCAGTCATTAAATTTCCAAAAGAGTCTAACTTCCATCTGATTCTATTCTAGAATTCAAGCTAGTTCCTACTCTGTCTTTTCTTCTGTCAAGCAGAGTTAGAAAAAAATCTCTCCAGAGTCAAACTGAATGCAAGAGTGCTCCTTGTTCTCAGCCCCTATTTCATTGCCTGTCACGGCTGGCCAGTGCATTAGGTCTTCACAGATCTTCACAAGATTTTTGGTGGGGCTATGCTGTAAGTTAATTACAACAGCTCCTCCTGCTTTTTCCTTCCCCATACTGCCTCCAGAAAGACTAGCTTGGGCTAGCTAGGACTAGCTGAATTATTTCTCTGATCCAGTTTACAGAAGGATCCCTAGGATAGCTGCCTCAATGGAGTGACAAAATTCAGCATGCAGACAGAGGTGGCATGCAGGAGCCTCCAAGCCATGCTTCACCATTAGGGATGCATTCCTGCATCTCCAGTCCATAGCTCTCAGGGAGCAGCACCACAGTCCAAACCCAACTGCTGAAGAACTGTGCTCTTGGGGGCATGCAGGGAAACAAAACCAAAGCATACCTCTGTGATTTCATTTTAATTGCATCTCCCTGAAGATTATTCTAGAATCACGGATTCATTTAGGTTAGAAAAGACCTCCAAGATCCTCGAGTCCAACCATAAACCTAGCACTGCCAAGTCCACCACTAAACTATCTCTTTCAGCACACCATATGTCCATGTCTTTTAAACCCCTCCAGGAATGGTGACTCCACCACTGCCCTGGGCAGCCTGGGCCAGGGCTTGACAACCCCTTACAGGGAAGACATTTTTCCTAATGCCTAACCTGTACCTCCCGTGTGGTGCAACCTGAGGCTGTTTCCTCTTGTCCTATCACTTGTTAGTTGGGAAAAGAGACTGACCCCCACCGCTCTACAATGTCCTTTTCGGGTAGTTGTAGAGAGTGAGCAGGTCTCCGTTGAGGCTCCTTTTCTCCAGGCTGATCAACCCCAGCTCCCTCAGCCATTCCATGTAAGACTTGTGCAACAGGCTGTTCACCAGAACCATCAGTGCCCTGCTTCTACTGGACACACTATTTCTGACATAAGCCAGAATGCTAGACTCTTGAATGGGTTTTTAATCATCAGAACCCTCCACAAAGAGAAAATACACCTAACAAAATAAACAGCTTTAGTCACAGCAAAGATCAGAGGAGAAAACAAAGCAAGCAATCTTCACAAGTTGGGCCAATTCCACTTTAAATCTAGCATTTCAGTTTTTTAGCCACTGCTTGCTAAAGGTACCACTCCACTCATGGACTTTTCCAACAGTAGAACCAGATTAGAAGTAGCCTTCCCTCCCATCCCAGAATCCTTTTTCTGTTCCTTCTTCCCCTATTCATTGAATTAATTCAACTGTTCGGTGATCTGTGATCTAAAAAATTGTTGAAAAAAATTCAAGTTAAGCAGCCCCCATCAGAACAGCCTACCTCACTAACTCAGGACACTGTCTGCTTCACTATCCTACTGAAAAAGCCTACTGCAAAGGCAAGGCAGAGAGCTCTGCCTCCAAGCAAAGCACAGTCTGATCCTGTCCTCAAAGGAAAATTAAACCAAGACCTGGCCATCTTGTAACCTCTCCTGACATGTCTGTTCTCTTAACCTCTTCCCAACGTTTCAAGCCCTCTATCATTTGTAGTTGTACTCTACAAGCAAACAGAGAAGCCTTCAGTTGGTGGCAGTTACATATGAAGAGCATTTCTAAGGCACACTGAAGGGAAAGCTGACCAAGAGTGCTGCTGAAGCAACTGCAGCAGTAATGGTCTTGCATCTGATGCAAACAGACAAAGACATCTGACAAGCTGGAGCAGCCTGTGCAATGCCTTTGTGTGGTCCATAGCAGAAGGCTGAAGCTCTGAAGATCACCAAGAAAAGGTCTTGACCTTGGAGCAGTGACCATGAACCACACTGAAAGCAACCCAGACACTATCAAAATCTAAGGTAATCCAATTAAAGTGTTCAAGGCAGAAACTAACCTGACCTCCAGTTCACCACCCTGGGATAGAAATTCACTACTCTGAGGATCATTTTAGTTGACAGAATGGGGAGAGGGTGGTATATGACAAGCCCAGAGGAGGAATTGCTTCAGTGGAAAAAAGCAGATAAATGAAGCAGGAGAGAAGAGTTGTGTGTGGGCTCCAACCACTGCTACCTACAAATAGCAGCCTGTTTTCATTGCTTCCTACCAGGCATGATTACAAGGCTAAATCATTATTCAATATCCTATCTCAGACGACTAGAAGTCACACACTATTTCAAGCAGCACAATCTGTATCCCATTTCATCTGAATGCTGGTTTTGGATAATACATTCAAGACACATTGAGTTACAAAAAGAGCACAGGGGTATTTATTTCTTGCTGAGGCTATTTCCTCCCAACAACATACAGACTCACTTTGCTCACTTTGACTTGAAGCTTACTCTACTTTTTAGTAAGCATGGGCATTTATTTAAAAAAAAAAAAAAAGTGCTCAGTTAAGTGTCCAGGAGCAAGAAATTTTAAATTCAGTTTCCTAAAGGAGTTTAAACATTTTCATGTTATCCCATTTCCTATGTCTTACCTTGTTCAGATACCTCTTCATCACCACAACTGTTGATCGACCAGCTTGTTGAGATATGGCCAGTCCATCCAGGGTGCTTCCCCACGTCAACAGACCAGCCAAGAGACAACAAGAACTCCAGGAAGTGTGGCTGAACAATTCTGGCAGACTCCATGTTCTTCAGGATCTGAAAGAGCCAGCAAGCACCCTAGTAGGTATAGGAGACTCCAGGAAGCAGTTCTCTTCCTTCCCTCTTTTTTAATTAAAACTTTGTGTCACCAGCATGGTTCTGCTCAAATACAGCTATTTGACAAACATGGAACCCCATACTTTCCACATGGACACTACTGCCCACTGCCTAGCATCTGCCCATCTGGCCTAGCAATGTCCTAGTCCATCAGCTTGTATTCCTGCTATCACTTTCGGTCGTGGCTAGGCTTCGCGAACGAAGANTATCACTTTCAAAGCCTGTAGAATAGTTAAACTACTAGAAATGGCCATGTTGAGATTCATCCACTCAACTGTTCAGTGCAGAATCTGCACTGTCACCAAGTGTAACAAGAGAATTTTCTGGACAGATTTCACTACTTAACTGAGGTGGAATTTTAGGAGGATGGTATTTCTGTAGATGACATACAGTGATTTAGAAGGTAGGCCTCACCACACACTACATTATGAAACAGATTTTGCAGAACCATTTTCAGCATGTCTGCCCATGCACTCTAATCAAATGCCAGGCTGTACAGTTCACTTTAAACCATAATCCTGCTTCTTACAAAGATCTGGGATGTTTCCGCATCCAAAGGCAATTTTTATCCCATTATGGCCATGTGAAAGTTGAGACCTTCACCAAAAGGTCACTCAGTGAGAGATTAATGATTTGTGATTTGGTCTGCCAGAACCATTGGGATCTGGGGAACAGACAAGGCTGTGAAACACACCCAATCCTTTCTCAGCCACATCAGAATTTGTTTTGTATCAGGATCACCTTTGGTTTTGGTTTGTGTGAGGGCAGGACACTGGGATGCAGGCTCCAATGGAGAAGAAACTGCAGGGACAAGGATAAGTGCTGGAATAAAAGCTTCCAGACAACAGGCTCCCCATACTCATCCAGTCCTGGCCCCCCATTCTAATGTCTCATACAATATTCAGTGGTGACTAGACATGCTGCATCGAAATATAAGACACATGGAGGAAAAGGAGGTGATCAGAGACAGTCAGCATGGCTTCCCTAAGGGTAGATCCTGTCTGACAAACCTAGTGGCTTTCTATGATACTGTGACTACCTCAGTGGACAAGGGACAAGCTGTGGATGTGATCTATCTGGACTTGTGC
>VWZO01003132.1:41561-76033 GCA_013396975.1 Bucco capensis
TTAGCAGTAAAGACTGAGGCGAAGGTGGCACTGAGTAATTCCATCTTCTCTCTATCTTCAGTCACCAGTGCACCCATTTCATTCCTCAAAGGGCCCACACTACCTCTAGACTTCCTTTTGCCTCCAACCTACTTGAAAAACCTCTTCCTGTTATCCTTGACCTCTCTTGCCAGGTTAAGTTCTAAGGAGGTCTTAGCTCTCCTTGTCGCCTCCCTGCACCCTCTGACAACCTCCCTATAGTCTTCCCAAGTGGCTTGCCCATTCTTCCATGTACTACGTATTTCCTTCTTAAGCCTAATCTTATCCAGTAGTTCCCTGGTCAACCATGCAGGTCTCCTAATGCTCTTACTAGATTTCCTATTCTTTGGGATGCATTGATCTTGAGCCTGGAGGAAAAGACGCTTGAATACTAGCCAGCTTGATTGGGCCCCCTTACCTTCTAGAGCCCTGTACCATGGGACTTTATCAAGCAGTTCCCTGAGAAGGCCAAAGTTGGCCTTTCTGAAGTCCAGAGTGGCAATCTTGCTCTTGTCTCTGTGCTTAGTGCCCACATCTAGGGAAACCATCCTGTCCTAGTCACCTTGGGGAATAAGGACCAGAAATCAAAACTCAAACTATTTTGTACTGAAACAAGTTTTGAAATTCCTAGTGTATTTTGAAAGCTAAGAAAACCACATTGTCTTCAAGAATCAAACCCGGACACGTCAGGCACCAGAGACATTACAACTAGCAGTGCTCAGCCTGTGTCCAGCAGGGACTCTCACCTTCTCATCCAGCATGTCAGGGTGCTCAGTGAGCCAGACACAAAGGCACTGGAAAGCAGCAACGATCATGGAGTGCAGGTCGCGGGAGTGGAGTGGGGCTGGGCGGCTGCACTGGTACACGATGTAGCTGCACACAGAGCTAATAGCTCTCTTCTGATCAGAGGAATCAACCACCACCTTCACCTGGAAGAAGCAAGCAGGACAAGATGAGAGTATCACCACACAAAGGTCTTTTGGAAAAGAAACACTTTAAAAAAGCATTTTTAAATGCAGTTTTAAGAAACAGGAATAAATGGTTGATGGATATTGAAATGCTGCACTAAGGTGCCACCACATTGCACAGCTTGGCTTCCAAGAGCAAGAGTGGTTCCAAGATGATTTCATAATAAACTAACTTCAAGCTGAATAAATCAGTACTTGAAACTTATTTTCAGCAAATACTTCTCTTCTTCAGCTACAGAAACTGATTCTGTAACTTTTCCACTTGGCATATTTTGTCAGCACAGTAACTTACACCAGTGAAAAAGGGGCTGAAAACCCATCCTCAAACAACAAGACTGGCAAACCCCTCCATAACCTCTGCCCCCAAACTCACTGTAAAATCCCCCAGCTTCTCTCCCAAATTCAGCACTTCAGGAAGTGAGGCTTCTAACCTGACAGTTAAAGAGCCTTACACAAGGAGGCATGAGAATCCATATGATAAAACTAACTGAAGAATTTAATTTCTCTTTCCCCCTCCCCCCCCAAATCTGAGACTTGGTACAGGAACAGTCAAGTTAAAGCTAGATTTTTTTTGCTCTGTAGCATTTGACCGTGGTTTATAACGCTTTACTCTTTCAGGTGCACCCTTATTCAAGCAGGAAGGTGGATGGTCTTGCTGGTGACAGCATTGGAGCCAGTCAGCTGTACTCCACAAAGAGGGCAGTGACAATTCAGAGTCCTAGGATGGAGGCAGCATTTCCTTCAGAAGCATAAGACCCACAGCAAATAGTATCTCCTCATGAAAAGGAGGTTGGTGAACCAGCACTCTTACAGGAAAAGAGTATTTTTGAATTTACCAAGTCCCACTAATAACCTAGGGCTGAACAGACAAGACAGGGCAGCCCCTAGCCTGAGAAGGACTTCGGCAACTGCCACCTCCAAAGGAACAAGCAGAACCAGTTCTCCATTCCACAGTCCTGTAATAAGAGGTGACCTCTTTTTACTTTCTTCATTATGAAAAGGATGATATTCAAGATACCCCAGAAGAACTACTTCAGTTGTATGAGAATTATAGCAAGGTTACAATATTTAACATTAACCTCAGTAGGCACTTTAAGTTTTCCCATTCCCACCTCATTGCAAGTCAAGGAAAAACACAACCAAACACCAGCTTAACCACAGAAGCTGCAGAAAGCCCTGTGTCTGTATGATGCTCTAGACATTAACTCATTGCAGAACACTTTCAAATGCATCCTTCAGCTCATGCTGTTGCAGAAATAAAATAAGCACAACATGGCTTGATGCTGACTCCATACTCCAAAAAATGCCTGAGACAGACATATTTCAAAGAGATCTGTCAAGGTCCCCAAGGATTACAGGAAATGCTGAACTGTCAAGCCAGGTCATCATGGCTGCTCTAAACACATTGGAATTTTGCTTAACAAACCTCAGGAAGTCCAGCTTGGGGACAAGAGCCTGCAAGCAGCAAAGGTCATTTTACCTCTCCACAATACCAGTCCCCTTCTTCCCTATTTAGTATTGTTAGTTCAGTTATGTGCTGTTGAATCAATGAAGTGTGTGCAGAAAAAGCTCTGAAGAAGGCGACTCCTTCACATTGGAAATATGCTGTAATTTTCTAAGATCAGAAACTATTTCCAAGATGAGATGGAAAGGAAAAAGCAGGTAGCACACTTACAAAAAGGGCAATTAAGTTGTTCAACACTCTGGCATACTTTCAGTCTGCCAACTAACAGCAATGAACCCTCCCCTTTCTACATCTGGTTATGCAGTGAGCAGACAGAGCAGCCACCCAGACAAGCACAACTAGGAAAAATGGTTCACAGGGAGATTGGAAACTAATGGCCCAAGCCCAAGCCCCTATACTGCCACTGGAAGCTTAGTGGCAAGTTTTTTCCTCAGCTGTGTAACTTCATATGGCAGATGCACCCCCTTAGTACAAAAACCAAAACCAAACCCAAAACCAGACACACATGGCAATCCATGAGAAAGATTAGGAGCCAGCCAGCTCAACAAAGCCAGTCAGAATCATACTGCAGAGCCAGCGTGAGCCTCCCTTCCAGCCCACAGGCATTGGCAGGACATAACCATTTGAACATAGAGCATTTACATCAGGGAAGGTGAAGTCAGAAAGCAGCACTGTTTTTTGTGTCCAAACAGAGCATTTGCTGATAAACTCAGTTTGGTGCCACTAATTTCCCCTAAACAGGGCTGTAATCACCCTTTGAGAAGAGGCCAGAGCCCAGAGCCCAAAAAACTTCACCTCTCTCGAATTTGCCAGTCCAGAGAGAAGCTCCAGTGCAGCCAGAGAGATACTCATGTCCTGCCTCCACTGGGAGTTGAGTCTTTGGGTTACCAGGTGAATACTGCGTATCAGGAGTCCAGCAGCTGTATCTGTATGAAGAGCTAGGATATAACCCCAATAGCACATACCACAGGGAGGGAAAACAACTAAGCGTTAGTAACAATAAGCAAAGCACAGGCAAAAGCCAAAGCACACACATAAAATAACATTATACACAACCCAGAATCTGGATTGGTCAACTTTGACCCAGGCTGATCCCCTATACACACCAGCAGACATACAAAGACATTCAGACTACCTCATCACAACATGGGCTTTGTTTTCTTAAAAAGACATTTTGAGTAATTCCAGCTTCTGCTGCATTTCAACAGAACAGCCAGCATCAGGTTTTGCTGTTGTTTACTACTGTACTTCAACTGCTGTGACATTTTATAGTCTCAGAAAAATTTAGGTGATGTATGTAAGAGACAAGTACTTGTAGGCATCAGTAGTGAACTAATAGAGCACAGGTAACTTCAGATACTGATGCCATGAGTTACCCATTCTTTCTACACCTAGTATTTATCAAGAGTTGTACTAGTTAGATAAATGCATATTACAGAAGCAGCAGTCCTGGAGGAAAAAAAAGGGCAATTATTTCTAAACCTCTAATCATACCTGAATCTCTATGTTCTGTTTTCATTTCAAAGTACTAGGAACACAAATACTAGACATACTTCTTAAAACTGAAGTAGGCAAATGAATTTCAGAAACAAAAACTGCTACAACAAATTACAAAGAGACATGAAAACTATGGCAGCTAAGATAACCTTCCCAAAACACTGAAATCCTTCTCACACATTTCTGAAAGCCTTACCATTTGTGCATAGCAAGTGTAAAAAATCCAATCCCATGAATATACCACAAAAATCTTTCCAGTTATGACATGCTTTAAAGACCCAGTAAGTCAAATACTAAAATATTATTTATCTTATAAATGGGTATTTTTTACAAACACTTGTCAATGAAAACATACATGAATTAAATACAATTCAATGGTGTGCTAACAACTACAACTTTAATACTTTCAAAAAAATCTTATAGGGAAAGCACCAGCATGTTTATGTGAATCCCTAGAATATATTAAAGTCTTTCCTACTGATCTCCCTCTCCTCTCCTTAGTTATGAACTAGAGGAACAAAAAGTAGTTTTGGTTGGCTAGAGCAGAATCGTCAAGCAAGGCTCCAATATCACAGAGGGGAGCTGTTCTCATATTGACTTGGTCAACAGCAGTTCAACTGACCAAGACCAAAGCAGCAAATGGAACACCAGGATCCTAAAATTGGCCAGCTTACCAGCTACATGGATTTTACTATGAAGATCCAAAAATGCATGGTACAAGACATAACCTAAAGTTAATGACTAGATTCTTTTGTTATAACAAATGACACATCACAAGCATTCTACCTACATTCTTCCACAAGAACAGGAGTCCCACAAATGCTTTTTAAATACAGTTTAAGAAGAGGTGCTGCAAAAGTCAGGTAAGCATTTGGAATAACACCAAATTGAAACAATTAATTTACACTTGATGTACATTTATCCCGTTACTGTTCATGAAAACTAGGTATCTTGATAATATAAACTGAAGGTAAGCAGTTTGCATACATCTTTTTCATAAGCTTTTACATTCGTATTTTTAAAACATTAACAGAATCTTTTAGTAGGATTAAAAAACAACCACCAAAAAAGGCACACATGAGCACAAACTGTCACTAAACAAAGGGGCTATCCACCCTGGCTTCAAAACACTCCTGTGCATTAAGGTATTAGCCAGAACTAGGCACACAAACCCCAACCCCAATCCCCCCAGCACACAATAGCAGAGTTTTCGTCTTTACCATAGTCCCTGAGCAGGGCCTGGGCTGGTCTCTCGCTGTCAGGGGTGGTGGGCTCCGTGCTGCCCCCACTTGCAGTGCTGATGCCACTGTTGGTGCGGCTGTGGCTTTTGGAGAGGTTATTCTCACCACCATTCTGCAAGTTGAAAGCCAGCTTTGAGCAAGGAGAACATTATCCTAAGCAGAGTCCCTTATGCCAGAGGATGCTCTCAGACACAATCGGGGGGGGGAAGATAACCAAGCTTCAGGACACTAACTGAGTGCCATACAGGCACAGGGAAAGTGAGGAATGCATTCCTCCTGAAGTGCAAGCTTCCCAAACACAACACTCACCGTTTCCATCTGACAGCCAATGGCTTCCAGCAGTGCTGAATCTTGAACAATATTTAACATTGCACCTGCAGAATCAAATATCAGGAGGTAACTAAAGCCTGCAATAAAACATTCACTGCTAAAATGTACAGTTCTAACACACAGGATGGCCATCCTATTCTAGAAAAACTCTTACAAGAGCTTTATAAACCACAGGATGTGCTTCAGGCTTAGCCACTGGAAGCAGATGAGAGCCGAGACAGAGAGCTTTCAGCTATTTTAAAAATGCTTTGAACACAGGTTTTCCAAATTCCTCAGTTCAGAAGGATTGTGGTTTCACCAAAGGGCTGGAATCATTCTTCTTCTCCCATCAGATTGTGCTCATTTAAAAACTGAGGTTACACTTAAGGATATCTACTGAATCTCTCAATACAATAACAGCATTTGTTAGATAAATTAGTGAAATGAGCTGAGTAGTCCACAGACTCCTCAAGGGTTATACAGCACTGGCCTTGCTATGTTCTTGCCTGGTACAGAGAGATCCCTTCCCCAATTCCGTCATCAGGAGCCAAAAGACAGTAGGTGACTCTTTCCCAGTCCTAATGCACTACCAGTACCCCATAACAGAAGCCAACCAACCACCCCAAAAAGGAGAGGGATTGGAGGCAACCCTCTGCACCCCACCCACCCCCCGAACAAATTACAGCCCTAAAAAAAAGCACAAAGTAAGTCATTATTCCCACTTGGCTTTTCTCCAAGACCCGCGACTTGAAACGCTGCCATTGTAAGCATCAACTATGAGAACCTCAATCCCCCTGAAACAAAGAAGAAAGACACCCCCCCCAACACTTCATGTGATGGGTTTGTTGCTGCTTTATGTATTATTGTACATTAATATATATGCCCAGTTAATAATGCAAGCAAGCAGGACTATATACTTAATGCATGATCCACATTTCACCACTTATTTCAGAAACCACAAGCAAAGCTGTTCTTACACGTCCTACTTTCAAGTTATATCCCTGTATGCCAGAAGACACACACCAATATCCTAAAGACTAAACCCATAAATCTATAGTTTGTACATAACCACTGTCCTTATAACATAAATATTCTTCCCTACATGAAATGCATGGTAACAGGACAAACGCCTAGTCCATTCAGCAACCCTTTAAGACACCAACCCAAGGGACCACACTTGCCCTCATATTGATCAGTGACCAGTGAAAGGAAGCCCCAAACCACTGTAATACAGGAGCTTTACTTTTAGGAAGACATTTCTGCTCCTGCCCCCAAAATATGACTAGTATTTGCACCAGTGATAATCTGTGGGTTTGTAGAGCACATTAAGAATTGGTTTTGTTTCAATTTGGCTAAAACAAAACCAATTTCCTAAATTAGGAGACCAGTTGATAATCTGAGGTTGAATACACTGAAATCCTCTCTGCCTCAGACTCATCCACAGCCTCTCACTTTCTGTGCTTTTTTTTCCATCAGTGCCCAAAATCCTCAGCACGAAGTGCAGGGTTAGGCAGCCCTACTGCATCCAAACTAGCCGGTAGGTAGTTATCTTCAGCATCCTGGGAGACAGAACCACACACAGGTGTGAGACATTGCTAAATTGAAATTGTCAATGCATTCCGAGTGCCTCAGGCAAACTAGTGTGAACATTGGGAGCATCAGGCCAGGAGATGAGCAGGAAGGGCACAGACCTTTAACAGGCTGACACTGACACTCTGAGTGGCATCAGTTATTTTCTGCACCTCCTACCCAACAACAAATATTTAGGAAAATTCCACTTGCTCTGCGAATGCATCACTCACAACAAACATACAGTGAGCAGCTGGAAACAAAGACTGATTTTGTTGAGAAGCTGATGGCACATGTTAGCATGTCTAAAGTGAAGATTGATGAATCCCTCTCCAACCAAAGCCAGCAAGAAATAACTTCACATACAGAAGGAGGAGTTTAACACCAGGAATACAGGGGAGATGGACTGGTCTGGACTATCAGTGCAACAGTGATGGTAAAAAGCCAGTCAAGGCAGAGCATCTTCCCATGTGGATGCAAAACCCAGCTCGCAGTGGAGGGCTGCAAAAGGTATGGGCAGGATTGAACAGGTCATCACCCTGTGCTTCTGGAGGGGGTGCAGCCTGCTGGGCACTGATGCTTTGTGGGTTTCACCTGCAGGATCATTTTGGAGCCACAGATATCCTCATCCCTTCACTAGCACTGGTTGTAAATTATTCTTTCCTACTGTTCACCTCTAGTCTTCCACTAGTAAAGGAACTATTTCAACCACCCCAAGGAAACTTTACTCAAGTCTTTGCAGATGGGATTTGTTTCCCCTCACTTCATTTTTCATGCCATCATCTTGTCCCCCACTGTTCATCAGAGAGGCTCTCAGTCTCCCAGAACAGGGCAGACATCTCCCATCACAGTGTAAGTCTGTTTACTTTTTAAACAGACCAAAGGAAAGTGGTGTTGTAATTACTGAGAACACCATGTGGAATAAGGCACTTCTAAAGAAGGAAAAATAAGCGAGTGGGAGAATAAAAGACAAGTACATTTTCACCTGTCTGAAAAGATATCTAACTTGACAGATTACAAACTATTTCTGTAAGTTTTCAGCTTCTACGTACTTTCTGTGTATTCAGAATAATGTTACTACACATTACCCTCCAAGAACAGTTTGTTGCCAAACTACAATGCCTCTCCAGACTACTCCAAAGCTTTTCTCTAAGGATTTGCACAGCACTAAACAAATCTCATCTGGATTTTGCCAGTGCCAGACCACTGGTCACCTAGCATTTCAATTTGTTTCCAGGCTTAACCGTAGAATCATAGAATATCCTGAGTTGGAAGGGACCCACAAGGATCATCAAGTCCAAATTCTCTCTCTGCATTGGTCAACCTCAAAAGTCACACCTTGCCCAAATCATTCTTGCCCTAAATTTGACATTAGTCAAGTATCATTCCAAGTATCAAAACCAGCATTTCCATTCTTAGTTATGATTTACTTTTCCTGCTAGAATGTGCTTTACTTCTGCCTCTCCTTTTCAACTGTCATTCTAGATTTGTAAAAACAGAGAAAGATTACTTTAACAAAATGGTGAGGCTTTTGAAACAGTGTGAAAGAGATGACATAGTTGACAACCTGATAGGAATTTCATCTTTCATCTTGCAAAGAAACACATTACTGATAATCCATAGGATTCCATGACAGATTAAGACAGACACTTGTATAACACAGCTGAAAAGTTGAAATAACCTAGTATCATTTGAGTGTTGTTGGGATCTGTTTCTGTTTGCAAAGCTCCTATAAGTATATTCACAAGCCTCAGCTTCAAGGAGAGGAAGGTTACTGGCTTATCACACGCTGAGCTGTCATCATTGCTGAACTTCCCTTCCAGGACAACCTGAAGGAAAAACACATTTATTTCAGTATCAGAGACCACACCAGCATGGCATTTGCTTCAGAAGCCAATATCCAAAGCACACATTGCTCCTACTTGTGATACAGTCTCACTGTTACAGACTTGCTGTAAGAGTTTCACTGCTTAACAGAACAGTATCACAGTATGTTAGGGGTTGGAAGGGACCTAGAAAGACCATCTAGTCCAACCCCCTTGCCAGAGCAGGATCACCTAGATGAGGAACACCTGATGCAACACACAAGTCATCCTAATTCCAAAACAAACAGGAAAACAAAACTGGAAATGCCAAAGTGGTAAGTTTACTACCTCAGACTTTATGGTTCCAAAATGATGTGGGAGAGGCAGCAGAGACAGCAAGATGTTAATCGAAGCTCTTCTTAGCTCTGTGGGGTTTACATAGATTTTAAACTTGGAGAGTTCTCTGCAAATCAAAGCATCATACAGTTAATCAGCTTTGCATAGGAATCTGGGGCCAAATTTAAGTAAATTAAAATTAAATATACAGCCACACAGTGCTCTTAAATAATTTTCAGTATATAAGGCAGCTGTTTCTTTCCAGGCTCAGAAATCCCTTGCTAAGGATTCTGTGCCCCAAATCAAAGCAAGGAGCTGATGATTATTCATACACTGCATCTCCAAAGTAGGAAGTTTTGGTCGTGAGCCTCCACTGGCTCATTACAACTCAAACCCACCCAGGATTATCAGAGAGCCACAGAATCAGCTTGTGCTCATATTGCATAGAACACAAGCTGCTTAGCAAACAGAAGATCAACTTTTTTCAGCAGCCAGCAGCAAATCCTTCTCACTGTAAGACCTCTCCAAAAGAAGCAGTGGCTCAGATTTAAGCCCAGAAGATGAGTATTTTATGTGTAACTTCAAAATGATGTGCAGTACCAAGATATAAAATAGATGCACAGAGTAGTATCACTTAGCAACAGGTCCAGGAACCTATAAAGCTCTAACAAGTGAGGTTAGATCTTCTGGTTTGAGAACCCACACCAATTTCACCAGCCTGTCTAAACTATCAATTTTCCCATGTAACAATGGGTAAGATTACTCTCTATAATGAATTCATGGCAGCAACAGCCACCATGCCCAGGGAGGTGGTTGAGTTCCCATCCCTGGAGGCATTCCAGGTGAGGCTTGCCAGGGCTCTGGGCAAGCTGCTCTAGTTGGGGATGTCCCTGCTCACTGCAGGGGGGCTGGACTAGATGAGCTCCAGAGGTCCCTTCCAACCCAAATGATTCTATGATTCTAATGAATATCCTGTGAAACACTGATTTAAAATCAATAGGCTTTCGATATATTTGAGCTAAATCACTTTTCCCTATTCTTACAGATGCTGCTGTCCATCAGCGAATATGTAGATAACATCACTCACATATTTCATTTAAAATAGGCACTATTATTGCTTTAAAGAAAATGGCATTAAATAAAGCTTATGAAGTGCCACTATTGCCATCCCCAAATACACACACACACACTACAGAATTCCTGCAGTGAAAGCCACTCAAGAACACTAGAAACCCCTGAAGTTGATAAACACCTCCCCACATTTCTGATGATGTTTGTATGGAAACAGTCATTTACCTGTCAGGTAAAATAGTCTCAAGAGCTGAAATGAAGTAAGGAACCACGACATCAATTCCTTTCAGGTCACAGCAGAAGAGAGGAGGGGAGTTTAGAATAACACTTGCAAGGACAGGGTGGCAAACGAAATCTATCTGCAAACCCTGAATTAAAAGCATGTAAAATCTGACAAAGAAAGATAAGATTAAATTATTTGCACATAAAAAGCATCAGCATCCCACATGAACAAGAATGTGCAGAAACTATTCAATCTTTTTTATATAATATAACTTAAAAACCAGAGCTAGAAGATGTTTGAGTGTCACCTCACCCTACTTTAGCATAAGCAAATGCACTGAAACACAAAAACCCTCACAAATTGAGTATATTGCATGTGAAAAGCCACTGCAGCACAGTTTTATTGAAACCTCTGTCTTGTTGCAACACACAGACTGGGAGCTGTGCAAAGACAGCCCCAGAGGTTACTCACAGTGTTTGGATCATGTGCCCTCCCACTAAACCCTGCCCCACACAAAGATGGGAGGGAGACCTTGATTTTAACTCCCCAACACAAGAAAAATACAGTGAATGCTTTCAGGGTGGGGAACAGGATAGGAGCGACTGATCAGTGATATAGAAAATGAGACCAAATATAATCATCATCACCGTTCAAATGAAAACACAGTGGGGCAGGAACCTAGCTGGCCATCACTCTCTAGTTAGCTGCTTTAAAAGTTTCCTGAAGAGAATACTCATATCCCCTTTATTTTATTTTCTGAAAGTCTTGCAAACACAGAGGAACCTCACTGACTGACCTCATTAATGCTTATAAATATGTTAAGGGTGAGTGTCAGGAGGAGGGAGCCAGGCTCTGCTCAATGTCATCCAATGTTAGGACAAGAGGCAATGGGAGCAAGCTGGAACACAGGAGGTTTAGTATTAACACGAGGAGGAACTTCTTTCCAGTGAGGGTGCCAGAGCACTGGCCCAGGCTGCCCAGGAGGCTGTGGAGTCTCCTTCTCTGGAGCCATTGCAGAGCTGCCTGGACACATTCCTGTGTGACCTTGTCTAGGTGATCCTGCTCTGGCAGGGGGGTTGCACTAGATGATCTTTCTAGGGCCCTTCCAACCCCTGACATACTGTGATACTGTGGGTAAAAGAAACAGGAACTATCTATATACCGAACAACTATCTATATACAACACGCAAGAAATAAAACTGTTTAGTCTTCCCTGAAGTTTTGCTGTCACCTGGGACAGATCTACCTGAACAGCTTTTGAGAGAGTCACTATTTAAGACTGATTCTGGGCCTCTAGCCTTTGCTATTTCACTTTTCCACAAAGATTGGGGAAAAAAGGTACACTATGATAGGCAAGATTATCTGACTAGAAACAAAACAGAAAACAGAGGTAGTTCAGAACAGAACTGTTTGAAATAATGAAATACTAGTGCACCTCTTTGAAGGAAAAAAAACAGAAAGCAAACACACTGCATCCTAGTATTGCAGTGTTTGACAACCTAAGACACTTCATGGTCTAATGAAGTCTACAAAGCTTTGTCTGCACATTTATTTTTTCCAAATGAACAATGATCAGTGACAAGTTGAATAAATTACATAAAGCACAAGAGGGAAGAAAGTACCCAAAAAGCAAACCTTCCTTCAAGTTGTGAGACATTTTGGAACTTGAGGAAAACCCAATGAAAACCAGCATCATGAGAAGAGCAAAGGAAATCAATGCTCTGTTCAGCCAGGGATCCTCACCTACAGCCTCTGAAGGCTAACCAAGGGGATTCAGACAGCAACTGACTGCTGTTGCCCGGGAATGAAGTAGCACCATCAAGACATACCCACAAAGGAACTGGAAAATGGGTTAAGTACCGGGATAGGTAAGCTGGTAATATTTCCTCCCCAGTCTTCTTGCTACAAAATATCCTACAGAGTGTCCCGCATGCTTCTGCCCTTCCTGCTTCATAGTTGTCTGGGAATTCAGTGGCATCAAAGGTGGGGTTGGAAGCCATGGTGTCTGTGGACATTTGTGATCCCTTCCGGCGGAACTCCATGCTAGCTTGAGTTGCTAGAGCTGGGAAGAGAAAAAATAGCATTTCACTGTGGGTGTTACCACATGGAACAGGCTCATGGGATCCTGGACACAAAGATCAACTCCAATTTAGTAGTTATGAAGCTGTTAGTTCACTGTATTTGAGTCAGTGCCTGTTTAGAAAGTATATGTGGGTGTAACTGATTTTTTTCTCTGTAAGGATGACAACAATGACCTTCATATTCTAGAGTCTGTCCCAACTTCATGCTGGGAAAAAGTACACTTCTATCCAGTGTTAGCTTCCTGCCCTCTCTGGAGGACAAGGACCTTCCTTCACCTAATTCTAATATCTAGAACAATAATCCTTGCCTTGCTGCCTTAAAATACTAAAACCCATCTAGATGATGCCATTACTGCCACCTCCAAGCAAGTACTTAATTTTCAGCTGGCTGACTACTGAAATTGTAAACCAAATTTGGTTTGGGGCTAGCCAGCCTCCAGCTAGCAGGGAGGCTGGCCCCCTCCGACCCCACAAAAAGCCTCCTGGGAGCCTGCTGTTCCCTAAAGGGGACGTGGTTCTGCAGAGCTCTGTGCTCCCTCCCTGCAGGAGTGTTCTGGCAGTCCAAGCCAGCTAAATTCATGTCTTTCCAGAGAGATTTCTGGCCCCTCCTTCACATGCATATGCCACAGGAGGCTACCGGCTTTGCTGGCTTCATGCTTTCTTCCAGGATGACAACCGAAAAAAAGAGAGATGTTCGCAATATGATCTTTTTCCTCTCTTTTTTCCCTTGGACAATTTCACTCTTGGATTACTAATGGCAGGAAAACCATGTTCCTTCTTATTTTTAGCTAAGACTATACTGACTTTCAAAAGTTCTTCAAAAGCTACAAATCCAAACCACACATAATGTGTGCTCTTAACAGCATCATGCCAATGGAGTTCTACCATTACCAGAGAGCTTCCTCAAGCCTAGGACACTGGGGAAAGTCAGGTTCACATTCAGTCTTGCAAACAAAGACCTATGAGCACTTCAACAGTTGGAATATAAAGGTTTTTAATTTTTTATTTTTTAAAGGAAACATCCTAATGACAAGTATCTACTCTTAATTTTCTCTCTTTAAATTCAGTTTAACCTGCTGTTACCTGACAAATTTTCATTATGTAAGTAATAAATAAGCACAAATCTTTATGCATCTTCCCATGAGCCATTTTTTGTCCTAAACAAACTATCCAGCAATATACTGTAGTTGGAAAAAAACACTACATGCACAATGCATACAAACCGAACACTACGTCTGTAAAATAAGCTTTAAGTAAAAAAAAAAAAAACAAAACAAAACAAAACCAAACCATGGTTAGTGCAAAGTCCTGAAACTCATGACATGATCACAGACTAAAGTACAGAAAAGATGGGACTGATTCAGGCAGATTAATTTGCTTTTGCCAACAATCCTCCCCATTCAGAAACACACACACAAAAAAATTGTCTTTTTCAAGTAGAAGTGCAAAAGCTACAAGAGACAATGAGAATGAACAAATCAAAGATGGGCTTATGGAAAAAGAAAAGCATGACGGCAATTAAGGAAAAGCTACTGGTTCCTACTTACAAGATTTATAAGAAAGAAGAATTTGGATAAAAGATGCTGCAAGATAATAGAAATAAAATGGAAACAAATCAAAGGACAGCAGTAGTTACAAAATACTTTTAAGATGGTGATATTGTAATATAAGTTAAGAAGCTTTTAGCTCTTTAAAAAATAATTCAAAGCTTTATGATACAGCAAGCTTGTTAAACACACAGGAAATTGGCAGTCAGGTCCAAAACTATGGTTTTGAAAGTACCATGCAAAACAATAAACAAAAAGTTACAAAATACTAATAAGATTTAGAGCTGTTCATATCAACGTACATCTGTTCTTTAAGAGGGTGTATTAACCCCTCCCAGCTCAAGGTTTCCCTGTGTTGCACTGCATATGGAGTACATACACTAGGCTGTCCTAAAGCTCCTGTGACATGCAGGATATCTGGAAGGGGGAAGGTTACTTACCTGCTGAGTCTCCTCACAGGAATACTCCTGCTTCCAAACCCTGAATTCCCAATGGCATTGGGAAGATGGTGTTCTTCATCTTCCCCAAGCCAAGTTGCTAACAACCAGGATACCCTAGCATGTCTCCCCTGACCACCAGCACAATCAAAAATCTTCCAAAGGCAGACACTATCAGAAATACCAACATTCCCAAAACAATCTCCAGAGAAAGAGGAGCAGAAAGACTCCAGCAGGCCAATACCACGAGAGAAGGCCACCACCTTGAGAAGAGCTGCCTCTCTAAATGTGCAGGGTCAGATCAAGACCTGTGACCAAGCCCCTCAGTAACACTCAAGATGTCCTTAATCAGGGCTTCTTACAGTTTTCTTCCAGCCCAGAAACATTCTTTAGGATAGGAATATTAAATGACAGTAGGGCCAAAGGAGATGAGGGTAAAACTATGCCCCAGACTCCATCACTGCCAACAGCACCTGGGTGATACCAGCCAGCCACCCAGGTGAGACTACTGCAGCTGCTGGAGAACATAGCAGGGAGGTCTGTGCCAGACTGCTCCAGGCACAGGAATTCAGGAGCCCAGCACACTGGAAGAATCAGTTGCTGAAATACTGGCATGAGATAGTCAAAAATTTCTCTCATTTCTCATAAGTTGTTGAGGACAGCAACTAGCAGCAGCATACACACCCCAGAGCTGCTATGTTCTTAACTTCATGAAGGCTCCATAGGGAATTTCTCCTGAAGGCATTTTCTCAAGTACCATTCACAGGGAGCTACTTATGCCACACAAACAGCTAGATAAACTCCATGCAGCCATCTCATTCTAAAGACTACAGCAGGAGGATTCCGCTTCTTTCCAACCAGCTATGCATTTTTGAACAGATCATTTTTCTTCTCTCTGGGCACAGCAGAGTAATGTTCATTAGCTACCTGCTATTAAAGCCATAAAGCTTTGTCATTAAGCACAAAACCACTACACCAATGATGGCAAGATTGCTGTTTTACTTCAGAACCCAACAAGGACACAGGACTGTCTTGAAGGACAGAGCTCAAAAAGCAAACAGAAGACTGCTTTCCAAGTGTTAAACTTCACCAGGACTCAGCCATACACAGAGGACCTTCAGCTAATCTCGTGGGAGACAACAAATCTCTCTCTCTTCCCAAAGAGAGCCAGAACAACCACAAACACACAATACCTGTGATTATCCCGAATGGTGCAAGGGTTAGTACAAGAAGTTTACTAATGAAGATGACAGAAAATTGAGCAGTGAGGCAGAATCAGAGAAGAGCTGAGGCTGGAGGGGACCTCTGCAGATCATATAGTCAGCTTCACTCCCACAACACTCCACCCCTCCCCTCCACCTGCAAAGCCGGGTCAAGTGGAGCAAGTTCAGTTACCCTTCCAGGCCCACTCCTCTACCCAACCATATCCTCATCTCGGAACCTACAAAAAGATGCACATTTTTTCCACTAATTAATTTCCTTGACTTCTGTTCTGGAGGTTAAGGCATTCAAGAAACAAGATAACAAACTCCAGGACAAAGGGAAAAGCAAGGTTAAAGTGGTACTCATGCACATCAGTCTGAATCAACCGCTCTGTACTTCCTAAAGCTCAAAGAGACTTGTAAGATGGGAGAAGGATGCTGTGGTAGTCCACGTGGATCAGCAAGGTTCCTTTAAAAGAACTTAACTGAATTCTGAACTAGAACTTGAGTTGGCAGCTCATCCACAGGGTGACTTGTTAGGCACTGGCATGTAGCTTGTGAACACCTCTTTAAAAATCCTGTCACGTGTTCTCATTGAGCATGTGTCACATGCCAAAGAGGAGCAAGGAACACACACTAGAAAAGGCAGTGTTCCAGAAAGGTGTCCCAGGGCAGGGGATCTCTCTGCAGGACCAAAGAGTAATCTGTATCTGGATATGCCACCTTTATTTTTCAAAGTGTCCCTCAGTCCTCCAGTCAGCAACAGAACAGAGAAATTGTATCAGAGAGCTATAAGAAAAGACACTACAAGACAAACACTGAGGCACTGGAGTGTGTTCAAATAATAGCAAAGAAGCTGGTGAAGGATCTACAGCGAGGAGCAGCTGAGGGAACTGAGGTTGGCTAATCTGGAGAGGAGGTGGCTCAGGGGAGATCTTGTCACTCTCTGCAAGGGGGGAGAGGGGGGGGGTTCTCCCTGCAATAGGACAAAAGGAAATGGCCTCAGGCTGTGCCAGGGGAGGTTTAGGTTGTATAACAGGAAAGAACTTTTTCACTGAAAGAATGATTAGGCCTTGTCCCTGACTGCCCAGGGTGGAGTCACCATCCCTTAAGGTGTTCAAAAACCGTGTAGAGGTGGCACTTGGCAACATGGTTTAGTGACATGGTGGTGTTGGAATGAAGGTCGGACTTGGTTATCTTAGAGGCCTTTTCCAACCTTGATGATTCTACAATTCTGCTAGAATCACAAAACCTCTGTTTAGAACTGATGTTGTTGCACAAGCAGCATCTCAGCTGACAACCTTTCCAGGTTAAGCAGTCACTAAAAAATTGCTCATGATACAGGTGATGTCAAAATTCAAATTATCCAATCAATCTGAAAAGCATTAAGTATCAAAATAGATTAGCTGCAGATGGAACTGAACACACCTCACATTATGCCTTTCTCCTACCCAAGCTCAGCTATCTCTCTAGCAATATGTCATGGGCCTTTCACAGAGGACCTTGACCCTCCTACCACAGAAACCCATGACTGAACACCTTCAAAAACCACATCCTGCATTCCTAAAAACACCTTTTACAGTCCCCAAATCCTAAACCCATTGCCTCCACACAGGAATTTGTTACCCAACAAACAAGGAAGATCATCAGTTTAACTGCTGCTGTTAAATTTCACTATAAGCCAAACTTGCTACTGGAAACCTCCTCGTCCTCCTATTTTTCTTACTCAGGCCAGTGAGCTCATAACAGGTAGATCTCTTGGAATAGTTTAACAGGCATTCAAAATACTACATGAAGACCAGGAACATGCAAGAAGTGAGAAAGTTTATCCTTCTCCAAATATCACAAAGAATGCTAAAAAGCCTCTTTCAGCAGAGCACTACTGCTGCTGTCCTGTGTCAAATCATCTAACCTGAGCCCAGCAAAGCACAAGAGACAAAACAAACATAACTAAGAACTGAAGACAACCAAGGTATCAAGCCATACATGGAAGCACACAGCAACTGTCACTGAAAGGCAGCAACTTCACTTGCTATTTTAAGAACTTCTGTTTTCATAACACTCTCCAGAAACAAGAAGCACCACTTTCTGCCATAAATGGAGCGATGTTGGACAATTTTTCAAGTCACTATAAAAACTTGCTATGACTCAGAGATACTCAAGCAGATTTCAGATAAGGAAATGAACTCTTACCACCTAATTTCCTTCACTTCATAAATTTCCCCCCTCCAGCATAATTGGGACTACCACGCTTTTTAGACCAATGGAGTGTTTAATAGTAAAAAGTGGGTTGTTGGGGGTTTTTCTGGTTTTTTTTGTTTGGTTGGTTTTTTTTCCATTTTCAAGCCTCCAAACACCCCCTCAGCTAGAAACAGCTGCTGGTTCAGCTGGGAGAGGTAAACCACAACACAGCTCTGCAGATTTTAGTGTGGGCTGGTTTTTTGGGGGGTTTTTTTTTGGTTGTTGTTGTTTTTTTTTTATTCTGTATATGTTAATCTTGCAGGTAGGAAAAGTCAATAAACAACAAAAACTGTATGTATATTTTTCAATAATATTTACCAGTCATACTGCTGTCTCTGTTTACTCCATTATGAAGTTTACAGTGAACAAATGCTGCATCGAATAACCACGATCCAAAGAGGTTCAAGATGCTGTTAACCTTTGGCCTGCGTGGAGCTGGCAGTGGCCGTGGCTCAGAGCTTGTCTGGTTTGGGCTGGAGAGGGGAGAATTGGAAGAGGGTTGGTGCTGCACTTTTGAGGTGTGTGCAGTAGTTACCTATTGGAATAGAAGAATAGATCAGTTCCTAGAAGCAAGGAAATTACTTCCTCTGACTGAGGAAACTATTAAAAGGTTCAGCTACTTCAACAGAGGACATGAAAGCTTACAGTGGTGGTTTTCATGGTGGCTTTGTTGACAGTCACTGCCCGATGCCTGCGGTTGTGGGGTGGGGTGGTGTTGGTAGCAGTGCTCTGGGGCATGCTCAGCCTGTTCACTGGTGTGGGAGGTGCGCTGTCTGACCGCAGCCGGGAAATACCTGCAGACCAAGAAAGCAAGCAAGCTTTCAGCAAGAGTTCCATGGGCTCAGACAAGCATCCGGGCCTTCTGTATAATAGAATCATAGAATGTTAGTGGTTGGAAGGGACCTAAAAAGATCTAGTCCAACCCCCCTGCCAGAGCAGGATCACCTAGACAAGCTCACACAGCAATGTGTCCAGGCAGCTCTGCAATGTCTCCAGAAAAGGAGACTCCACAGCCTCCTGGGCAGCCTGGGCCAGTGCTCCATCATCCTCACTGTAAAAAAGTTTTTCCTCAGGTTAATACCAATCCTCCTGTGGTCCAACTCGCTCCCATTCCCTCTTGTCCTAACATTGGATGATATTGAGAAGAGCCTGGCTCTCTCCTCCTGAAATTCACCCTTAATGTATTTGTGAACATTAATGAGGTGGTCTCTCAGTCTCCTCTTCTCCAGGCTGAAGAGACCCAGCTCTCTCAGCCTGTCCTTAGAGGGCAGATGCTCCACTCCTTTCATGATCTTGGTGGCCCTGTGCTGGACTCTCTCCAGCAGCTCCCTATCCTTCTGGAGCTCAGGGGCCCAGAACTGGACACAGTATTCCAGGTGAGGCCTCACCAGGGCAGAGCAGAGGGGAGAATAACCTCTCTGGATCTGCTGGCCACGCTCCTCTTAATGCATCCTAGGATGCCATTGGCCCTCTTGGCCATCTATCTGTAGATAGCCTAGCTTTCCCCTCTGCCCTCCAGACAGAAGTAGTTAAGAAAAACATCATCCCTTTTTGACTGTTAGCAGAAATAAATGCATAGGCAAAAGCAGATCCTGCTTACATAAGATAAGCAATGGATTAAACAACAACAATGAACCCCACACCTTAAAGACATGGGAAAAGGCACATGGGAGGACCAAGGCTAGAAGCAGGCAGACAGAAAGGGGCAAGGTTCATTTGTCAAAGCCAATATAACAGCGCTCTCATGAAAAAATTCAGATGCCTCTAATCTCTGCCTTTCCTTCTCAACCATACCTCCTATGCCCCACTCTGAAAAGTCTCCAAGATGCCTGACCCTTCAAAGACAACTTAGCTCTCTAAATTAAGATGAAACTCATCCACCATGCAGTTTTCTCCTGGTTTTGTGAGCTGAAACAGCTTGCTGAACAGCCAAATATTAAGTCAGTACAAGAGATGGCGGAAGAAATCAAAGCAAGCTATAATTTTTCTGGCAGCAGCAGGACATTGGATCAGTCTTTATCCAGCTTCAGGAAAACACTTGTTGTATATAAAGCTAGTCTTCCTAACTTTGCTAAGAGCTCTCCTGGGCCCTAATGCATCCCAGCCATTGAACTCCAGGTGGGCTGTCATCACCACAGAGGTTTCATCTTGCTACAAAAATCTTCAGAAGTCTGAAGTCTCTCACTGAACATCCCATCAAAACCAGCAAGGCTCCTGGCATAATGACAGGACAGTCCGGGCTGCTGGGGCCTAGAAAAGCACTCCACAGCTGGCCAGTGTGGATGTTCTCAGCCCCAGACAATGTCACACTCCAGCACCACTGCATCCACACAGATGTGTATGTGATCACTGTTATGTCGAGTGGGAATGGAGTCTCAGCCAGCCAGCTCCAGAACACAAAAAGGACTACCACACCATTAGTGGGTTAAAAACCTCAGACTATTTTTGAAGTCCAGTAGTAATTCACTCCAACTCCTAACAGCAGCTAACAGCTGCTCATCTTTCTCTGCCAGAAGAGCTCCTCATGGGTCTTACATCACAAACTATTTTCTTCACTGAAAATTACTAGCCACACTTTCACAAAACCTTGTAAATAGAATGTTTTTCCTCAATATATTTAACAGTTTTAAAAAAAATAATTCAGTGTACATAGCCACTAAAAGACTGACAGAGTAACACAAGGAGATTGTTTTCATAAGGTTAGGCCATCTGTTGCCAACATACAATCCTCCTTTAACAAATTATGGCATTGTTTGACAGGCTTCTAAATATTTTGAATCTCACAGCTGGTATTAATAAAAAACAATCATTAAAGTGCCTTAAAACTGTTGACAGAACATCTGGAAGAACAGTGGACACAACAGGTTTCAAGATTCAGTATCATAGCTTAAGAAAAATTACTATTTGCTCTTTTACATCACTTCAGCTTTGTTTAAAAAGTCCTATTTCTACAAAAGTGAAATCTATAGTGACAAAAAATTGTTTGCAATGGGGAATAAAGTAACAACCAACCTTCTCCTTGCAATATTTTTACAGAAACACAGACTGTATTTCTCATAAAAGGAATCTTAAGGTGCTTTGCTTAAAAGGACTAAATCATTCAGGGGGTTCCAAAAGAACAAGCAAGAGCTGAAAGTAATTCCACACCTCATTTTTCTTCTGAAGACATTTGACAAATCTGGTCAAGTCTTCTGCAATCTGACATCAGCAAGATCAAAGCATTACCTAGAAATGCATCCACTAAACAGCTGATCCCACGCATGGCACGGAAGAATATCTGAGGCAGATGTTTAAGGCAGGGGTACTGATTCAGTTCTTGGGTCATCCCACTCACATTCAGAAACTGTTCCTGAAATTTCGGGGTAGAACTAATAATGGCTGGGTTACTCAAATCCACAGGATTACTGCACACAAAAAGAGCAAAATACATTTTAGTCAGTTCAAGAACAGCTATTAGGATTCTAAAAAAAAAATCAAGACAACAAGAGTTTAAGGCATTTAAAGAGTGACAACACAAAACAGCATCCAACATCAACGTATTTTTAGCTGTTACTCCATCCTAAGAAGTTCATTTTCACTTCCTGGGTTGACATTTCAAACATCACTCCAATACACTGAATGACTGTAATTAAGATCCAACGAACTAGAGCACTTGACAGAATAACCCCACTGCTGTGGGAATATTAATTACTTATGAGGTCTTTTGAACTCAATTTAAGAGGTCTTTAAGAGTGTTAAATGATTCTCAAAAGGTAAGCAACGAATTAAATATTGCCAAAAACAGTAAGAAGGAAGTGGGTTGTAGAACTTTGAGCCAATCTTCCTAACTGATACAAATCCTGTAACAGCAATTCCACATTTGAGGAGCACAGTACTTGGGACACTATTATCACAAATGAAGAACAAACAGAGGGTTTTTTAAAATCTACTTCTTAACTAACTAAACAGACTAACATTTATCTAGCTTTAATTAGTAATTAATGTTTGATACACAAAGTTTAATATTGTGGCCATTCAGAATCTTAACGCAATGCCATTCCCAAGCATGCCACTTGGTTCTGCTGTGTGCTTAAGGAAGAGTACAATGGATTGTTAAAATTAACTGCACAGCTTTCTTAACCAAATCAAAGAGATACACCAATTTTAAAAACAGTCTTTTGTAGGTTAAATTTAACACCCTGGAGAACAAATGAAAGCAGTATACATCTCTCAGAGCTATTTTTCTGCTCTACCTGTTTGCTGTCTCAGAGAAACAAAATTGTATAGTAGTCTTATTTTTCAGATCCCCAAAATGTCAAATAGCTACAAAACTTCAAATGAACTGGTTTATATTTCAAAAGAGTCAAGAGTTCAAAGTTGAACAACCCACTCAGCCTTGCCCTGAACTGCTGCAGGGCACTGCTACAACAAGTCTTTTGCACTTTATTTTATTTAGGTGCTTCATCTTAGCAATCTCCAGAGAGATTTTTCACTTGTCGTGCTACTGTACAGCAATGATGCAAGAACCTGAGCAGCAGAGAGCTGTAATCACCATACCTCAGCATATGTAAAAAGCGAAACCAAGTTTGTGCAACACACTCATTATCCATTTCAGGAGGAATCAGACCAGCATCTTCATCAGGAATTTTAAATGGAGGAAATGATGGTCCATATGTAAAACGTAGCAATCTAGAAAGCAAGTCATGCAGGTTTGTCATTCAAAAATTGGAGCCTCTAAGTTACCAGCAGTCCACAGGTGAGCCTACAAGCAACAGGGCAGCATCTCAAGTTTTCCTAGAGATCCCTATTTTATACAATCACACAGCCCTCTAAAAGCTTTGAGGTACACACCTTGGAGCCTGCCCATAGGTCCAACGAAATCCAAGAGCTGTTAAGGCACTAAACCCCCTCAGGAGCTCTCCTGGCTGTTTAGCCAAGGGCGTTACCAATGAACATAGGCACATAACTGAAAAGAGGTAACATAGGAAAGGAGGGGGAAGAAAAAAATAAAAAAAGAGAAGGAATTTAAGCTCTAATCCTGAAGGATCTTCAGCTCAAGTGTTCAATGACATCAGCAAGTAACATCAGGTTACAGGTCTAAATTCCAAGTCACTGGTAACGGATATTTACAGCAGCACCCTTAGCAACACTCACTGCCATCCCACAGTCAGCACAGCATTTGCAATCCACAAAGGAGCAAGCTCGCCAAGAGAGATGCGCTACACTTTGGAGAAGCAAGTGCTGCAGAACAGTGAAGAGCAAACCCACAAAGGGCTTTGCAGTAATGCACTATCGTGAGGATAATGGCTCAGATAAATGGAGATCTTCCTCTTACAAGTGCTGTAATTACCTGACCAGTCACCAATAAACTTCACTGAGCCCCTGCTGTCCGATTTGTCTAATTTGACCCAACATTACTGAATAGCAGACTAAAACAGGACAGAAAACCCGCAGATTACTGTGCATCAACAGAACTAAGACTGTTAGTCAACAGTGGAAGATGAAGTGTGGGCACAGTGCATGGATCATAACATCAATGCATGTTTTGAGACAGAGCTGCTCTTTTCAGATCAGCAAATCATAAAAGGTCTTCTGTTGTACAACACTATAGCTAATAAGCTAAAAATAGCTACAGCAGTAGCACGTAAAATACGCACAACTTATTGCAGCTTATCACAGAAATACTTACTGCTGCCTCCAGAGAGCTGGGAGAAGGAGATCCAGACCCCTGCTCCTCACTGATTTATTTAGTTCTTTCCTCTAGGAGGCTGAGATTTGCCCCACAGACTTTACACCATGAAGACCCCTGTACTAAGGGTGCTGAGACTTCCCTCACTGTTCAGGGCGCTCTACTACAGCCTAACACTGGCCTGCAGCCTCATTGTCACCACACCCAGCATGGCTTGGTGCAACTCTCCTCTAATACTCTCTGGAGGAGAAGACCACTGCCCAGAGGAGACTCTGAAGTCTGCCTCTGGCTACATGGCAAGCAGCTATAGGATGGCTTCAGCTCCAGAGGGCAGGAGGGGTAGCATCCAAGAGTCTACTCAAATACAGCAACATGCAGTCCTAACAGGCACCTAATGATTGTGGTAGTGACTGCCATTAAACAGCCAGACTAGAACACTACACTAGTGTTCATGACTCATTCTGCACAAGACGTGGAAGAGTCACAGTGACGCAGTCTAACGCACACGCTATGTAAAGTGCTAGATATCAGAGATGCTGAGATTACACAGTCCCAGAGATGATCCAGTGGAGATCTTCACTTGCAGAGAGAAGACACACGTGTAAACAATAGAAGCCAAGGCAAGAGGTCTTTGCTTTGCTCATTTACTTTTGGTTTGCTATGAATTCCACAAACAAACAACTCCAGAGAAAAACATGTATGCTGTTATCAACACCATCCACGTGTTCATTTATTTCCATGGGATTTCTCCTACCTGGAAGTAAGGGCACAGATGACCTTGCTCCACTGCTCCACTACTGCAGGGTGATGTCGCCAGTTGGCCACCATCTCTTTGGCAGTTTTCCAGTAGGGTGGTGTTGGGAAGCAGCGTGTACAAGCTAGCAACCACACCTCAAACAGCACACCAATTAATTTCTCAGCCAGGTTCTCAGCAATGCCACCTTGGAACAGAAACAAAGCATGCCTTAAGTGAGCATTCCTTCTAAAGAATTTCAACTATCTCCCCAAGGAGATCACAGTTTAAGTGCCTAAAGATTCTTAAGTTCATTTTTTTTTAGTCATTATTCACTTAAGAGCAATTCTCAATTGCTTCCTACAGACAATTGGCCTTTTTACAAGGCCAAACAAAACAAAAAGACCAGCCACATGTGTGTCACTAAGGGACACTAAGATTTCACTGATTTTAGACTGTCTTCTATTGCCCTCTATCTATATTGATGTATTTTTGTTTAAAATAGGTATAAACCAATAATATTATTTTCCTGTAGCCAGGCCAAACAGCAAGACACAAATGTGAAACAAATAGGAAACAGAAGAACACTGTCTGAAACAGTTCACCATGAACTGTGTCTATAAAGGAACTGTTTTGCACAGACAAGTTTAGGAAAACTCAGCTCCAAATCTGACAATGTTTTATTTCAGAGTAGTGTGAGCAGAATTAGGAGTGAGCTATTGAACTTCAGTGGCTTTTAACAGGTTTCCCCCACCCCCCTGGCAGCTCAATATCAAGCAGAGCCAAAGGTTTTTTTCAGTAGTTGAACCAGATGAAGTTGAACATGAACCTTGCACAGTTGGAGCTGCTAGAAGGGTGTCATTGATCTGAAGAAGAAATAATAACAAAACCTCCCAGGTTTCTCTTGCCATAATTGTTGACTCACGAGCCAGTTTCTGGACAGCTTTCAATACCTGCAAGCACAATCTAATCTGACTAGATCCTGGGTCTGGCCTGCAAAAGAAAAAAACAATACCTGAGTCTCTACACCAGAGCTATGAAGTGATGGTACAGTAATCTGAACTTTGAGCAATGACAAGAGGAAACATCTGTATTATATAGAACAAGAGCCAAGAATAGGAGTTAATATGCTTCTGTGCAACCTAACTCTGGCTCTAAGCATCCTATCTCTGCCTAAACGAGAATGTACCATAACACAGAACTCAGCACCACAGAATGAACACTAATTGGACCAAGCACAATCCATTATCCCAAATAAATTATCTTAGACCAAGCAGTAAGAATGCAGTTGAGACATCAGTAATTGTTACACATGTAATTCAGAAGGAAAGTAGCAAAATTAGGAGATAATATTATTAATAAACTAATTTAAACTCTTCCTAGTCCTCTTCTTGCTTCCAAATGTAGATCCAACTCTTAATCAATTCCTTGGATTTAGGAAAAGAAAAAAAAAAAAATCTAGAAGAGGGTCATTAAATAGAAAAATCCAACTAAAGAAAGGAGAAATAAGTAGGGAAGAAAGGGAACAAGTTGATACTGTCAAGGTTTTCCCTACAGTAACAAGCAGTTTCACACTGTCCCTGCTGAGTCACTCCTGGAGTGCTGCAGAAGTAACACAAAGCAGCATGCTCCCTGCCCATCAGTTAGTCTGGACAAAGCAGAATGGGTACAAAATAGTAACATAAACTGCTCTGGAAAGTATGTTTACATTGGTAAACAAAGCTAAGGAAAACTAGAAGTTTAAAGGGTGAAAGAGGAGATTGCAAATTAAAGCGTGCAATGCATGCTGGCCACATTTCAAGTCATGCCTCATTTCCTCATCCCTCTGACCACTTACTGAAGGGATGAAAAAAAATCATAAAAATACAACCCTCCCACTAGACTCCTCGGTAGCATTACCAGATTCCTATCAAACACTTTCATGTGGTATGAACTCACAAGCCATGCTGCTTTGTAAGCATCTCAAGAACATGCTCATCCACTAGACAGTTGTGCTTTTCCTAGAGAACAGTAGCTCACATGGAGATACCTGACAGACACACTTCAGAAACAATACTGACTCTTATCTTGATAGAATGGATGTTGTATTACAGCAGTGCAAACAAGGTGACACTCACACACAGTTGCAGACTTCTAGTCACCATTAAGGATCTCAGTGGGTTGCTTGATGCCAGTGCTAGATCCTTACAGAGTCTCCAGAGAACAAAGCTTGGGACAAAAAAAGCCCTGCCCTACTTTTTTCCCCTGAACGACAGAGCAAATACTTCAGTCAAAAGATATCCTTAATCTTGACAGGTCTGAAAGGTAGAAGCCCATTTCAAGACTTTTTTCCCTAACAATATAAGGAATCTATAAAAAGGGGGATTACAAGTAGGAGCTCCATATGCAAGATGACTAACAGGATACTTCTGAGTTCATCTAGTAAAGGCAACTCAAGTCCCCATTTATCTATGAGTTCCTCTTGTGCACAAAGTCAACTGAATGGTAAATGGCTGCTGTATTTTGTAGCCTCATATCTAGATTTCTACAGAACTTTGGGTCCCACTCTCCTTTGCAACAAGAATTCTTCTCATGATTTCCTATGAGAAGCGGAAGTCATTACAAAAAACCTATTACACTTGGGTAGTCACACATTCTGCAGTTTCTCAAGCAAATCCAGACATTCCAGCTGTGCAAAAGACCTTGGTATCTACAGCTCAGTCTCCTGGGGAGACAGGGGGAGAGAGTTATTTTATTTCTATGCCTCCAGCAAGAGTTCAGGGCACTGAAACTTCATCTGACAGCAGTAACTACTGCTGCTAATTAATCTGCAAAGCTTCCTGAGTATCATAGGGTTGCTAAAGCCAGAAAGCCTGGGGACTGCTTAAATGTGTCAAGAAAGAAATGCTCACTTTGAGGTGGAGAGATGGTCAGGGCTGGAGGGAAGGATGCAAGAACCCTCTCTAGTCCCTAGTCTTCTTTTCCAGCACCACAGTATTTCAAGGGCTGCGCATGTACATATTTGGTTCAGCTGAACACTCGAACTAGAATGATTTGCACACAGCTGCTCTGTATTTGGTACATGCATGTTCCTGAGATGCTATTTAAGCTGAACTGCTCACTTAAGGCTGCTGCATTTTGCATCTCAACTACCCATTCTCCTCAGAGTCTGAAATCCTCCTCACATCTCTAGCCCACCACTTTCAAGGCAGCCAAATCAAGAGCTACATCATTTCTAGGAAAGCAGGATGAGGAAGCTACTCTAATCAAAACCCTCCACAGGACAAAGGCTTATAACAAAGGATTAGTATTTTCAACACAAGGACAGGAGATTTTTTCCAGACACCTGCTACAGGAGCTTCTGGGTAAGCATTCTACAGGGGTCCACTGGCACCAGCAACCTGCAAGTAAAACCAACAATTCTCCTCTTCCCCTCTACAGGCATGTAAGAATAATGAACCTTTGCTTTCACTAAGCAAGGCTGCACAGCTGAGTTCTACATTTAATTTCCATTCTGGAATGTCTTCCTGTTGCTGGAATGAATTCTGAACAGAGCTCTCTGGAGGACAAAACTTGAACTTTAAGTTCTTTTTCTTGAAAACAGAGTAAGGACTTCAACATCAAGAGTTGACAGCAGCAGCCATAAAAACTGTTTCAGATACATCTCAGAGGCTTTTGAATGAAAAAGAACATTAGAGGTACACAGAGAGGAAGGAAGTGTTTAATGATTTTTTTCCAGCCTTCTCTGTCTCTAGATGTTAATTATTTTTCTCAAGAGCCACCATGTGCGGTCTACCACACTACATGGAGTTCCATCAAGTGAAGCTGGCAGAGAAGGGTGGAATGGCAGCTTGGGCCAACAAGCATTCAAGAAACAGGACTACTGAATGGCCTGCTACCAGGGTCCCTATGGTGAAAACAGCTGAGGGATCATAGCAACAACTCTTTAAAGGCCTAGTGAAGAATTCATTCTTCATGCCAAGAGAATAAAGGTTCCCTGGCCCTATTCTGCATAGATTAAAGCTCAGAGACAACCTTCTGCAGAAGTCTAGTCCAGAAGCATGCTTTCCTCATAGTTGTGCTAGTGCCCTGACCAACCTTGAATGGCAATTAAAATGTCTTTTTCACAAGTTAAAAGCAATGACAACTAAGGTTAGGTGGTAGCCTTTGAAGCAATCAATAAATAACAATAAACTCCTCATTTGAATTTGTAGGAGCTATTATTCAAAGCCTTTTATTAACAAAACCCTTAAAGTTAACTGATTCAAAGGCAACACAGCATTTTGAAGGCCACTTGCAGTGATACACTAATAATACTAATAAAAGCAGATGATCTGGTACTTACAGACACATATTAAACATTGACCTGAAGTAATTTCAGGTAGCTAATATTAAAGTCCTGTTTCACAAGGCACCATTAAAACATCTTCTCTTACTTACCCAACATGTGTTCAACTGCAGGAGGTAAACTTGTCATAAACTACAAAGTATGATGTTTGAGCACTCTGACAAGATAACTTTGTCCAAGACCTAGAACACTACCATCCAAGCATGTTTTGGGCAACATTAGGTTGTTAGACAGGCAAGCACACTTCCACACGATAGTTCTGAAAACACCAGTGGATGACAGCATAATTATGCCCATTTTACAGGCAGCAAGAGGTAGGCACAAAGCAGTCATTGCAAGATCCTCCAGAACATCAAAAATGTGGTCAAGTCTTGAGTAAACAAAGCACACGATTGCTGTGAGGTGCTCCTATTTATCTCAGTTTTATTCAGTATCAAGCATGTGGTCACACAGTGATGCTATTTAACCTTTCCCTCCACCCATCTAGTAGAGACGGGTCTTAAAGTTCTTAGAGCAGTCAACATTCCACTCTACAAATAATCTGTAATTCCCATTATCTGACATTTTGTTACTGAAAATCACAAAACTGGTTTAGAGAGACTTTCCTCCTAACTTTGCAACACCAGCAGTCTTATTTTAATCAAGAGCCTCCATGGCTCACCAGGCAAGTTCTTGGACAGGTTACCCTGCTGACTACAGCTTCAAATCCTGAGCCTCCCAAGTGTCCCAGCCCCAACACTCACCTTGGGACAAAGAGATTTTGGAGATGTTTGAGAATGCTCTGAACATAAAGGTTTGGTTCCTTAATAACAGGTAAAGGAATGGAGTCCTTGGGTAACACAAGAGCCATAATCCAATCTGTATACACGTCAACACAGTATTTCACAGTATCTCCATCCAGAGGGAGAGTCAGTCCATAGCAAACCACCTCCATTGTCCATTTTACCTAACCAAACAAAGCCAATGTTATTAAAAATATATAGTAGCAAGTAAACAAGGGTCAGAGCATATTGGTTCTAAGTCAATGTAACAGCAGGTATGTGGTACAGGCAATTCTACTTAACATATACTAAGAGAAAACATCAAGTCATTAATTTTGTATATCATACATTATGAATAAATGGCAAACAATCCTAATTCATGATTCTTTTTAGTCTCATCTGTAGAGAGAACTCTTCAGAGCACACAAGAACTGATGCAATGGAAGATTTTTAAATTCTAGTAAATACTTGTACTATACAAAGACTTTTTTCTTTAAGACATACTGTTGCTTCAAAAATGAAGGCAATTAGAAAGGTTTTGTGTGTTAGCTGCTAAATTCTCTGGCTGGGCTTTGCTTTGGTTTTTTTTTGAGGTGTTTTTGGTTTGTTGGGGTTTTTTGCTTTAGTCTGAACTTTCTGGTACAGTAGCTTACAAAAACACTACTAGGTGAAAAGGCACACTTCTGCTATGAACTAGCTGTTAATAGAAGCCTTACGTAGATTACTAACCTAAAAATACAGCACTCTGCACAAAAGTTGGACTGTTAAAGAGAAAAAAAAAATAGAAGATGCTATGGAAAGTCATGAAGTTGCCACTCTTAGCATGAAGGAATCTCTGATCTCATAGGAAATGCACTTACTTCTTTGTCTGTTTTCAGAAAACTCTCACTTCCAACGGATGTAATTAAAGCTTGTCCAAGAGGACGCACCACTGCATTTGCCACCTCTCTCCCCACACTTTCAGGATAGCTGTGAAGCACACTGTTATTACCCTGATCATTTTGAATGACAAGATGCAAGGATCTCCACTCTGAGTACATAGTGCCTCTAGGCTACAATCCAAAAAACACCTGGGGGACAAGGAAGAAAAAAACCTATAATTAGTAGAAATGTTTATGACATAAGTTACCAAAACTGAGGATGTTTCCCTTGTAAATTCAAGATGCACGAGTCCACATCATACACTTGGAGATAGATGTTCTACAGCTGGTTTCCAACCTCAATGGTTTTTAATATAGCTGCCAGTTTGATTTTTAAGAGACGATCACAGTCAGCTTCAGCCCATGTGAAACACTTCAACTTGAAGTGACTTCATCTCACACAACTTCTGCCTGCACCATCCTTGAAGGAAAGATGCTTTTACTTACATGACTTCTTTGGCTAAACAGATCATCATTCAAGTACTTTGTTTGTATAAGCAATGGCTCCAATTCACACTTTGTTCCCTTTCTCAGCTCAGTACATACCAGGAAACTTCCAGGAAAATAAATCATCTCAGACAACAAAATTTCAGCCTCTTCTTACACTCACGCAGTACTTCTACAGCATGTACTACTCAGAACCGGAAGAATTTGATTGACTGACAAGGAAGGGTGCACTCTATCTGAAGTGATTTCCAGACTGACTAAGCCTTGGTGGATCACTAGCTTAAACCCAACATCACTTTGTGTATGGCTAGGCTTCGCGAACAAAGCTCCAGGGAGGGCTCCACCCANCATCACTTTACAGTTTCATTATAACACTGCATACTGGTACCAAACCTAAGGCACTAGAGTATGCAACAATGCATCCCAAATTCTTGTAAAGTCAATACACACACAGCGTCACTCCCTACCACAGATCTGTCCCAAAGATTCAGGACAGAAAAGCTACTAGAAAATTTCCCAAGTAGCGCTCTCAGAACAAGAGAGGAGAAAGAGTACTGCTTTCAGCAATGCTCACAGCACAGCTCCAGTTGTGGATTTTCCCTTATGCAGATTAAACCAGCGCAGGGAGCCAGGCTGACAGGCAATGAAGCAGGTTTTTGCAGTGGGGGGTTTGGGAGGGGCGTGGGGAGGTTGGCACTGTTTTAAAACCACAACCAAGACAGGCAGATCAGAAGCTGCAAAAGTTAAGCTCTGTTTCCCCAGTCACTGCAGCCAGCTGGTGCCCAGAAGCAGGGCATCATATACCCTTCTGCCCCGAGAGCAGTGGCTCCTACTGCATCACCAGCACAGCACTCACCTGCCGCGCAGAAACAGGCTCAGGAGCATGGCCAGAGCCAGCAGCCTCAGGCAGCAGCAAGGCACTGTGTGACAAGGCCAGAGCTAGTCCCAGGATCAATCTCACCAGCAGCAGTGGGCAGCTCAAGGAACTCTGCCATGCACTGCAAGTTTAGATCTACACATCAAAACATTCAGAAAACTAAGCCAACACTTAGCATTCTTTCTGCTGAGATAGCTTTTAGCTGGACCTAACTCAGGTGATATAAAGATCTGTGCCAGCACAAACGAGCAATGAGGACACAAGGCTGGAGGGGTGGCAGTAGCATCCCTTCTGCCAGCTGCAGTCTTTGGTACCCACTCACAGGAACATTAACCCTGCTGCTGGAGCAGGTAGTACCATAGCAGCCTAAGCCATCAGAATTGTGATTGCACTATCTCTCCCTTTCCTCCTTTCCCTTCAACACCAGCAATCTTTCATCAGCTAAGTTAGGTGACCATGTGAACAATAAAACAAGGAACTGAGGGAGAAAAGCAAGGAGTGCTCACCAGCCCCAGCTCAAGCTGTCACGCACAGCACCCTGAGGACCCTCTGCCAACTCCCATTTGCTGGCACATTCTGGAAGCCAGTTATTTATACAGAGAATGTTTGGAATGCTTCCCTTAGACATTTCTTGGTCCAAAACCAAACAAGAAGCCAGGCATGGAAATACACCTTCCTAGGGACAAGCCACCATATAAGCAGGTCTGCCTATTCAACTGACTCCCCAAGTGTTTATTTACACCCAAAATCCATTTAAAAAGCTGGGAAGGTAGTAAGATCTTGGTTTTCCAAACTATGTTCTTCCTGGTTTGAGGCAGCAATCATGTATGCTTATCTGATAGCAAATTAATCAGAGCGGCCACAGCCTGCAGGAAGCATATCCACTGCATCCTTTAGGCATTCTCTCTCCTCTGGGGACTGTGGTAGGGAGAACATGTGTGCCACTGTAGCCAAAACCCTCAGGCTTAGAGGAAATCAACAACTCCTCCACTGCTCTTGGGGGACACAGAGAAGTCACCAAAAAAACCCACATCCAAATAAACAAAAACAAAACAGACAAAAAAAATAAGTTAACACAACCCACAATCCTTAGTGATGCCTTCAGTTTCTGCTTAACTTCATTATACAAGTTTTCCCACTGCCATCTTCACCTTTTTTTTCCATGTTGTACTTAGTCACATGGCTAAGTGGCACAGTGGTGGTGGGTGGATGGTTAGACTTGATGATCTTAGAGGCCTTAATGATTCCATGATTCCTCATGAGCATTTGAGGAGCTCTGATTTAAACAAACCGAGGTCAGCCGATAAGGCAGCATGTACTTCCATCACCACACTCCAGCTGAAGGACTGACAACAGCTCATGGCAGGAACTTATCAGTGTGCCAATAACTGCAGGCACACTCACTGTGGCTACCCTTACACCAGAACCCAGTTCTCAGAGGCATGCAAGTGTTGCACAGCACAAGCAAACTGTAGGCAGCACCTCTGTAGGAGCTTTCTCTTCTAGGAGACAGAAGTCAGAGAGGATAGGAACTCTCAAGTCCTGCTGCCCTTTGGAAAACCCTCATTGCAGTAGGGCAAGGCAGCAGAAGGACAGAACCACTTGCCTTCATGCAGCTCCCTGCCACGCTGGAGCAAAGACACAAAGCTCTTTTGGGTGACCCTTCCCTTCTTTGGGTGACCTTCAGAGAGGAAGAGCATTTGGAACATATACAGGACAGATCTGATACACCATGGTTGAGAGGTTTAGCAGCAAGACATAACCAAAACATCTGGTGCCACACACACTCAGCCTGCTGCCTGACCTTCATACATATAATTATCAAATTTGTATCTTATTAATAGTCTAGATTTCCTTTGGTCTCGCCATAAAAGAAATCTCCTGCTAGTCTTAAAAGGAATGCTGAAACAAATAAATGCTTCAGATCTAAAATCCTTTTGAGGTGGGGTTTCCTAGGGTATTGACATATTTGTTCTCTATATTTAGCAGTAACAAGTTTTTATTTACAAGGACTAAAGTTAGAATCATAGAACAACCTGAGTTGGAAGGGACCCACAAGGATCATCAAGTCCAACGCTCATTTAGGCACAGGACAACCCCAAGGTCACACAAGGTGCCTAAAGGCATTGTCCAAGTGTCTCTTAAACTCCACAAGATTTGAAGCCATGACTACCTCCCTGGTGAGCCTGTTCCAGTGCTCCACCACCCTCTGAGTAAAAAACTTTTTCCCTAACATCCAGCCTGAACTTCCCTTGGGGCAGCTTCATACCATTCCCTCGCGTCCTGTCACTGTTCACTAAAGAGAAGAGATCACCCTCCACTCCTCCACCTCTGGTGAGGAGGTTATAAACTGCAATGAGATCCCCCCTCAGTCTTCTCTTCTCCAGACTGAACAGGCCAAGTGATTTCAGCATTTCTTCACATGACTTCCCCTCCAAGCCTTTGTGGCCATCTTTGTTGCCCTCCTCTGGACCCTCTCCAGCAACTTCATGTCCTTCTTGTATTGTGGTGCCCAGAACTGCACACAGTACTCCAGGTGGGGCCGCACCAGTGCCGAGTAAAGAGGAACTATCACTTCTCTCGCTCAGCTAGTGATGGAGTGCTTGATGCACCCCAGAATGTATTGGCTGCTAAGGCACACTGCTGACTCATCTTCATCTTACTATCAATACTCCTAGATCCCTCTCAGCAGTGCTGCATTCTAGTTTTTATCTAGCTTAATGCTCGAC
>VWZO01003138.1:13200-76120 GCA_013396975.1 Bucco capensis
GCCCTGAGCCACTGCTCCAGCCTACCCCACATCCATTTATTACCGTGGTTACCATTGTCACCAACCTGGGGGAGGGGGCCGCGGTAGCAGAGCAGTTTGGAAAACACAGCAAAGAGGAGGAGGCAAAGGTGGACACAAAGAACTTCCTGTTTCAGGTACCCCATCACATAAGCTCACACTGCGGTTTTGCTAAAATCCATATTGAAATTACCCTCTAGGCAATGATGCTAGACAAGGGGAGCAAATTTCTGACATAATTGAATGGGGCAAGAGAGAAGAACTAAATATGTTTTGAAAGCTACTAAAAGAACGGAAGTCTCCTTGCCATGAATTGATAAATTGTGCATCTCAGAAATCATAGTACGGGAAAGATAATGGAATAATTTTGAGTATCCTTCAATAACTCTGCAGCCTGAGCATTTCTTTAGATCGACCAATACTACTTGTGGGGAAAAAACCCTCCCAGAAATACTGTCTTTTACAGAGCTGGCATAAGATGCAATGAATCTCTAAATGTTGATTTTAAGAGTGTTTACCTACCTAGGAACCTGTTTTATAGAATATTCTTTTTTTGGACTATATCTATTGCATTAAGCCTTGAGATTTTTTTAGCTTACTTCAGTCAGAGCAATGACTATTGCTATTACGTGCTAGAAGCAGAGGCTTTAACCTTACAGTACTGCTTTTTACATATATAAAGCAATTATTTATAGCTTAATTGTATGACAAGTCGAAGGGAAAGGTAATTTTGTACAAGAGTCGTACTATAATGAATAACTTTGTTTTTCTTTAACAGAATTCCTGTAAATACTGGTAAATATTGCTGGTGGTGTGAATTCTGGAGATCTATTTTTGCTACACATACTACCAAGGCTTTGCGAATGGTATGAACATGCGCTATTGACTATTTACTGACAGTAACCAGCTGGGCACTTTGCTGGTGATGTTTTCATTTTCACATACTGATTTTTAAAAAGGAAGAAATCAAAGTGTAGGACTGTAAACCTGACATGGAGGATAAAAGGAAAGACAAGGACAAGACAGATGAAAGAATGACACGGCCTAGTGGGAGGTCAGGCCATAAACCCCGTGGAACTGGTTCTTCAAATTCTGGAGTGTTAATGGTTGGCCCTAACTTCCGAGTTGGCAAAAAAATCGGATGCGGTAATTTTGGAGAACTACGGTTAGGTAAGATCCCTTTTTTATTTCAGTTTATGTTATTCAAGGCCATTTTATGCATTCTAGGCATGAAAATGGCCATATGAACACACCATACAGTTCTTCAAACTATTCTCAAGCTTCAGATAGGTTAAATTTGCCTTGTACATCTTTTGTGGCTTGACTTCAGCCAGTGCAAGCTCTGCCACATGTTAAAGACCTCTATAGCAGATTTTCTGGGACTAAAAATGTTTTGTAACTGTACAGTGCTATCCTAAATTCAGTCAGTTATCTCTTCCAAGGTGCTGGAAATTACTTCGTAATTACTGTGTTTTTCTACGTTTCATGGCTTCCTAAGTACATGAAACACACCCCCCTCCTCTAGGTCTGCTTTTGTAGTAATGTGGTCTTGGAGTTTTCTTGGAAACAGTATAGCAGGCACTACAATGTGTTTAATAGCAGTAAACTCATGTATTCCTTTGTTTCTTTTCAATCAGTGGCAGTGTAGTGAGGCTAAAGAGTGGGTTGCTGTTAGACGGGCAGTGAGAATCCATTTGTACAGAGAATGAATCTGGGAAATGAGTAATTCAGTCACTTAGTGCTCTGCTGACCAGATGGATGAAAACCAAATGGTGAAGAAAGGACAGTTTGAGAAGAACCTGTGGAATTCTGAAGAATTTAGGCAGCAAAACTGGAAACTTTACACTCATCATCTAGCATCTATTTTAATAAATGGTATGCTTTGGAAGAGTATGTATTTAGTTTTGTTAACCCAAGTTTCCATGGTGACATCACGATTCTCCAGTGTTTTCAAGATTTGGGAATTCTGTATGTGTTAATGAATGTAGCTTGAAACTTAATGACAAGATTTTTTTCCAGTGTGGAAGGCCTGAGTTAATGCATCGCTTCAAGGTTTAAAGAGAGATGGATTTGAAAGTAGGGTAATTGAGAGTAGGGTGAGCGACGTAGGTGCTGTGTTTCTGTTGATCTTCTTTCTCTGGTAGAACTACAGCTCTTTTCCCTTCAAACAATGTTTTTCATATAGCGCTTGCATATCTTATGTTTATAGATGCATGTTTATAACATGCATAAAATATAAAATTTTTAATATAGTGCTTTCTAGGGTCCACTAACAAGCTTAGTGTATTAATACTGTGGAGGATGAAAGATAACACTACTGATGCTCTAACTAAGGATACTGAATTTAACATAGTCTCAATAAGAGATACTCTTGTTGTTCTGCATTTACTTGCAGCAGATACAGAGTGAAATCATGTATTTCATTCAAAATACAATATTAAAGGAGTTAAGACTTTGCAAAATCACAGACTTAGTCTGAGAGTACTGAAATAAAAAGAGGATAAACAAGTAAAAGAAATAGGAAGAAAATAATGTTTTGTCCTGCAACAGCCACTGGGACAAGTCCAGTTTTTCCTCCTCTTAATGCCTGCTTTTTTCATATGTATTAGATGATTTGAAATCCTTATTTATTGTTATTTTTGGGTTTAAGATATTTTAAATGTAAGTTACTGAAAGCAAGACTTTGAATTGGTATTACAGACTGATTTAAATTGATTATCTTTGCATTTACGTTACTACAATAGCAAGTAACTTAAAATTTGGCTTCCTTTCTACAGAGATATACAGTAATACATAATTGATTTTATGTACTTCCTCAAACTGGAATATATTTTGAGCTTGTGTCTTAAGGTGTCCAGGCTTCTGTTGTGGCTTGTGGATCAATGGTAAATTGGTTATATGTAGTGTCTGTGATGTGCAACCACTAATTTGCAAAGAACTGAAGTTTTTTTAATATTAAGCTTTTTTTAATATTAAGGAGTTACAATATAGATAAACTGAGGAAGTTAAAGCTTGTAGCTTCTGCATCTGATGTATTACACAGTGCCTATTCTGTATTTTGAGACACATCAACAGTGGTGTCAAGGTGGGGTGTTACTTATTTTAAGACACAGTTGTCTTGAATCACTATAAGTTATAATGTCCCTTCTGATACTTCTTCAGAATGATAAGCCTGCCATGACTGCATTTGGCTACCAGAATCCAATAGCCAGTTAGGATTTGTTAGGTACTGCATGAGCTGATCTATGTATCTAATAGACTGAATGAGCAGAGCCCCTGCAAGAGTTTATTTTAATGTCTTCTAGTTTGTAGGGTATGCAAAGACACAGAAGCCATTTCAAAGAAAGTACACTTGTTGTCAAAAATGTCACTCAGATGATCATAAGATAAGAAATAACTGTTTAACATACTTGAATTTCCACTCTGCTCCCTGGGTAGTCTTGTATAGAAGTAAATGATTCATGTCCGCCATTTTGGCCCTCTGATGCAGATAAAATAACATGGTCCCACACAGCTTCAGTGTGAAGCAAAAGCATAGAACCTTTATTAGCCCGTGAAGCAAACTTTTATAGTCTAACTACAAGCGGTGTGCCCACTCAGTACAAAATATGATTGGCANTGGAATGATCCATTCATTTGGTGGTCAGATTAAGGCGTGCTGCCCATACTGATTCTATGTTTATTATTGTGTAGCCTTCAGGTAGCTTGATTTTTTTAACAGACATGATTTTAATACATTTTTTTCAGCTTTACAGGAGTACCATGTTGTAAAAAAAATAAGGATTAGAGATTCATAGAATGGTCGGGGTTGGAAGGGACCTTAAAGACCACCTAGTTCCAAAACCCCTGCCATACCACCCTCTAGGATCAGGTTGCTCAGAGCCTCATCCAGCCTGGCCTTAAAAACTGCCAGGGATGGGGCTCCTATCACCTCTCTGGGCAACCTGTTCCAGTGTCTCACTACCCTCATCATGATGAACTTCTTCCTAATGTCCAATCTAAATCTACCCTCCTCAAGCTTGTATGCATTCCACCTAGTCCTATTGCTACCTGGCATCCTAAAAAGTCCTTCACCAGCCCTGTTGTAGGCCCCCTTCAGATCCTGGAAGGCCACAATAAGGTCTCCTCGGTGCCTTCTCTTCTCCAGACTAAATAATCCCAACTCTTTCAGCCTGTCCTCATAGGAGAGGTGCTCCATCCCTCTGATCATCCTTGTGGCCCTTCTCTGGGCATGTTCCAGCACGTCCTTATCTCTTTTTGTACTGGGGGCTCCAGAACTGGATGCAGTACTTCAGGTGGGGTCTCATGAGAGTGGAGTAGAGGGAGAGAATCACCTCCCTTGACCTGCTGGTCACACTTCTCTTGATGCAGCCCAGGACACAGTTGGCTTTCTGGGCTGCAAGTGTACACTGGTGGCTCATGTTGAACTTCCCATCTACCAGCACCCCCAAGCCTGTTTCTTAGAGCTGAGATTGTTGTCTTTGGCTACACATGTAACTGTCTTCATAGGAAACCTTATTATCATGGTCCATGTTTTTTCCCTGTTTGATTTCCTTAACAAAACTGAGCTAACCATGAGAAATTCAGACTTGAATAATAATTCAGACTTGAACAATACTAGAGGGGAAAAAAGTAGCATTATCATTAGAAGTAATACAGGCTAAACTCATTTGAAGACTATAGAGAAACTAAAAGTGTCAGAAGTGACAACTTTGTTTTTCCTTTATCTGCTTTTTTTTTTAATCTTACACCTCTAAAGCTTATTTAATATTGAAGTAATACTTGTTGGAATATGCTTATTGAGTTAAATAATCACTTTCAAAGCAGCAGATGCCTATTTCCTAATGGGCAAGCTCATTATTTCAGCAATATTCTTGCCCTGTTTGTCCTAACTTCAAACTTAAGTTCGAGAGTGGAGGAAAAAATAGTTGTAGTTAATTCTGACTTTAGCGTGTGATGTTTCAAAACCATGTAGTAATTTTAAAATAGATTTTAAGTAGTTTTGATCAATAAACATGAAAATGTAGACTATCGCGCTCCACTCAAGCTTTCCTAGTGTATAAAATTTTTCAGACTCAGTGAAATAGCTGAAACCAAGTGCAACTGCCACTTCTTAGACTACTCAAAAAGATTGTTCTCTTCTAAGTATGGTGTCAGACTAATAAAGCCATGGGTTTTTTTTAAGTCTCTCCCAGAACACTTAGCACCTTAGATGAAAAATGTTTCAAAGACTTTCTTGAGGTTTAAATGGTATTTTACTTGAGCAGAAAAGCCAATGTCTTACATTCTTTTTTTGTTCTTTTTTTCAAGGAAAAAATTTATACACAAATGAATATGTAGCGATTAAGCTGGTAAGTTGGTTTGGTTTTTTTTTTTAAGGATTAGAGAAACTAATTAGGTTTTTCCTTTCATATATAATAGTTTGATTTTCTTAACTGAAATACTTAATAGTCTTGTAAGTTTTAAACTGACTAGGTGAAAGCAGTTAGTGATAGGTCTAATTACATACTTTGGCCATACTGAGTAGAATCAGTGTTAATTATTGTCACTATGCTAAAGGTTAAATCTGCTTGTGAAGTTGATGGTGATAGGCTACTGCCTCAAGGATATACTCAGCAGTCTTAGTAAATTCTTTTTTTTGTGTGCAACAAGTACAGGAACAACAAATTTTAATTTGAATCTAACATCATCTAACAGAGAATGTCCAGGAATTTTGCGTACTGCCCGTATTTTAAGACCCTTGTTCTAGCCCCAAAATGTTTTTCATCAGTATTGTAGGTACTTATTCATCTCTTTTAGTAAATATGTTTTGTTTGCAATGATGTACAAAACATTTCCGTGACTAACAGACACAATAAATTCCAAAGTTTTGTTAGTGTCGTTATTCTACTCTTTCTGAACCTACTCAGTTTACCACTTGTTTTGCTCCTGGATAGTTTTAACCTCTTTGTAAATGACTGTGTTCTTAATCATAGTATTTCAAGATTAAATTCTATTGCTTACTTTTTGTAATTGAAGGAATTTTAGCACTCCCATTAGTTTATTGTTGCTGCAGTAGGACAATAGCATAGTATCCTGAATTTCTGGTCCCATAACATGAAAGAGAAACTATGGAAACAGAAATACATGGCTTTAGATGAGGAATCTAAAAAGCATTTCAAGTGTGTATAATAAGCTCCCGAAAAAATATTTGTATCGCTATCCTTGCTTAGAAAAATATTTGCTTCAGGAGTAGTTAACAGTAGTTACAGTTACAGTAGTAACTGTACAAATTACAGTTACTGTAACATTACAGTAATTACAGTTTACAGATGGTAAAACTTGAAAATAGTCTGAGAATTCCTCTATTTAAAGACTGTTTAAAGCATATTCAGAAATAGTTGGCTAGATAGTGATTATTTTAAGTGCTAATTGATGTAGAGCAAGATGACTTTGAGTTTTGGTAACACCTTTTTTATGTATGTAACTATTAATAAACTTAGCTACTATTTCAACCCATTTAAACTTCCAAAGATTCTGTTCAGTGACAACTTTTATCTGTTTCCAAATCAGTCTTAGAGCAGTTAATTTACAGATGTGCAAAATGCTTGAAGCATCATTATTGAGTAACTCTGGAGTTGCTGAAGAACCATTATAGTAAAAATTATGTCTAATTTACTACCACTGGTTTAAGAACTGTGACTGTTAATTTTTTGAGTTACCCTCTTAAGTGGTATGGAAAGCTATAGTGTCTTTGCCGTAAACAACAGATGGAAGAAATCGTAGTGTAAATCAACATTAGAGCTTGAGTTGTCATTGTAAGGTAAAAATACTTTCATTAGGTTGAACTAGTGGTTTTTTTTCAATATGGTTCTCTTCTTGTTTTTTTTTTTTAAATATCTTCCAGCTCTTCTCAATTTGTTTCCAAATTGGAAGGAATTTGGGTCACAAGGTTCAGTCTGTTAAAAGCAGCTGCATGAAATTGTAGGATTTAGCTGAATTTTGGTTTTTTTGCTGGTTTTGTTCACCTATTGGAGACAGTGCCAGGAATTCATTCTAACAGTTAGACAGATTGTATGCACTTGTGGTATACCATTCTTTCCCCTTTAAAATGTAAGCCTAACAGTTTTTTCCAATCTCTGGCACTTATTCCCTTTGTGCTTTGAGAAGCAGTCCTTAGGCCTATGCCCAGTCTTTGTTTTGTTATGCTAAATGAGGAACTCTTAATTTCCTGTCTTTCTTGCCTATTATAGTTCAAGTTTAGCCCTTTTGAATGGGATTACTTGAATTCTGTATGTATTCTAGTCTGAGCAGTTAGTGTTGGCAGGTGCAGTTGTGGTAATATCTTTCCTGCAGTATTCTAAAATCATGTTTGTATTCCACTGTTGATGTACTGTTTTCTTGTGAGCAGCAGGACATCTCCCATGGCAGATGTTTTGTGTATAAATGATAAATGTATACTGTAGTGCAGGAGGATTGTGTGTGTTTCTCTTGAGAACATGAATTATGTCTACATTTATACAGCAGCTTGCAGGAGTGCTCCTGATATTAGAAATAAACAAATTTTTGTTTTGACTTAAGCCCTCTATTGTGTTGAACTAATTTCCCTCATGAACAAAATTATACAAGTATATTCCTCTTTATAATGCTTATGGAAACTTCAGGACTGACTTCTGTAAGGAAATAGTCTAAACACCTCTCTGTGTGAGGCCAGAGGGTCATACAACGCATTTTAATGTGTGTGATTTTTACATAAATGCTTGTTTTTTCTGGTAAAACAGCTACAGTTCCAGGTTCTTAGTTCTTTCATTATAGCCCATTCTGTTTGGGCAGATAGTAAAGTTGATATGGTTAGAACAGACACTGAAGAGCTAGGCTTTGTCACTTGTGCACTGCCTAAGGATGTTTGTATCTTTGCAGGTCTATTAGTAAACAAATTAGTATCTTTTAATTGGGTAGTTCTTCAGCAGTAACCATTTAGTATATATGAATTGTACCTTTCCTGCTCACTTCATCGTTTATTGTTAGGTTTACTACTTATATTACATGATCCTTCTCTTCAACCTGCTATTTGCCATTTAGCTATTCCCTCTTGTTGTTGTTGTTGTTGCAAGACTGCTCTCCATCATATTTGGCAAATCATGGAGGTCAGGTGAAGTCCCAGGGGACTGGAGGAAGGGTAACATCACACCCATTTTTAAAAAGGGTAAAAAGGACGACCTGGGGAACTACAGGCCAGTGAGCCTCACCTCTGTGCCTGGGAAGGTCGTGGAGCGAATAGTATTGGAAGGGATGTTAAGGCACGTACAAGATAACGAGGTGCTCCTAAGTAGTCAACACGGATTCACTAAAGGCAGATCATGCCTGACCAATCTGGTGGCCTTCTATGATGGAGTGATTGCAACAGCTGATGAGGGGAGACTGACTGATGTAATTTACTTGGACTTTTGTAAGGCCTTTGATACGGTTCCTCATGACATCCTCATCTCCAAACTGGAGAGATGTGGATTTGATGAGTGGACCGTTCGATGGATAAGAAATTGGCTGGAAGGACGCTATCAGAGAGTCGTGGTCAATGGCTCCTTGTCCAGGTGGAGAGCAGTGACGAGTGGGGTCCCTCAGGGCTCTGTCTTGGGACCTGTGCTCTTCAACATCTTCATTAACGACCTGGACATAGGTATCAAATGCACCCTCAGCAAGTTTGCAGATGACACGAAGCTGAGTGGTGTGGTTGATACGCCAGAAGGGCGGGATGCCATCCAGAGGGATCTGGATAAACTTGAAGAGTGGGCCCAAGAGAATAAAATGAAGTTTAATAAGTCAAAATGCAAGGTCCTGCATTTGGGAAGGAGTAACCCTAGATATGAGTATAGACTGGGTGAAGAGCTCATTGTAAGCAGCAGTGCAGAGAAGGACTTGGGGGTCATGATAGATGAAAAGCTGGATATGAGCCAGCAGTGTATATTCGCAGCCCAGAAGGCCAACCAAATCCTAGGCTGCATCAGGAGAGGCATGAGCAGCAGGTCTAGGGAGGTGATTCTGCCTCTCTACTCTGCGCTTGTGAGGCCTCACCTGGAGTACTGCATCCAGTTCTGGGCTCCTCAGCATAAAAAAGATGTGGAGCTGTTGGAGCGAGTCCAGAGGAGGCCACAAAGATGATTAAAGGACTGGAGAACCTCCCCTATGAAGACAGGCTGAGAGAGTTGGGATTGTTCAGCCTGGAAAAGAGAAGGCTTTGAGGGGATCTTATAGAAGTTTTCCAGTACCTAAAGGGAGATTATAGGACAGAAGGGGAGAGACTTTTTAAGCGGTCAGACTGTGATAGGACAAGGGGGAATGGATATAAACTGAAGGAGGGGAAATTTAGATTGGAGATTAGAAGGAAGTTCTTTACCCAGAGAGTGGTTAGGCACTGGCACAGGTTGCCCAGAGAGGTTGTGGCTGCCCCATCCCTAGCAGTGTTCAAGGCCAGGCTGGATGTGGCCCTGGGCAACCTGGTCTAGTGATTGGCATCCCTGCTCAGTGCGGGGAGGTTGGAACTAGATGATCTTTAGGGTCCCTTCCAACCTGGCCATTCTATGATTCTATGATTCTTCTTCATTTGCCTTCCCTTTCCCTTTGACAGATTTCTCCTTTGCCCAAAGTTACTTCCTCTGAAGGATGCTTGACCACTAAACAAATACCACCTAAGGAATTTCTGCTTGAGCTGCTTCTCCAAACCTGTCAGTTTTTCTTTCTGTCCTTGGTGTGAAGGATAGCAAAATAAGAGGTAGTCACTGCTGCTTTTAATCTATCATCTTCAATTCACTGATTAATCATTTGATGGTTATAATTTTAAGGATTATAATCTTAAGTGGGGTGTGCGTGGAAAGAAGATTGCGGTTGGTTCAAAGGTTGGAATGCTTTTTTCCTCCTATTTTGTACTGAATTATTGCAGTCTAGAATACTTCTTCTTGACCTCTCTAGAAGGCAATAGTCAATCTAAATCAAGTGCAGCTCTGCTTAACAAACTAGCATTTTCCTGTAGCAGGAGTCCTGTTCTTCCTCTTAAGGTTGTTTAAGAAAATATGAAGCAGACACAAGATAGGAGTAGGTGTTGTCAGTGTCTTGCTAAACCCATGAGAAGTAGGTAATAGCTGAATGTTTATATTGTCCTTTGGGTTAATATCACAATTCTTGAATGTTTCTGAATAGTTAAAGTAAACCGTTTTCTCAAAGTCGCTTAGTAGATAATTAGGCATAACTTGAAAATTTAGTAGTTTATTCCGTATATTTGTCACAAAAAGATCCCCCAACATTATGAACTTGAAACAGATTTCATGTTTCAGGTAGCCTTTATCCTTCTGTTTTGAGTGTATAAACATCTGACGAAAGAAAATGGGGTGGGGTGAAGCTTTGTTCAGAAGAACCTTGGTCATGAACTAAGGAACTGTTACGTCTGCTGCTCAGGTAACCGGTGCTTAGTAAACTGCACTTTTAATTCTTTGATGGCAGCAAGATCCCTAGTCCCTCATTAGGAGAGTGAAATGCTGGTTTTCATGGAAAAGAAGCTATCTTAAGTTTTAATATAGAAAGTGAAATCGTTAGACTTGAACGTAAAAACTGTAGTGAGGGTCATTTACAGAACATTACAGCAATACTTGAACAGTTCTTTCAGGATACTTTTGTGAGAATCTGAGCTTTTTCAAATAAAAGACATTTAATTTCTTTTGGTGAGAGAAGTTAACTTTGAAATCCTCTGGGTTTAATGTGATGTTTGAACAGTCATGTGTTCCCAAGGTTTTTTTGGGTGCTGAAACGTACTGAAATGCTAATGAAAATAGAAAGGACTGTGATTTGCCACTTTTTTCCTTCTTGAGTATGTGTTTTAGACTACTTATAAAAATGTAGTTGCAGTGGTGTGATCTTCACTTATGTTATGGTGGAAGATTATATTTAATGTAACTTTATCTTGATTTATCATGATAAATCAAGGTTCCACAGACCTCCATTTTAGGGCCAATCCTCTTCAGTATACTTATAAATGACTTGGATGCAGGACTGGAAGGTATACCAGGTATGTTTGCCACTGGTACTAAATTGGGATGAGCTGCTGGCTCTCTTAAAGGCAGAGAGATCTGGACAGACTATAGGGCTGGGCAATCAGCAGCTGTGTGAAGTTTAACAAGGGCAAGTGCCAGATTCTGCACCTGGGAGCAACCCTGGAAGTACATATGGACTGGGGAACAAGAGGGTGGAGAGCAGCCCTGCAGAGAAGGGTATGGGGATTACGATTGCTAGCAAGTTGAATATGAGCCAGCAGTGTTCTCTGGCAGGAAAAAGGGCCAACTGGGTCCTGGGGTACATCAAGCACTGCATTGCTAGCTGGTCAAGAGAGATGATTGTCCCACTCTAGTCTGCACTGGTGAGGCCTCACCTCAAGTACTGTGTGCAGTTTTGGACACCACAAAATAAGAAAGCTATTAAGCTGTTGGAGAGCATCTGGAGGAGGGTCATGGAAATGGTGAAGAGTCTAGAGTGGAAGTTGTAATGGGGGGTGCAGCTGAAGTCATTGGGTTTGTTCAGCCTGGAGGAGACTGAGGGGAAACCTCATCACAGTCTACAACTTTTCCTTATGAGGGGAAGCAGAGGCAGGAGCTGATCTCTTTTGTCTAGTTACTAGCAATAGGATCTGAGGGAACATCATGAAGCTGTGCCAGGAAAAGTTTAGCTCAGATATTAGGGAAAGGTTTCACCAGAGGGTGTTGGAACACTGGAGCAGGCTTCCCAGGGAAGTAGTCACAGCACCAAGCCTGACAATTTAAGAAGCATCTGCACCATGCTCTTAGATACATGATGTGATCTTTGTGGTTGTCCTGTGCAGACACCAAAGTTTTCAGGTAGAGTCATTTGACTGTTTGAGAACAGTTCCCTTCTGTAGGCTTGTCAGAACTGTTTCCTACTGATGACAAGAACAAACAGCATTAATTTGAAAAAGTGTAGTTGTGTATGCTGAAAATTGAGAGCTGTTCCTTTTCTCTAAGACAACTTTTTTCTTAAGGTAAAATTGTATAATTGAACGAAATCTGAGGAAAGACTCCTGAAAAATTGACATCCAGCAGTCAATAGCAGTTGCTGCAGTGTGTATTAACAATTTTATTAATTACTTGCTTCAGTTCTTAGTAGGAGCAGTCTAGGAATAATGTGTAGTTAATGTATTGCAAGAAACCAGGCATATCTTCTTCAGGAAATTACTTCAAGAATCATATGATAAACTACTTCGCAAAGGGAAATACTCAAGAAGTCGGGGCTTTCATTTAGGCTGTTTGTCTGTTTCTGTGCTTTATCTCATTTCACATCATTCAGAGAAACTTTACCATAGTAGTATGTAGAACACAGAACTAAGATTCCATTAACATACAGAAATTACATTGGGGAGAAAAAGAAGATTTAAACTACAAATTTATTCTGGTGCCATTTTTCAGATTTTAGAATGGTGCTACTTAATTTCTACCTAGGTGTTACTATTTGGTGGAAGGATTCCTGTTTTGTTGTGAAGACTATAAGAAAATTTTTTTTAAGATGCATCCATCATGCATAGTAGGTGTGTGGGGAGAGTCTTTTCAGCCTGTATAGCTGCATATCAGTGCTATCTGTTGAGAGCTGCAAGACACATCTGCATACTCTGGAGAAACAGATTATTTTTTGACTAATTCCATTTTGGGTCTGGAATTGGGTTTTCTTGTTGAATCCCAGTCCTGTGGAGCAATACAAGATGTAAATAACCCTATATACTCCAGTATTTCCTGGCTGAGGTTTAGGTTTCTTAGTTGCTTAAGTACCAATTTTTTTTGAAGAAACATTCAGATTTTCCATGTGGCTTTGAAGTAGTGGTGGGTAGTAGTAGGTTAGTCTAGTAGTTTTTAGGCTTTGGCAGAGAGGCTTTGTTTTAAACGTTGTTTTTTGTTTTTGAATCAGGAGCCAATGAAGTCGAGAGCACCACAACTACATTTGGAATACAGGTTCTACAAGCAGCTAGGATCTGGAGGTAAAAAGCAGTGTGTTGCATTTTACTGTGATGTAATCCAGGATGAGATTTTTTTGCACAGATGTTTTCTGGTTTAGGGATATAACTTATTGGTTTAATAAAATGTCTCTAGTTACTTAAAGCAGAAAAAAGCCCCATGAGTCACTGGAGTAATTTATAATCTTTTGTAGTATTGTAAGACTTTTTTGTTTTACTTCTTGAAGTGTGTCTATGAAATCCTGAGACTTTTTAATGTCTAGAATCAGAATTTGTGTACATATGGGTATACCTTAAACTAAGCAGTCCTAGACTATTTCAAATATGTTGACTAAACACTATAAACTGCTAATCTAGTAATTACATGTTTTTATTTCAAGTTGCTACAATATTTAAATATCTTCAACTCAGTTTTTCTTCACTTCCATTTATAGATATTTCCACTTTCTAGTTATATGCCTCTTGAACTGCATTTAAACTAACTTTAAAAGTATTTAAGACTTTAATTTCTCATTTCACTCTCTTCAGTGCTTTTATATCCAGAAGTGCTCTTGTGGTGGTCCCTGTAATGATCCAGTTATCACTTTATGCCTTCATAGGTGACCAGTACGTAAAACTTCTCACTTGTGCCTTTCACAAAACTGTATATAGTCAGTTAGCTGCTTAAGCCAGGAAAGGGAGTACAAATCTTCCCTAAATCAGTTACTGCAGTTACACCCTAGAAAGAAATCTTGTGATATCTTTTCTTTGAAAATATTCCTTTAATAGTTTTTCATAGGTCATGTAGTGAGTTTTTCCATTTTTCACTAATATGGTAGTTTATTGTATAAAATGCTCTACTAATAGCTGTTTTCTATATACACACTCTTTTTTATTTTTATTTTATTCAAGGGAGCATAGATCTTTAAAGTTGTGCTTAAACTACAATAAAATGTTACTTAAGCTGAGAAGTCACCTTAAAGTCAGGGAATACAAAATGAACATGCCTATACCACTTTCATTTTGTTACCTTGGGTGTGTGTTATGATGGATTTTAAAATTTAAATTCTACTTTCAGAAATTCAAAATCGTATGTCCATTGATGCACAGACTGGATGGTGTTTATCTAGTTAGGTAGCTTTCAAAATTTTATACTCTTCTTTAGACCCTCTATAGAGAAATATACTTTCAGTACTTTCAACTCATACAGAACATTTTTGGTGCTTTAGTATGAATGCTCTGCAACTAGGAATCATTAGAAATAACTCTCTGCAAGACATGACGTTGTTTATTCCTGTTCATAGACGGAAAACTAAGTTGCGGAATATGTAGTCAAAATGTTGGGTCTTATATGCTTGCTAACTGGAGAAAGTAATTAGGATATAATGTCTAGGTTTTGTATGTAGTGTTAAATTGGCAGCATGCACCAGACTAACATTCTGAAATAGCTGATAATGTGGAAAGCAGAGATATAAATTGCTCAACTAATGAGATACAACAATCCACAAAGTAGGGACAGTTCCCAGCTGTGAAATCCAACTACCTAAAATTTCAAAGGAGCTGTGTAGTGGAGGTAGAATAAAACTGTTAATTATTAGTTCAGGAAATACTTTCCAGTAGTAGGAGCCCATAAGGGAATATTTCTTGGGGGAAAATGTATTAGCAAATGTAGCCTTATGTTTTTGTTTACTGAGTAAGGTTGTGGGACTGTTTTATGTACGAATGTAGGCTAGTCAAAGTTAGTTTGCTTCGGGTATCATTCAGTCTTTTTCACCTTATTTGTTGGCTGCAATAACTTCCACTTTCTTTGTTGCCTTACTAAAGTAGTGTGAAAAAGAATGATTGTTGGCATGAACAGGAAGGGAAAGCTGATGAGTTACTAGCCATCTTCAATATTTATGAAGAAACGGCTGTAGAACTCCTAGTTTTGAAGTAACCTGTGAAAGCCTCCCCCAGCAGGTGTAGAACCCTCTAAGCCCAGTTGTATCCCATTCAACTTTCTCAGGCCACCTCACTTGAGAGGCATTTTAATTGGGTTTATGGGAAAGACTCATAATGAAGAAATGACTTGTGCTTTCATCTTCTCAGAGAGAAGTTAAACATTGCTGATTCCTTGTCTTTCTGCAGTACTTCTCCTTTTCCTGTCTTTCGAGGAAATGAGCCCTCAAGCTCAGGATGTTATGCAGCCTAAGATTCTTTTAGAAAAAAAGTTACAGAATTGCATCATTTTTATCCTCATGTAATCTGAGGCAATTGATTTTTATTTTATTTTTTTTAATGTTCATGTTTACTCTCAAGTGTAAGTTTTAAGAGATTTTGTCACATGAACAGTTGGAAAACAGTAGTGAAATGATGATGGGCCAAATCATAAATTCAAGAAGCATTCCTACGTAGAACAGGAGACATTAAAGATCTTATGCCAGATCTGTCAATATATAGATAGTGTTGCTTTATGGGCAGTGGTTGTACTTCTGTTACGGAAAGTAAATTGAAGGAAGTGCAGGTGGTAGGAGACACTTATCATAGGAGGTATAAAAATAGCTGTTATTGCTTGATGAAATTTGAAGCATAGTAATTATGAGCATATAGGAGGTTTCTCTGATAAGTACTCACTGTACTAGCAGTTCCAGTTGTCTAGGACTTTCTGGCTTTCTAAGTTTCTAAGAATCCACCTTTGCAGGCTTTATTAATCGTGATGAAGTAGTCTTTTCCTTGTCTGTTTCTGTTTATTCACACGAAGCTGCTTGTAATTTGGCCTGTAGTTTTGTACATGAGCATGTACTGCTTATTTTAAATTTAATTGCATTAAATAACCTTTCCACTTGCTTTCCCCTTGTGTACATGCCTACATGTGTGTGCAAGTGACTACAAAAGAACAGTTTCAAAAGCATCTGCTGAAAAGAGTGTTGTACTCCCTTTCCCAGAGTTCTAAGCTGAACCATTATTTCCTATGAACAAAACTTCATTTTTCACAAATAAGAACTCAGTTCAAGGTAGTCCTTAGTTTTACATAAGTAATGTTTTATGAGTTCTTATTTTGGTTTCTTCGAGTTGTCTCTCTTCATAACCTATTCATATGTCTTGCAAACAGTCATTCAGTATAAATACAATGTGAATTTTTTAGTAGCTTCACAGGATTGTTCCTTTGAGCTATACCTGTAAGTAGATAGGTGAAAATTTGCATTTAAACTGAAGGCTGGTTTTTTAACATTTTTTAGTAATGCTGTTCTACTTCATTTTTGTTCTACTTTGAGTGGTGTTGTTATGTAGGAGAATAAACAATAAGCAGTTAGTTGAAATATTTTTTAATCTCTATTAAATAATGAAAATACAGGAGAGGTCAACTTAGAAAATCTTGCCCTAAGCTTAGTTAACAGAAATATGAAAAGCACTGAATCAAGTAATGAATCCCTTGACTGAAGAAATATCTTTTCATATTCACTGTAAATCTGTGTACTGGTGAGGGCTATGGCTTTCTTGTGCGTTATCTGGGGGAAAAAATCTCAGTTTTAAGTTCCATTGCTGCTGATACATTTTTCACAGGAGAGTTGAGCTACTGAACTATTTTTATGAGCATGCTAGTATATGCTTAGGTGAATGAATAATGACCATAATTGCTTTTAAGTATAGCCTAGCAAAAACTATTAAGAAATGTTGCTGGCAGTTTTTCTTATTTTGTGCTGGTCCTTTTTGGCATTTGGATTAAGGAAATACCCAGAATGTTCTCAATTTACATTTAAGTAATTTTTTTCCCTAGAATAAATGCAAGAAACCTGCTAAGAATGGCAGCAGCATAAATTTAATGTAATTTATAGGTGCATGTTAATGTTTCTGAAAAACAATTACCATAAGAAATCTGGTGGTACACAAAATAGTGTTTATTTTTGGAATGTGGCATCGGACACAGATTTTAAAGATTGATCAGTGTTTTTGTGATACTTGGTACTTCACAGAACATTGTGAAAATTAGGTGAATGGATATTTGATGCATGCAATTAAAATGCATGTCTAATTCAGTTTTAGTAACAAATAGTTATTAGATCTATTTTAATGGAAAAATCTTACTATTGTGTTACTGTTTCTTATATTTGCAAACATTCTTATAAGTAAGAAATGTAGTCTGAATGTTGTGGTGCATGCCTCCAACGTAGCATTTTAGCAGTGCTGAAGTCACATTACTTATTTAGTGTCTCATTCCATGTTTGGAGATGATCATGGTTTTGGTACTCATAAGGTGCTACATTTCCAGAGGTTGTAAGGCCTCCTTCTTGTCTGTGCTACTTTGGTTTTGTTTGCTGTTTTGGTTAAAGTCAAAAACAGCATATGGCACTACCCTCGATTTTGTAATTGCTTGCTTTCAGAGGATTTCAGGCCAGATTCTGGCGTCTTAGCAGGAAATACTTTTGTGGCAGGTTGTTGAATTGTGTCCTTGACAGAGTACGGTATGAATGAGCCACAGAAGATGACTATTACTGCATATCTTCTTCCTACACAATTTTAAACATATTTTGCTTGTGTCCAATGAAATGCCACATATGAAAATTAAAACTACAGATAAAAGGCAGTGGGGTATATGAAGCTAAATACAGAACAGCTTGTTCTGCGTTTTACTGGCATTTATGAATCTGGTTTAACAATCTAAGCAAAAAGATATAAAACAGATTAATCAAATCAGTAGGTGTGTTTCTTGACTGGCTTAGAGGAAACTCTAAAAGGAAACTCCCTATGCAAGAAATGGATAAGCTGATTTCTTAAGTTTTACAGATTTAGATTGTATTTATAGAGATACTTTGGCAAGATAAGGCTCAAAATTAAGTTGGTGTAAGTTGGGAACACAAAGTTAAGTGCAAGTGGTATTGCCGTTGACCTGTGCTACTTACTTATTTGACATTCAGTCTCTGCTGTTTTGTCATGTGGGTGGTTTTTAGATTTTTAATGTACTAACTCACACTTAAGAAAAACATCAGTTTTTTTTGTGTGCTAGACAGGAAAAGCCTTCCAGTCCAAATTTAAATAGAAAATGCTTGTATTTGGAAAAAAGTTAAATGATGACGGTAATTATCTGTCCTATAGAAATACCTATGATATTTCTGTTTTGATGATACAACTAAAACTTGACTTAATGTCTCATTAAACTTGAAAATTATTCCTTAATCTATATTGGATTTTTAAATGATTTCTATATATAATAAGGTGGTTTTATTCCTGAATGTAGGTTTGTCATAGCCTTAAATGTCTATTTTTTTTTTGAAAAGGAGCTTATTTAAACCTCTCTTTGTACCTTCTAAAAATTTTGTTTAAATTTCCTCTTACAAAACCTAATAGATGGGTTCTGATTTTTATTTTTTAATAAAAAGCTTTTAATCTTTCACAAGTCAAACGTGTATTAGTCATAAAATGTTATATGAAACTGACAGTACCTTTATTAGTCCTGTTGTATCTTTTACCTGCAGTTTTTAGGAGGTTTTATAGTTGCTTTTATGTGAAAAACATAACTTCAGATCAACTTGAAATTGGGTAGGAATTTTATTGGTATGTTCATTAATCTTATTTAACAATTTCTAATTATTTTGCCTTTATTTTACAGTTGGAGTACCTCAGGTTTACTATTTTGGCCCATGTGGCAAATATAATGCTATGGTGCTAGAACTACTTGGACCTAGTCTGGAAGATTTATTTGACTTGTGTGGTAGGACGTTTTCTCTTAAAACCGTTCTTATGATAGCTGTACAGTTGGTAAGTAGAATAGATGTTAATTTGAGTGTTTGTTAGAGTAACTAAGTCACTCTTCAAAGTATTAAATGCTTATTTTACTTATATGAGATTTGCACTTCCTATGTTTTAAATAAGTGTTGATGTTGGCTAAAAAGCCTGTGATTCAGCTTAACAGGAAGACTGTCTTAGGCTACATTCATTTACTTTGTTCTAGTTTTTCAAGATTCATTACATGAACAGAATTTCATTGTTTCTTCGGAATCCTCATAATCACAACCTGAAATAATGAATTTTAGTTTAACATACTCAATAAAAAAGAAAATTATCAGGAAATAAAAATTATTTTAATCCAACAAAAAGGCTGGATGATGGGACTCCTAAATAGCATTTTTCCTGGGCATTCTAAGAAAGCAGTCAAGCAAACAAACAAAAATATCCCTCAAACCCTTCCATAAATACTAAAATAGCACAAAATTATTCAAATAAGTACTTTTTCCTTTTTTTTATGGTAGATTTCCTGATTTGGTTCCCACCTGAGGATGGGTGGAAGTGGAAAAAGAAAGGGGAATGTAGCTTTGTGTGTACCTTCCCTAAATAGGTAGTGACATATTTACCCATAAAGGGTAAAAACAGCTACTTAAAAAATCCTGTAATTTCGTAACAGGCTTGCAACTACAGACGTAATCAGCTTATTTACAGTCTAAATGATAACGTTCATTTTTTTGAATGCTCAAATCATCACAGATCTGAAGTTCACCTTTATTTAATACTTTCTATTCCTTTCTGAAATTCCTTTCTGAATATACAAATTTTGATAAAGTGATCCATCTAGAATAAAGGTTATATGCACAGTGGTGAACTTTTGGTGCTTCTCTTGTTTATTCCACTATCATGTAATAGATGTACATGGAACTTCTGCTTTTCATTGCTTGATGACATAATGTCTCGTTATAGTTTTAATGTACGCAAAGCATAATTGGTACGAAATGTTTTTTAAAGTTGATTTCTGTTACATTCTGATTCATGTCTACATCCTGCGTGGATGTTTATAATACACCGTGTGCTGTGTCTTTTTGGGAGATGACTTGCAAAGAGCAGTGGTCCTTTGGTATTAAGACAATGGGTGGGTGATTTCCTCTAAAGTCAATGTAAGATGTTTATCTTCTGTCACAATTTAATATGGCAACTTGAAACTTAAGTTAAACTAAACTTTGTCTTTTTTATTATTATTTTATTTGAGATTTCTCGTATGGAATATGTCCATTCAAAGAACTTGATATACAGAGATGTAAAGCCTGAAAACTTCTTAATAGGACGACCCGGAAACAAACCCCAGCAAATTATTCATATTATAGACTTTGGTTTGGCAAAGGAGTATATAGATCCAGAAACGAAGAATCACATACCATATCGAGAACACAAGACCCTTACAGGCACAGCTAGATACATGAGTATAAATACACATTTTGGAAAAGGTATGTGTGCTTTTGAAATGCAGAAACAAGAACTCAACAGCTGTCATGTCTGAAATGATCCTGTTTTCAAGTTGTAATTTTTCTTAGTCTATAGCCATTGAGAACTGCAAATTTTGTGTACTGTACAAAATTATAGCTTGTCCTTATGGAAGTACTACTTATGGGAATAAGATTTATATCATCATGGTTATGTCTGAGCAAGTAATAATATTATTTTTGTTAGATATCCATCAAATAAAAATCAGGTGTGTTAGAAGCAGACAATGGCAAAGTGGGGATAGGGGAAAAGTAGATATGTTTATTAAAGATAGAGTAAATAGATGGCAACATAGTGGGTATGCATGCTTTTGGGGGAAGTTATGAAAATAAGACAAAATAATAGTGTTTTCCCCTTTTAAAGGTGGGAGATTGGGCTCTTGTTGCTAGTCTTCTCATTTTTTTGGAATTGCTGTGGTAGGAACTTTATAATTAAAGTAAGTAACACTTCTTTGAGAATTTCTGCTGAGCGTATGAGGTACCAGTGGAATTCTTTGTACTTAACACATCAGGAATGCACAAATTTCAACAATATGTTTGTCAAAGAAACACATTCAATATCTGGAGAGTAACTAAGTCTTGTGAAAAGGAATTGAGACCCTTGACATTGAGCGTCCTGAAATACAGCTCACTTGGCTAAAGTTTATATATAATGAAGCAGCTGTGGAACAGTTACCCAGTTTGCTTCTCTCTCATTAAGACTAGAGCTTTTGTACGTGAAGAAGTTAATCAACATATGAAATTTAAATACCATGTTGTAGTTGAATAGATGAAATGAAGCAGGTGAGAAAATGTCTTCCTTTTGCTGCCAACGTGAGTCTTGGTAGTTTGAGAGAATTTTTGTTTTTATAGTCATTCTTGCAAACTTCCTTTTCTGATAGTATAAATGAATTCTAGAACCATCCTTCCTTAAAATGAACAATTTGTGAACAAGGTTAACATGGACAAAAGAGCTGAGGAGTAGAAAGGCCTAGGTTTTGAACTTTGACTTAGTACTTAATTAGCCCTGGTTTCCATATTTACATACCAAGACATTCTGTCCTTCTCCAGACTTTTTCAATACCTGAAATATGTCAAAGTCTTCATATACTTTCCTACTCAGCTCTTCACTGATAAGGAAGATATTTTTTAAGCAAAAATAGTCTTTATAAAGTATTACAAATAATGATTCATTTGAAGGATATACTAATGTGCCCTTTTGCATAGTGTCTACAAAGCAATCTACAGAGTTACAGATTCAAATTACTGCATTTGCAGTTTATATCTTTAAAGACTGTTAATAATACTAATTCTAAACAGTTTATTCTCTCTAAGTAGAAGATAGTGATAAGAAGTTTAGGAATTTCAGGCTTTTTAAATAAACTGAGGAAAGTAAATTCTACAAGAAATTTTTGCTGTTTGCTCTACATTCCAGAGAAGTGTGGTAGCAGAGTAAAAGTTAGGCCACTGAAAGTGGTGCTTACTTGTAGAAGGAAAGAGTGATAATTGGTAGTAGTTGTCATGGAAAGGAAGACCAAATAGATAATGAAGAAAATTATGAACAACTAGAGCTTTCAGCAATTGATACTAAAACTATAAAAAACCTTTCAGTTTATTGAATCTGAACTGCACTAAAAACTTGTCATGTTTCATGGGTTTATTCGGAAGGTGTTTAGTTACACCCTTGCAGCACTGTGGTAGGTATAAGAGGAAAGCCAAACTCAGTGTCATCCGTACAATGTTCATCTTCCACAGTCTATGGTCAATAGCCTCCAAAAGTCAATTTTAAGATATTAATGTTAATTAATGTTAAGAAATTGGCTGCAACGTAGCTGACAGTTATCTTTGCTTTCAGCTGTTTTCATGTGGACTTAGGAAAGGAGAGGGGGGGAATCTCTTCAGAGCATCAGGATATTACCCTTCTGTTTTGCGCATCTTCAATTGCTGGTTTGAGTCTCAAAATTAGAAGGTACTGGTTATGTATTTTGGTAGTGGACAGCATCCCCCTTTAGCATCATGGACATGTGGCTCCTTTCCTCATTACAGAAGTGTCTGGTGACCCTTGGCAAGTAAAGAAAGATTCCAGTAGTGGACTGCTAACCACAGAATGGTCAAGGTTGGCAGAGACCTCTAGAGGTCATGTTTTTCAGCCTTCCTGCTGAATCAAGGCCACCTAGAGCTGGTTGTTCAGGACCATGTCTAGACAGCTTTTGAGTATCTCCAAGGAGGGACACTCCACAACCTCTTTTGGCAACGTATGCCAGTAATGCGTGTTTCTGTAGCAGAAAACTCCCTAGTTTCTTAAACACATTGTTACTGTTTTGGTAGTTTGTCACATAAAAAAAAGTAAATAAACCTTTTATCTAATATTTATTAGAGGTAATAGTCATGAGCTTAAACTAATTTTTTATTGTCACTGTTTTACAGTTATGTAAAAGTAGGAATCCTTTTCCTTTTTTTAATTAAATTTATTTTCGCAATGGTATTGAAACCATATCTGAGGACTGGCCTACTAGAACACATTTTGGCCCTCTCCTACATTGGAAATGAAATAGAATAGGCCAGCTTCATTTGAACAGTTTCTTTAGTGTTTGAAAATGAAAGGCAAGTTATAGAATCAATCAATTCAATCTTTGTAATTCAGCAATATTTGCCAGAATACTGTAATATTTTCTAGTTATGACCACAATGATCACAAATTTGTCATGACTGCAGGTCTTATCATCATTGATGTCAGTGGATTTTGAAATTCTTTATAATTCTTTATAATTAAAACAGTATGATGGCATATTCCAGGTGATATAATGAAATACCTCCCACCCCACTTACCTATCCAAAAATAGATTCTATATGAAGCTGGTCTTAATTCTGTGATCATTCACATAATAAAGGGATGTGTAAAAAATAACTAAACGGTGTGGTTGTCATGTTTGCTAGATTTATTATTCTTCACCAAGTAAAGACTGATGCTGCATTATTGTTAAGGCATCTGAGAGCCTAAGAGCTGTAAAATTAGATCAAGTGATTTTTCATTTAAAGACTATTAGCATTTCCTGATACTAATATTTCCTGTTAGTATTATGAATATGTAACACTGGAAACACTTAAACTTGATAGGGTTTGAAATTCATAAACATAACTTGTAGAACACAAGTTTCTCAAATAGAGGAAGCACTGACCTTATTTTTCAGGCATGGTATACCAAGTTTATTTCAGTTTAAGGTGCTACAAACAATTTTAAAATCAAATAAGCTCTTAAAGACACACCTCACCTCCATCCCACATATCATTTAAGAAAATAAACCAAAATTTAAACCTGGTAATTATTTAAGATCATAACTGATTTTTGAGGGGATTATGTGTCAGATAATGCAGAAACATAGTAAATGACACCTTCTCCTGCTCCTTAGGTAGAACATAGATCTCTGGTCTTTTGTCTAATGGTAACTTGTGTAATATGGATTAAAGTTCTGGCAGATTTAACTTGTGTATCATGGGTAGTTATGTACCCCTAAACCTGAAGCAAAGCCATGAGGATTAGTGGGTAGACTCCTCTCATCAAGGTAGATTTTCTCACTTTATTGTGGTAGAGTCTCTTTCTCACAGGAGATTCTCAGATATGTAGATAATTCCTAAATTTAAATGGAAAAGGTTTAGAATACCTTTCTGAACTCTTCACAGTGATCTTGCTGAACAATGCAAAGGAGCACAACCTTATGTAATAACCCTGCTTAGTTCAAACTCAGAGCAGTGGTTCTTCTTGACCTGATTACAGAAGAAATGCCTGCAAATTAGTATGATATATTAGGTCTAGCAAACACTGAACGGTATGAATGGGGCTCTTACCCTCATAATCTCTCCTTTATATGGAGTTTGTTTTTTACATAGTTCTGTGATTCCCATCTAAAAATGTATGTTGTTTTTTTTTTACTTATGCACATGGGACATACAGGACACTGAAACTCTTCAAGATCTCATGTCCCTTTGGTTGCAGAGACAATGGCATATAGGATACATTCAACACTGACAGTGCTGGTAGTAAGAGAGTTTTTTAGGGCACTGTTTTCAGTCTGTAGGTAATATTTGTAGCAACTTGAGTAGTCTGATAGCAAAACTAATGCATCTATTACTGCTTTTGACTATCCAAGGTGTTAGCTGACTGTTGTTAAAAATGTGTTTTCAAAAGAGGTAGACTGTCAGATTCACATTCTCTTATAGGTTGATGGCAAATATGCCTTTATTGAACTGTAACTTGCTTTATGTTAGTATATATGAATAAGAAAGTATGCTGTCCTGTGGTTAGAAGTACATTTTAGGATCCGTAGTATTTTAAACTGTCATAACAAGTGCATATTAACTAGAAGGACTTTAAATGTTTGCATGTTTAGTCAACTCTTCCTCAAAATTACAAAGGCCCACTTTTCTGAGGTGTATGTAGAAGGTAGTGTATAGATAGTGAGCATCCTGTAGCCAGTTATTTCAATAATCCTTTATTCTAGAAACAGACATTTGATCAAGGGTTTCTGGTAGTTTGTGCCAAGCTAGGAGTTTGTACCTGGAATAGAAGGTATTTTGTCTGTGTGAAAAGTACTGTGGCTTTATTCAGACAGCTACTTTAAGGAAATACAAGTAGCCTGCAGCCCTTGCCAGCACATAGCTGGGGCCCTTACTTCTATAATGTAATTTCTTTCGGGTATAAAAATTACTCTAAACTTCTTTTCCAGTCCCTTAATTTTCAGGAAGGGAGAGAGGGATTCCAGACAATGTATACTCTTGACTGGGAGCTTAAGGAAGACATCTGCATCTGTAAAAGCTATACATTGCCTCCTCAAAGTAGCTGAAAATAGGATTTTTTTTTCTGTGAAGTACACATCATTCTTAACAGTACAGCATACAATGGGTGCTTAAGCTAAAACTAGCATACAATTTCACTTTTATGAACCAGAATAATTAACTTCAGGATTCATGGTTTTGTTTAGGAAGGGATACTGTTCTTTCCCTCAAATTGTTATTGTATGGAATCATAGTGTTAGTAAGACTACAGACTCTGAGTGATAAGTTTCAAATTTATTTTTGCTAAACTGTATAGACTTCCAGTTCAGAACATGTAGATTGTCAGTTTCCATCCATTTTGTGATTACAGTAATGAGACTGTGTATCAAACTATGCCAGCATTCCTGGCATTAATACTTTGTTTTCTGATTCAGATAGATAGTATGTTTCTATGGTTTGAGCATATCTCCAATGATCCAAAATTCATTTAAGAAAAAAAAAAAAAGATTCCTCTTAATCAGAAATCAGTTCAATATAAAGATTGAAAGTTTCTCTTGTCATGTCTCTCAGTGAAGGAGCAATTGTCTTGGTAAGGATTTTAAGGGTTTTTTAAAGGAGAAGAGGTCATTTTGTTATCAATGTAACTGGAATTATGTGTGTAAAGTCAAATATATTAAAAATAAGAAAAATTTCTTACAGTGAGATAATTTGTTTAAAGTACTGTTGAGAGTGACACCTGCAGCCTTCATCTGCTTTTTAGCTGTGTTCTTAATGGAGTCCATAATACAAAAGAAGCCTCCTCAGATGTTTAATTTCAAGTACTTTGTATCTCTCAATTATTTTACACTGTTTGGGAGGTAACCTTTTAAATACAATGTAAAATTACACAGATTGAGTGTTCTAACATTATTTGAATTTTGTTTCAGAGCAAAGTAGAAGAGATGATCTAGAAGCTTTAGGACATATGTTTATATATTTTCTCAGAGGAAGCCTTCCATGGCAAGGGTTAAAGGTAGTGATTTCTTCTTCTGTCCTATTTTCAGATCATTAGCTTTTCTTGCTATGATCTTTTTCTTTTTGAAAGTTTGTTTGCAAACTATATTTTGCTCTTGTATCATAGGCTGATACATTAAAAGAACGTTACCAGAAAATTGGAGACACAAAACGAGCAACTCCTGTAGAAGTATTGTGTGAAAACTTCCCAGGTAATGTCTACTCTTAGTAAAGATGTTGTGTATTGATGTAGAAATGAAACTTGCATAGATAGTTTTCTAGTATCTGTTTTTAAAAATAAATAAAGCAATGCTTATTTTTTTACTTTATTTTTTCTTACTTTATTACTTTATCAGTAAATGCTGGTGGCATTCACTTTCAATCTTCTTTGACTTTTTGGTCATATGGAGGTGCCTTCACTTGTTCTGGAACCATATGAACAACCTTTTTGGCTTGAGAGTGAGGAGTCATTGCTTTTCTCAGAATGGCTTTCCACTGGGTGTTTTCCCTCTCTTTTGTGAACTACAAAGGTTCCTTAACAAATTAGATTTTAAGATTTCTCTAGCTAGAACACAATTCCCAGGACCGCAGAATCAAGTCCTTCACCTGGCCCATATCAGATAGTAAGAAGTTTTTGTAGTACTCTGTTCCAAACCACTGTAGTACAGTTGGGTTTTTTTTTTGTTGTTCTTGTTGGCTTTGGTTTTTTTTTTGTTTTGTTGGGTGGGGTGTTGATTGGAGGTGTGGTGTGTTTTGGGTTTTTTTTTGTTTCTTTGTTTTTTGTACTTTTTTTTTTTTTCTAACAGGAAGATCTAGATGGATGCAGTCTGAATAAACCAAAATTTCAGTATGGTTAGGTTGTTGCTCTCATCACTATTCCAGTACTTTAGTTCTTCCCTGTAATTCCTGATGGAGTGGAAGGACCCGTAGGACTTTGTCTTTTGTGAAAGCTTGTTAACATTTATCTCTTCTCACCATCTGCTGTTTTCTCACGCTGGCATATTTCCTCATGCCCTTCATTTCTTCATTTCACTGATTCCTAAAGGACTTACTGCCAACATAGTCTCATGTCTGAGCAGTTTCTCAATAGGATTTGAAGCTTGTTCTTCAATTGTTTATGGATCCTCCCTTTCAGCCTTTGGATTCTTACAGTATTCTGTCCATAAGCAAGCTTACTCTGTTGTAGGAGCCTGAAACCTCCTTGAAGGACTAATGTCTCAAACCTTGAGTGTTGATAAAATATTATCACCTGGGTGTTGAACGAAAGTGCCCCCTGGAGGGGGAAGGTGTGAAGTGCAGGCAATGACCGACAATGACCCTCAACGACCCTGCTAGTCCCTGGCCTGAGGCAGGACTTGCCCCTTGCCGATAGAGAGATTAATATTGGAAAGAGATAAGTTCTGCGGAGGTGGGACAATTTCTTTTTCCTGAGTTAATCTCCCCTTTACACGGCTGTGACCACTCCACCCATGTCCTGCATGTATAAAAAAGGACGATGGCACATCCATCGGTGTGCATCCAGGTATGCATCCAGGTGTGCATCCAGGGTGCAACCAGGGTGTATCCTGTGTGCATCCACCACCGAACTTGAGACCCACTCTGCATTATGTCCCTGGATTTGTACCCACCACCCGAGGACCTGAGACCAGCTCTGCAAGACGTTGCTGGAACCAAGGGTGGCGATACCTCACTCTCTCTCTCTCTCTCTCCTCTCCTTCTCCTTTTCTTTCTATCTTTAAGGCACTAGAGACCAAAACCTTTCCCAAATACCTATAACGCTGCTTACCTGCAATAAACCTAGCAATTTAATCAGCCATTTGGTGTCATTTCACCTTAATTTACTCCAAGGGAATTTTCGAATCTTGCACAACCCCCTGCCCTACCCTGGGGAGCTCGGCAGTTGGGTCGTGACACTCTGTACAGCTGTTTTCTCTGAAGCCTTTCATGGTTTAAGCCCATTATCAAGAATGCGACTTCTCTATGCTCTTCTCATCTGCCAGGAGGCTTGTGCTGGAACTCTTGTCTTAACTAGAAGATTTTGGCTGCTGGTCTGTGCTTCATACCCTTTAATGACTATGAGAGCTCTTTCCTTTTATTTCTGCAGGTCAGGTCCCTTTCAGAAACCTCCCTGATTTTCTTCAATACTGGGAGAATGTTATAATTTCCATAACATCAACCCAAATAAATTTCCATTTGTATGTTCAGGTGGTATTTAAGTAGTGGTATTAAACTGACACTGGTCAGAACTTATTCTAAAAGAGCTCAGGTGTACTTAGTACTTCACTGCAGTCTTTCTATCCAGAACATTTGCCACTTCTATTTAAGACCTTCATAACATGAGGCATAACAGGGTGCCTGAAGCAATCAGTGCTGTTGCAGTATTCCGTGGTCTTCCATATATACAATTATCACTCAACAGAGCCTATATAGAATGATTTTTCATTAGAACAATTGGATTTGCCTTCTTTAGAACACAGATGTGGATCCTCTCTTAAAGGAAGGTTATCCTCCAGTAACAGCTGTTCTTTGAAACATAGTCCATCCTGTGCATTCATATACACCTTCTTTACCTTTCTTAGACTTGTCTTTGTACAATTAATTAAAAAAAAAAATGTTGAAAAGTAGAGGCATTTCTCTCTCCACTTTTTTGGCACACTGTGCATCAGGAATGGAAGATTGAATGGAAGATCTCGAGAGGTAATGCAAAGGGAAAATTAGTTAGGGCTTACCTGGTAGGATATGTTTAGAATATGGCAGTATATCTTGAAGAATACTATTGAGTAGCTTTCTTTTCTGGTAATTCACAGATTCATGGTGAGCAACTGTTCAGGTTTTATGGTGAGAGGTAGTAGTTGCTTTAAAATGTTTCTGAGTGCCATTAAAATAGCTATAGCAATTATATACATTTCTTATTTATTTAGAGGAAATGGCTATATATCTGCGTTACGTGAGAAGGCTAGACTTTTTTGAAAACCCAGACTATAACTACCTAAGAAAGCTCTTCACAGACTTACTTCATCAGAAAGGCTTTTTGTTTGATTATGAATATGACTGGATTGGCAAACAGTTGGTGAGTACAATTAAGCAATTAGTAATATACTGGAGGGTTCATATGATCAGTTTTGAGCCAATGTTAGTCTTGAGTTTCAGAATACGTGTGTATCTTCTGGCTGCAGTTAGATATGAGCAACTGCTGTTACAAACCTGTTTTCAAATGCATTTTCAAACATTGTCTTTTGGCTTGCGATGTTTCATATTGAGTCTTTTCCAAACACATACTCCTAATATCAAAGTCAATCTCTGTTCAATCCAAAACAAAGTTGTAGGAATTCAGACTCAATTTTTAAGTTGGAGGAGTTTAAAACTTTGCAGGTGATTGTCATTATGTATTTTATTATTTTGAGGACTTCCTTGCTTCTAGTACTTTTAAGATGTAGAGCAATTCTCTACCTCAAAAGTATACTCAAGATATTTTATCAGCTCATTATGAAGAAACAGGCTATACCTTATGTACATTTTTCTAATGAAATATGATGTAGAATACCAGTTTCTATCACAGTCAGAAAAGATTGTGCTTATGTCCTTTAAAGAAAGGGTAAAAGATTAATTTTTCAACATCTCAAATTTTTTGTTGCTGTTTTTTAGTGAATAGGGAAGTGATTGTATGTGTAAGTTGGACAATTTTAGAATATAAGTTTTATGCTGGAGTTCCTTGTATGACTCTCCAAAAGAATTGTAATATTTTATTGCTAAATCTTTTTTCAGTATTTAGGATTAAAACTTTAAGCCTTTCTGCAGGCTTTCATCAGAATATCCTTTCTGCTAACTGCAGAAAATATCAGCCTAAAATGTTCAGAAAATTAATGTCTGATAATACTCAGTATTGGTTCTTCATGAAATTTAGTAAGTCTTGGTTTGTATCTAATGAAGATTTTGCTTTACTTTGATAATTTTGGGTTATGGGAAAATGTCAGATTTAAAGATTAATTTTTATTGCAAACCAGTAACTTTTGGTAAGGCTTAGAAATTTATTTCTTTTGCCAGTTGCTACATGTTATTTATATTTGTAGCCTACTCCATTGGGTTCAATGCATTCAGACACTGCACTGTCTTCAAACAGAGAAGGATGTCAGCATAAACTGCAACAATCCAAAAATCAGGTAAACTGCTTGTGTAAGATTATCAGTGTTACTTCATTTTTGATCTAGTGTTTTGTGCTATGTTGTTGCTTTTATTGAACTCCAAAATAGAAGTAACTCAAGTTTTCTTTAAGTAGATCCTTGTTAATGTATTTCTACATCTGTAAACTTTAAAATGTGCTAAAATGTTGCTTGTTCGGTGCTGTGATATAACATAGCTTGTATCAGTAGTGAATTTTCTCTCTTCTGATACTTTTAAACTTTTTTTATTCTGCTTTTAATCACTATCTTTTCAACATATGCTCTATCATCTATTAGGGTTCTAGCATGTATATATAATGCAATCCTTTTTTTTTTTTTTTAAACTAGATGATGACTAAGGTGGTGAAAAACATTAGGAATTTAGTTCTGTATTAATTTACCTAAGCTAAATGACAGGGTTGTGTTGGTAGACTTCATTTCTTAGTAGGAATTTTGTCTGTGAAAAATGTATGTGTAGGCCCATGTTAGTAAGTATGCAGATAATGTGTGAGGTACAATCTTCACAGGAGTTGAGTGTGTAGTGCTTATATGCTTTTAAAGAATAATATATAATAATGCATGAATTATTTATTTTTGGAATTTCTGGGTTTTTTTTGGTCTATATTCCTAATGCATTCAAAATTGATAGTCAACAGACCATAAGGCAGCTTGGGAGTTACAGGAAGCCAATCCACATAATTTGAGGGCTCACCTAGCAGCTGACAGACATGGTGGCTCAGTACAGGTATTTTCTGCTTCTTCACATGACTTAATAATTTAGCACTATATAATGCTAGTTTCCTGCAGTGCATGACGTGATTCCTGTTTCCGTGTTAGCCTTATTTCCCAATAATATTCAGAATGTTCCTAATATACCTTACTGTGCAACTGACAAACTGAAACCAAAACAGGTGCAGAAAACAATGGGTCTTTTATGTGGAATTTGTGCTACATTTCCAAATTAAAGCCTAAACCAATGGAACTCTCTCCCTTTTTGAGGGAATATGCACTTATATCTGTGCAAGCAACTTAGACTTTCGGTGTGCTTAGTTGTATTAGCAACTAAAATGCTATTGACTGAATTCAGTGTTAAGTAACATTTTTTGTTCCTTAGGCAAGCTCCAAATGCAAGTTTTAAGTAGTGATTTTTGCTTAAACTTTACTACTTTTGTACAGTCAACTACTGTATGAACAAATGTTTGCCACTAGTCAATGGAAAAATGAGTAGAAACCAACAACTTTTCCTCTATAATTATTTTTTTCATCTTCAATGTGCTTGTTTTCCTGGTTTACTCTTAATTTTACTTTTTGGTGTCTTACTCCAAAGTGTCTTATTTAAGGGTGAGATGGTTGGGATAACACATAAGATAACACATAACACATAAGAAAACCTCAATTTTAATATAGAAGGATTCAAAATGCTAGCTGCAAAGTCCATATGTGGTTTTGAGCTTTCAGTCTGAAATGAAAATAACTTTTTCTGTAGGGAAAAAATATTTTTTTCTGTTACATTTTTGGTTCTGGCAATCTAAGTTACAAAGTTGTTCTGAAGTTTTGTTTTAGAAAAGATTTGTCAATGTCTGAAGAAAGAATGAGAAGTCCAGGGTAAAGAAGACAGTGCTGTGATCTCACCAGAGTGTTAATGCCATATCTTCTTTAAATGCTTTGAAACTCATTTCAAACTTGACTTTCTCTAGATTTTGCTGTGTAGTAATGTGGAATCAAACCTGTATTTTAAGTTTGTTTGCCTTATGGCATAGAGTGTAGCAAGAAACACCCAATGTGACTCATATGCTTCTTTATATATGGGCTCTTCAAATTAAACTCTTAAAGAGCAGATGAAATTGGAAGGAACTAAATTTAAACTAGGATGAGATCTGTTGTCAAATAGCTTGAAGTTGGTTTAGATTTTCAGTTTAGCCATCAATCTCTCGTTTGTATGTATTACATATGAGTAGCTTAAGTTAATCTCCAACATTGCAACACTTCTTATTTGAAATTTAGTTTAAATACTAAGGCAGTTCTGTGTGACTATTCATGGAAAAATGTTTATGTACTTGTTAACAAATTCAGTATCTGCATTTTTTCACTACAACTCTATACAGATCTATTAAGGGATGAATTGTGCCTTCTGTCTTTCATGAGGCTATTGAGAAACCCTAGTCCAGCTACAGCAAAGAAACGAAATTAAAAGTTTCTCTCTAAGTGACTTTGATTTATATATTGGTTCTTCTCTCTCTCCTTTCTAAAGTTTTAGCTTTTTTTTGTGTGTGGATATGCTATGATGAATCTCTTTTTTTGCCTTATGTGTGGTATATCCTTGGCTACAGAATTTGGTGTACCATGCCTTCAGCACATATGCTGTCTTCCAGGTGACTTACTCTTGTTCAATTTTGTTATATTTCCATGTTTTCCTGCCTGTGTTTTGCTGATTTTTGAGATAAGCATGTAGTCCAGAAGAGAAAAGTGTAATGGTTGATCTAACTCAAGCCCATGTGCTCTGGGATTAGGAGTGTACAAGTGTCAACATTGTTTCATTTACCCTTCATTATCAATCCTTTACTGCATGCACTTTTTGGTCAGGTTGCAAAATATTTTGCTGTTGTCACAGGCCATTAACTTCTGGCATTGTAGGTTATTTTAGCAAGGTACAAAAGTAAGATCATACAGTTCAGTGCCTTACTGATGCTGGAACTGAAGCAGTCCTGTCTGCCTCTTGTGCAGCTCTAAATGAGTCTGTTAGTTTTCTTTAAGAGAAAATATTTTGCTCTGTTGCAGGTGTATTAATTCTTGGTTCTTCATCTTGCTGATACTGGTTCTATTGCTGCTTTCAACAATAGTAGACTAGAGTGAAACTCAGAGCAGTTGTGATTCTGGAGGAGCATGATTGGTGCTGTTTTTCAGAATATCAATACCCTTTAGTTCACTTACACTTTTAGAGGTGTCAGCTCTTTCCTGAAAGATGAACTTCATTTTCCTCCCCTCTAAACTAAGCCGTGGAACTTGATCATATTTGATTGTGTATTTGGTGGGTGTGTTTGGTGTATGTATCCATTGGGAAGGACTGAGATCATTCTCCTTGATCTCTGTCTCTTTGATTAGACCTTAGCCAGTGTGAGGCAGGACAGCATTCTGCTATCTGGTGCAAATGTTTCTACAAAGTTTGTGTCAAAGTTGCTTAGAGAAAATAGTTTTCATAAATAAATAATAAAACCACTCTAGGACAAGTATTCGCTTGAAAATAAAGACTTTGCCTTGTAAAGGAAACCACTGTCAAGAAATACTATATAGTTTTGAAGTCAGTTTGAAGAATTTCATGACAAGAATCATCAAAGAGGTTTCTATCTTCTCTACTTCCACTTTTATAAGCATATAGACATGGTGGAAAACTCTGAAATAGGCATTGTTCTTTGTTACCATAATAGTGCATTGACCCGAAAGACAAAAACCAACCAAAGAAACAAAGCCAAAGCCAAAAAACAAACCAACAGCAAAAACCAAAAGCAAACCTGTCATAGGTCAGGAGGCATTTTGGTTTTAGGAGTTGCTCAAATCTTGCAGATGTTCTTTTAACAATTTCTAGAATTGGGTCCAAAGAGAACAGAAGAGAGTTGTTGACAAAGATTGACAGGAACCATCCATGACTCTTGAACCAGGGCAGAAAACTTTCTCATCTGCCTGCCTCCAAAATAAACTTCCTGTAGTGGTGATAGAAGGGCAGACTAAACACGCTTAGATACAGTTTTGTTCCTGTCAAAATGTTTTCACTTTCTCCTAATGTTTTTTTAATCTGACAATATCCATAACTAGAGTATTAATGCAGGACGGCTTTTTAGATACCTTCTTTTGTGTTTTGCAGTTGACGTGAAGAATGTGTACATGCTTGAGTTTGATCCCTTTTTTCCTTTTTTTTTTTTTTAAACTGCTGACCAAGAAGATAGAGGTGAATGGTTGAACAGGCACTCCGGGAAAAGACGTGTGAAGGCGAATGCCATGTGAAAGCTCCACAGATGCTAGAGTTGAGCAATGTGTTTGAGTTAAAGTCATAAATGTTTTCATTTTCTTTCTGTAGGAAAACAGAAGAAGCTAGGAATTATTGTGAATGCCTGTGCAAACTGTCACCTGTTCTTTACAACAGTCAGGAATGCTAAAGGTGTATGGGTTTATTTCCCATCCAGAAAGGAGCATTTACCTGTCTGATTGTTTCTTGATTTACCGTACTCTTACTTGAGTAAACTAAAGACAAAGCCTCCTGTTTCTGGTCAGCTGTTGTTAAAACCTTGAGCACAGATTTGAAGATCTCTTTGGGCAGAAATTTTGAATGATTAGGACTGCATGCAAGACTGACTAGAATCCTAATTAGGTAGTAATGCTTTATATGGATTAGTGTAGGCTGTAGTTGTGATTAGTTATGTAGTTATGATTTGGATCCTTTGGTGGACAAATTAAGCATGTTTTACGCTTACATTTTCATAAACAATCTTGTCTTAGTTAGAAAGTACTTCTCATTCAGACACCATGTGTTTCTGCTCTGCTTATCGCTGTTACAACTGAGTATTTCACAAAAAGCAACGAAATTACCTGCAGAGTAAGATACCTGGAGACATGGTAAGGATCGTACTATTTCCCCATACCAGTAGGTATGAACAATAACAAAAAATATTAACATAAGTGTAAAAATATACATGTATTTATGAAAAAATTCTACTAACCCAGGATGTTTAGTTTAAGATGTCAGACCTGCCATCTTATGATTTGTTATACAATTCCTACCTATTGCTATCACTGAATGTTTAGTGCTTCTGCCATCCTAAATGATACAAAACTAAAGACACATGGTTGAAGCTCTGCATGCTTACCTGTCAATCACAGAAATAAAGTCCACTTCTTAGAATGGCATTCTAGCAATCTCATACATATTTCCTTTTGTTATTGAGCTGTAGGGATTTTTTTGGACATGGTTCAATAAAAAGGAAAATTCAGCCTGGTATAGACATATAACATGGAAAAATGGCTTAAGTTCAGCAAACTTCTGAAGCTCTGTAGTTAGTTACATAAGGAAATAGAAAGCAAACCTCAATAGGCAAGGCTATTAGTTATGATTATAAATAGATGAAACATAACGGCTACATTAAGAGGAGAGCTTGGAAGGGTGAAGGGAATAGTAACATCATAACGATGACTTCCCTCTGCTTTGTTCTACCTTAATGTCAGACCTTCAGGCGACAGCTGGAAAGAATCTTGAACTATAAACTAGTATAGGTCCACTTTCTTGTAGCTCATTATGCTTTACAGATGTTTACTGCAGGCTTTTATGTAAATTTGCTAGAATAGTTTTGTAAAATGTTGCTTGCACAAGCATTTGCTGCAGCTTTGTAGCTAGTGGATGTCTTGATGCTTCAGTAGGTCAGTTAGCACTGTCAGCTGCTCTGACCAGATAGGCACTTGTTGATATCCAGTTAACCATCTTGCTGGTAGATTCTGTGAATAAGGGAGAGGCCTCTTGAATAGCTCTTTCAGTCATGCAGGAAAGCTGACAGGAACTGAGACACCATAGGATTCCATTTGGTTCAAAGTGAGAACAAATTTACAGAGAACTAGAGCTGTCCCAGTTGTACAAGAATTTGCAAAGGAATTTGAGAGTAAATTAATGGGAATGAAGATGATTTTTTTTCTTTTTAATGGCAGTAAGTGTTGTTGTGCTCCGAGAGCGAAAACTACGCAACATCTGCACTATTAGGTCTGGAAAATGTCTTAATTCTCCCCTCTTCTGATGAGTACTCTTGGAAAAATATCTGAATTGGGCCACATAAGTAAGGAAACTAAGGTGCTTAACTACACTAAGCAGAGATAAGGTAGGACTGACTGAACTGATATCGGGAAAGAGGTTTCTTCTGGGCTCTAAACAGACGTGAGAGAGATCAGGAAACCTGATCAACAGAATTACTTTGCTTAGTCTACTCACTTTGAGTCTGTCACATAAATGACAGTTCCACTAGTAGATATAAAAAAAATTATGGTAGAAGCACAGGGATGCTGGAATAAAATCTGGAAAAGGCACTGTCTTTGGAATAAAAATGTATGGACTTAATGAAAACTACTTTATGATTTGTCAAATGTATGTCTGGCACTAATATAATTTCGGGTATTTCTGGTAATTTCAGGTAGTAAGCTCAACAAATGGAGAACTGAACACAGATGACCCAACTGCAGGCTGTTCAAATGCACCCATCACAGCTACTGCAGCAGTAGAAGTAACGGATGAAACTAAGTATGTCCATCTTTTTATATTATTTGGATCTTGTATGCTTAGCTACTTCAATTTTTTTTGTATAGTTATTAAAAAATAGTCTGAAAATTTATAGCAAAACTTTAGTACTATACTGAAGTTTAGCTTTAAATATTTAAATAGACTTTCTATAGCTTGTGCTTTTTAGGCACAGTCCTCAATAACATCTCTCAGTTCTAGAGAAGTACATGCATTTAAGATAGTGTTCTGACTACCGAAAGTTATGTATGAAAGATGTAAAATTCTTTGTCTGTGTGGCACTCTGATTGTCTCTTTTCTTTTGCTCTCTGAAAAGCTGCGAGAAAGTGTTGAACATGTGGTGAGTTTTATAGCAGAGGCAGGCAGAAATAGCCTGAGCTATTATTATTAATAATAGCAGAAGCCTTACTTGGTTTAAAACTGATCTCAGAGAAGTTTAAAATAACAAGTCCATTTGAAAGTCACAAACTGTGTTTTAATATTGTGAAACAATTAACTGTTTTTACAAACAGCCAGCTTCAGGAGCTATTCTGCCTGCTTCAAATCTTGCTCACTTTTAAGTTGTGTGGTCTGTGATATACTTTGTTTAATCCTTTTTAGTGGGTAGCAGGATATTTTTTCTTATTTGCTTTCCTATTTTAGAGGGGAAAACATTCTCTTCAGATTATGTAGCATTAAGCTAGTACTTCAACATCAAGAAAATAACTTAAAGGAGCAAGTAATAAATGCTAGCAAATATTTGAACTTTGCCCATTATTGTATAATTGCTTTGTAAACATAGTGTTTAACAGAGCATTAGTGTTTGACCACCTGCTAACTAATAACTAAGATGTTACTTCAGGGTTCCTTAAAGTTACTGTGTAACAAAACAGGAAAAGATTAAGATCTGTTAATGTGGGATGGACAACTAGTGTATATATATTTGAGTGGTGAACTCAGACTTGCAAAATAGTACAGAAAAAATATTCCAAAGGCAAAATGTTTTCTTTTATATTGTTCTTGGAATAGGATTTTACAAGGGTATGGATCTAGTTTATCATAAAATAGAAGCACTCAAGTATGAAGGATAGTTTAGTAGCAGAAAAATCTAGTAAGCATTCCTTAATAGCAACTACTTTTTTTAGGACCCATTTTCCTAATTTTCAGATAAAGGGAAATTTCAGAAAAGTACAAATTTTTCTTGAAGTGATGTGCAGTGATAACATTTCTTATACCGAGTTTAAGTACACTCAGGAAAAGATTAAATTTAAAACGTTTTAATTAGTGATTAACACAATGAAATCCATGTTTGGCTATCCAAAGAAAGAGAATTCTTGGAGCCAAGGTGCTGCATCTGCTTTAAAAGTATAGAAGACATTGGCATGGTCTAATTCCAGCCAGCAAATGAGCACCACACAAGTGTTGGTTCACTTTTCTCCCAGTGGGATGAGGAGAATTGGAAAAAAAAAGGAAACCTCATGGGTTGAGATAAGAACAGTTTGATAACTAAAATGAAAGAAAATATAGTAACAATAGTAAAATATAGTAATAATAATAATTACAATGAAAAAGAATATACCAAAAGTAGAGAAATAAAGCCTGAGAAGAGACAAGTGATGCACAATGCAGTGGCTCACTACCCACTGACCGATGCCTGAGCAGTAACTGTCCCTTCCAGCCAACTCCCTCTGGTTTATATGCTGAACAGGACATTTTGTAGTAAGGAATATCCATCCCTTTTGGCTAGTTCAGGTCAGCTGTCCTGGCCAAACTCCCTCCCAGCTTCTTCTAAACCTGCTCACTGGCAGAGCATGGGAAACTGAAAAATCCTTAATTTATGATAAGCACTACTTAGCAACAACCAAAACATCATTGTGTTACCAGCATTATTCTCACACTAACTCCAAAACACAGACTGTACCACCTACTAGGATAAAGATTAACTCTATCCCAGAGCTGAAACCAGGACATTGATTTCTTCTGATATGAATAATTGATGGACAGATATGCTATCCCTGACCTTTTTGCCTGGTCTTTAGTGGTTTTGTTATAGGCAAAATATCTTACTCTCTCATCATCTTTTTCAATATGAAACACATAAAGTAGTTTTCCTGCAGGGTCTGTTTAAACTACAGTTTTCTTCATTCGTTATATTTTGAGCGTAGAAGTTGGTTTATATATTGGCAGTAATTAAAGCAGCACACATGCGCACAACATGCTCCCCAAGATAGCTATCAGGCATCAATACATATTTTCACATCTTTTCTCAGTAGTAATACTTGAGAAGGTTTAGGTAGTCTTACATTTTAACATGATAGTTACAAGCTTAATATCAAAAGGTATTGTGAGATCTTTAAATATCCATTTCATTTCCGAAGAGTGTAAGGAAATGCAAGTGTCAATATCTTTCATGTCTGTGGTACAGACACTTCCGGTTTTCAGACATTGTTTTGTCAAAAGACTCATTTTGCCTCTTTCATAATCTTTTCTTCATCTAAGATTATGAATAAAGTTAATCTCTCTTGCTGTTATCTGCTGTTTGTAACATTTTCTCAATCTGAGGAGACAAACTTTTCCTGTCAAACTTTGTTCTCCTCAAATTCATTATTTGTTCTAGATCTTTTCACTGTTTTTTGGAAGCTTAGCATGACTATGTCTTTAAAAGATTGCAGAAAGAATGTCCTGTTGAGTGGTTTCAACTGAACACAAATATTGTTTAGCTGAATGTTGGATCTTCTGTTACCATTTCAGCGTAATGCTGTAAATCACAAAGTGTAAGGACTTTTTTTTTTTCCCAGTAAGCATTTTATTGTTTTGGGACATTCATCCACCACTTTCATTTTTGATACATGTTTATATATGTACTCACAAAATTCAGTATATATTCTAAATCTCATGTCTTGTCATCTTCATGCTCCTCAGGTGTTGAGGTGTTGCTGTGAGACAAGCATGTGCAACAAACATGAGTTTGCAGTGGATGCATCTTCTATAGATGGTCTTCCAGTTATCACTGAGCAATTAGCCTTTGTTGCCTTAACTCTTTGCTAGCCATCAGAATAGTTGCTTCTATGAAGCATATGTAATTTGAATAACCAAAAGACTCTGCCAAAGGAAGGCAGACTAACAGGAAAAGATGATCTGTCCTTTTCGGATCTTGCATTAATTTTGCCACTTTTAACACCTGTTAGTAATCCCACAGTAAAGTACAGACACATGCTAGATGACAAATATAAAACTTCAAATATCTAAACGTGAGATGGAGTTGCTTCCTAATGTTGTGCTGAGGAACAGCTCAAGTGGTAGAGAGAAGGGTATTTAACAGAAAAAAGGTATGATAATGTTTTAAGTAGGACAGGAAATGTTCATAACCATAATACTGGGATTTCTACCTTATATAATCTCACAAAGGTCACTTTAGGTTGTAAGGAAAAGTAAGTAGTTTCCCTAGTGTCATAAATTGATATTATACAACCTGCTATAGAAATGTCTTGTACCCTACAGAGAAAGAAGTTAGCTGTCATTGAATGCTTTCTTTAAAAAAAGTTCCTTTCCTAGAATTAGATATTTTCAAAGCATATTCATTTTGCATATGTATTGAATAATATGAAAAAATATGTTTAATACTTATTAATGATGCCACTACCTGTAGCTTTACATACGACTTCAAGCAATGTAATGTGCAAGTATAAAAGTGATAATGACACCCTCTAGTGACAGTATTCTTAGGAACATGTCTGCATTTCTATTATAAATTATACTCTTCAAAAGATTATGCACTTGGGATCTCTAATTCCAATGTTACATTTCTTTAATAAAATTTATTGTCAGGCAAGGTAGTCTGACCTACCTTATTCTGATGTAAATGTGCATGTATATTTAAATTACATTTATTTGGTCTTGGCAAGGTTTTACAGGTCTTGCATTTCTAGGCTGATAAATACACATTTCAGTAAGTTTCCAAGGCAGTCCTGTGTTTTAAAATACTCTATGGAATTAGTATTCCCTTAACACTTTTTAGATATGTATTAATAAGGGATTTATTTTCCCACAGCAAGTAAATCTTCAGCATTTAGTGAAATTCTGTGAAGTACAATGCAGTTGAATAGTTCTCATAATTAAAAAACCCAAACAACCTGTCAGTAGAAATTATACTATATGTAATAGTGTTATGCAAACTCTAGAAGACGAGGAGATTAAAAAAGCAGTGCTTTATGATGGTTAAAGATAAAACTCTTGAATTCCTCATTGCATGATCTCCTTCTCTGATTGACAGAGGAGTAGCAGACTAAGTAGGCTATGGAGAAGGGGTAAAGGACATTATGAGGTGGGGATTTTTGCATCAAGGTTGGGTCAAAATTTTCTGGGAAGGAAGGCAAGAAAACCTAGTCTTCTTGAATTGCTATCCTAAATATTTAAGACGTGTGATCTGCTGTTCCTTGAGATGTGCTCCATACAAGCAAAACATGGTTAAACAGTGAAGACTTAAAATTCTAAATTGTTTTTCTACAGTACAAATTGTCTGCCATACTTTCATCTTCCTATAGTTAACTTAGGTAACCTGTGTTCTGTCCACACTAAAATTATGAACTGAGACAGTTTTTCTGTAAGCTCCTTTTGAGACCTTCTAATCTGAAGCACATACAAAAGTGATTTACCATTGCAATCCAGAGAAGGACTTCTTCATTTACAGCATCAGAGGGTAATTCACACTGAAAGGGCAGGAGCACTGTAAAATGCTTTGGTTTAATATGATATTTACTATATATGCATTTTTACAATACATCGGAAAAGATTGGGATAAGAGAAGGATTAAACTAAACTGGACTTCATGTATCTCCATATAATTAAAAAACTTAAGTGATAACAGATGCTAGTGGTTGCAGACAGCTAAGAAAAAGGATTAGTGGGTACAGGGGTATTAGTGGGTACAGTTCTAGTTGGTGGCTTCTAGTCTTTAAAAATAATTTTCTCTTTTAAAAGTACTTTAAAGTTAGTGAATACAGTATGATATTTCTGCTAGCTGTAGAAATATTTATCTATGTAATTTCCCCTATTGAATTTTAATTTTGGGCCTCCTCTCCATCAATAACGAATGTGTTTTTCCTACTAAAAGTTATGTAACTCTTAGAGCACCTCTGGTCTGCCTCTGCCCACTACTACTTTTTCAGTGACTGAGCAACAGGGTGCCCATGGATATTTCGAGAAGGTAACTTCTGTCTCACCTTACTTTGGATGTTGTTCTCATCCCCTGTAGAACCTTACTTCTAGACTCATATTCTTCCTGGTTTTCAGATGCTTTCCTCATTTCCCATATTCAAAACTAAATCAGCAGAATACCTTTTGAATTGTAGTGACATAAAATTCTTGGCAAACTTCAGAACTTACTGATAGGCTATTAATGCAGTACATTTATATTTTCACTTTTGTACCCCATAGTTTAAGTAACTCTTGAGGGTTTACCACTGCAAGTGAGAATTCAATAACCAAACTGCAGAACTCCATGGGGCAATCTCTGTTAAGGCAGACAGGCTGCATGTTTAGTTTTGCTTGTGAACTGTGGATACTTAACTAGTGGAAGCTTTGTTTTTTAAAGGTAATGGTCAGGAGCTGGGAATTGATTAAAATAAGGCTAACATTATATGCAAATGAAAAGGTTTTCGTTGTGTACTTGTTGCTTCCCTCTTGAGTTTATTTTCAAAATTACTTCCTGAATTTCTGCAGTCGTCCTCTGTATTAGCTATCTCTATCACCTTCCAATTTTTTTTCCCCTGTTGTAGTTTTTGAGTTACTTTCAGATTGTTTCTTTTTGTTAAGTGACATTCACAGTATATGTCAATTTTAGGTCCTTTCATGTAGGATGCAACTACTACATGTATTTTCTTCATGTAGTAAAGCAGAAGAAAGAATGCCAGTATGCTTCAATATTCTTAAACCTGTGTTTTTTCGATGTAGAAATATCACAGCACTGAATCAAAAAAGTAATTATGTTATTCATGGACATTACTTCTAAAATGTTTTTGGGGAATAGCCTTGGGGAAGGTTTTTCCAAGATCAGGTTGACAAAGGAAGCTCAAATCGTTTCCTTCTATTAGCAACAGAAGTGTCTTAATTGCACAGTTCAGGTAACACAATCTTAAGCTCAAGCTTCTATTTTGTATATTACCAGTCAATGTGGAAGAAGTATTCAGGTAATGGAGTATTCCTTATTCTTACATACAGGTTTTTTAATTCAGCCTATGATGCCTATGCTTTTGATATCCTCACACAATACTCTAATCTTAAGAGGTATTTTTATTACATCATTTTTCATTTGATGCTTTTTTCCAAATAAAGGTGAGATGTGTCAAAAATATCTCTACTAGCAAAGTTTCTTATAGTAATAAATCAATAGCCTCCCATAGAGCTTAATGTATTCCTTGTGGTGCTAGCTGTACCTGAACTATGTACTTCAAGTGAAACAAATTCAGTAAATAGTTTACTTTTTGTGATTTCTTTTTATGTCACATGTAATTCATGTCACACCTGCAGGTTCTGCTGTTTTTTCAAGAAAAGGAAAAGGAAAGCCATTCAGCACCACAGATGACTAGAACCAAGCAAAATATGGGAAATTGCCTATTTGTTCAACTGCTGTCCTGTGATCTCAAAAAAACCCCCAACAAACAAACAAAAAAACCACCAAAAACAGACCAACCAAAACATCTGTAATCATCCATATTTTTCAAGGACTCCCTTAGAAACAATGTCATACCCTGTGTGCTTTGATTTGGTTATATTGCATCCATCTTTTGTTTAATTGATCTATTCTGGAAGCCTTAAGGTTTTGTCAGATATGAGTGGTTCTTCGACCATCAACAAATGGACCAATGAAATGGTACAAATTAACAGTATCTTCAGCAAGACTAAACTTGAAAAGTATTCCTCCAGTCCTAGGAAGTACTAGCAGTGTCTTAGCTGAAGACTTGTGTCCTAACTGTTGAGTTTGTAGCAGCTTATCAAAAGCAATTTTCTTCAAAAATGCAGAAGTACAGATGCACAACCATATAGAAAAAATCTTAAGAGATTTCTGACACCTCTGGTGATTTTCTTTTGTTGCAGTGTTACTGGTGATACTGTAGGCAAATTGTATCATCATTAAACCTTGTCTGTGGTATTGTAGTACAGTCACTGTCTAGAAATACCAAGGAGATTGATTTAACTGTTGGCACTTGTCTAAATGCTGGTGGTACAAATGAACAGAAAAGTATTACCAGTAGCCTCTAGGTTCGAAGTTGTGGTTTCAGTAATTATAGTTAAGATTGAAATACCATCTAAAAAGATCTACAAAGGAATTATAAAAGAAGAAATAAATGTGAATCTGGTTAAAGTAGAATCAGTATTAAAGCTTTTATATTCACTAAGGTAATTGATTATTGACAGCACCTTTAACTTGGAGGTATGGATGTGTCATGTCTGCACACCTAGCCCGTTGCAACCAACATTTTCTGAGTTTCTTTTTTTCTTGGAAAAAAAGTAGGATGGCAGAGATGTGTCAGGTACTTCCCCACAGTCCAAATGAAGTGCCTACAATATGAAGAAACCAGCAGTTACATAGACAAGACAGCCTATTTTGTTCTTTTTCTTCAGACAATATATGCTGCATTTAAAGCCATAATGACAGAGGTGTACTTTTTGTTGTTTTTAGCTACCAGTTATTGAAGAAGGGATGTGAAAGATGGAAGTGACTAGTCAGATTTGTTGACCAAAACTCAGATTATCTCCATTTTTTGTAATTCTTCTAGAGCTAATTGCCATTTTTTATTTACACATGCCATTTGGCATGCTTACTTATTTATAATCTGTTTTGTGGTAGGATTTAAAATGTATGTTAAAATAAAGGCACATTTGAATTCTTTATTGCATTTACAAGGATTTAAATTGTATTTTTCTAATTTATTTTTCCTTAACAGCTGAAAATGTATTTTGTTTGAGTTGTGTGCTCATATGCATACTTTGAACTTTATAATTGTTGCTGTTAATGATTTATGCTTTTGCTTTAAAAAATCTGAACTTGGCCTTAACAGGTTGTAAATTTCCATGAGTTTGTGTTATTATCTGAAACTCATGAAGTTATTTTTGTTATTTGAGATGAAAAGGTGGCTTGCTTGACCATTCTTACATGAAAACATCTCCTTCCTTGTGGTACTTGACCAAATTTCTTGCTTTGTAAGATTTGTAAGTACACAGGTTATGTGTGTTTCTCAAAGACTTGATTAGTTTTGTTCTCAGAGATTTTTGACCTGTACAGTGTTTGTATGATCTGAACTCCATACACATAACTTCATTTTTCTCTCAGGAGCTGCTACTTTTCAGCTGTCCCTGATGCAATAAAATGCAATTTTCTCCTTGAGCTGCTGTTTGTGTCATGTATGTGGTGGTCTAAGCCTGAGAACCTTGTCCTGCAGCCATGCTGTCAGCAATGGCATCTACACGATGGCATCTATGCCCATGGGGGTGGCAGAGCCCTGACATTGCTGGGAGGCTTGGTTGGTTGCCGACGTCGGGCAGGGGAAATGTGTCTCAGCAGCCAGATGACTGAAAGGTTATGCTTCGCTTCTGTTAAGTCATAACAATGCTTGTGAACTGAATATAAGAACATCTTCTGCCCTCCTCCTTTTCATAATTGCCAAGGCTTACATTACTGTAGGATGAAGCTCTTCTGCTGGAATGTTCTTACAGTCAGTTCATGTGCAAGGGAAGTCATGTACCTTGCTGTCAGCAGAAGGTGCTGCTGCTTCTACCAGAAATTCATCAAGCAAGTCAGATGTTTTGGAGTCATATTGCATTTGGTAAATCTACAGAGGCATGGGTGATACTGATAAAGGAGACATTTCATGATGTCAGTTTCAAAAACTCTATGAGATGTCTCCTTGCTATTAGGACCTTTTTGAAGGGTTTTTTTGTCAATAGCAAGGCAGATGCTGTCATCAATCCACCGAACAGACTGAAACCAGTGGCTTTGGACTGTTCTCCAGAGCTTCTTTGGAAAAGTGAAGGTATGTTTTTGTAAATGACTGATATATTATATATGTAATATATATATAATATTTATTATATATGTAATATGTTTATATATATAATATTTATTGTATATATAATATATTTGCTTTACTGAGGTTCTTCATGCAAATGTGACCAGCTAGAAGGAATATTGAGGAACACGGCTTTGGCCGTTGGCTGGAGAACATGTCGTCTCTGGTCCGTCTTTCCTACAAGCTTGTAAATCCTTTTCATCCTTTCTAGATACTAAGCATCACAATGCTCTTTTGTCCCGTCCTGGAGGGACAGAGAAGTTGAGTGTGCTACCTCAAGGAGCTCATCTGAAGCAGAAGCAATGAACCTGTTCTGCCCACTAGGCTAGGCTGCAGACTTGCTGGTCACTCAAAGTAGCTGGTGACAGTGCAAACATATCCAAAAGTTCAAGTTCTCCAGGGAATTAGACTTAGAGGGTTGACATCTTTCAAAAGAATAATAATTTTGTAAGTAAATGGTCCATTTTTTTCCTGAAAAGTTGAGTAGACCTTCCTGCTGAGAGAAAATGGTCTCCACCTGCTGCAACAGCAAGGCCCATGCTTTAACCCAAAGAGAAACACTACAGCCTACCTATGCTGACATCTCTACTCAGACAGACCCCCCAAGTTCTGAAACGCTGTCCTAACCTTACATGGAAGTTCAGTATCTAGAAGTTTCCCTAGCACCTGAAAGCAGCAGTTGATGTTGTAGCTGGGATTATGGCCAACTGGAACTTTTTAAACAAGAGGCTAAGTTACCAGAAGAGCTCAACAGGCACTACGGCATTTGAGAACATGAGCGGGAGATCTGTACATTTAAACCAATGACATCAGACAAACATATGAAGTATTAGTAATTGGAGATACCTTAGTGAGAGGCACTGAAGCACCTGCTTGCTGTCTAGACTTCTCTAGGGAAGCTGGGTGGCCATGAGGATGTCTGCTTAGTAATGTCACTGAGAGGCTGCTGAGCTTGGTGAACCTTACAGTTTACCATCCACTTCTACTATTCCACATTCACTGAGTGTTTGCTGCTTTTTGTTACACCCCTGACTCTGGTAGATGGTAATGGATTGAGTTTTAGGTGACCAGCAGAGCTGACAGAGTTTGGGCAACAGTATCTGCATGCTAGAAGAGCTGCATGGACATCAGAACCCACAGGACAAATGTGAAGTTGAGCAAATCTTACATCTACACCATCTTTTTTTGTGCTCCTCCTGCTCCTCCTCCTCTTCCTAGTGTGTGCTAGCTAGGAAGTGTGTGCCAGGGAGGGGAGCTGGGAGCTGGAGAATAAGTGGGCATAGAGAATAAAGAGCAGCTGAAGGAACTGGGCTTGTTTAGTCTGAGGAAGAGGAGGCTTAGGCGAGACCTTATCTCTCTCTACAACAGCCCTAATGGTGGTTGAAGTGAGAGGGGGATAGGTCTCTTCTCCCGGATTACCAGTGGCAGGACAAGAGGAAATGGCTTCAAGTTGCACCAGGGGAGTTTTAGACTGGATGCTGGGAAAAATTTCTTTACTGAAAGAGTTGTTAGGCATTGGCACAGGCTTTCCAGGGAAGTGGTGGAGTCACTGTCCCTGGAGGTGTTTAAAAAACATATAGATGTGGTACTTAATGACATGTTTTAGAGGCCACGGTGGTGATAGGTAGACGGTTGGACTTTATCTCAGAGGTCTCTCTTTTCCAACTTCAATAACTTGATTCTGTGAGCTGACGTGTGATGCAACTGCTCGTTGTGCCACGTGGTGGCAGCATTGACTACGTGTTGAGTTGTCATCGTTCGAGGCCAGGCTGAGCTCTTGTTCAGCCTCGTTAGACATCAGCCGCCTAAAAAGATTGATAGCAATGCAAATGTATTTATAACCACTAGAGATAGTCACCTTCCACCCCAATTAGCCTTTGAATTGATTTAGTGAGAAAAACATCTATTATGGAATAAAAGTCTTAGAGATTAGTGTTGCGTTATTTCACTATGTTTCAAATAGCTGTAGGTAAAAGGGCCTTACAGGCATCAATAAGCTTTAATATAATAAAGTGCTTTTAGGCTACATCAGAAGCAAATTACAAGTCAAAGGCTTGTTTGCTGAGTAAAATGTAACTACAGGTGTGTTGGGTTATGCTAGGCCTCTATGGCATTTACAGGAGCTAGCTTACACATTTTTTTCTTATTATTCTTTAATTTTTAAAGGGGGTTAGTTCATAACGTGTTAAAATAATTGATCACAAAAATGTGCTTCCTTTTGCAAGCTAACAGAAATCAATCATGTTTTGGAGCTATCTGCCTTTTTTCTATTTTTCTTCTTCCCAAGTGCGGTTTGCTGAAAAGAGCCTCAAGTGAAGGGGGTGGTAATGGTTCTTACTGTGAAGTGCAAGTCTTAGGTACATCCTAATGACTGACTAGTACTGCTAGGAAAGGATCCAGAAAGACTAGTCCTCTGCTTTGTATGAAGCAAAAAGGAATTATTATGAAGGGCTGGTATGGTTTCATTCTTCTAATTTAAATACCTAATTTAGGTCGTGTTGAGTTTCCATTATGGATGAGAATTTCTTTGACAGGCAAAATTTTCCTAATATTTTGTGATCTTTTACTGCTTTTGCTGGTTTGTACCTATGATGTATATTAGCTTTCTTGCTAAGGAGTACAATGTAAACAAATAGCTTTTCAAAAGAAAACTGGAGATATAGCTGGGTGCTTNGTGTAAAATCTGTGCAAGTCTTTGCTTTCTATTTATGCATTCATTTGTATTTATATAAAGGATGAAGCTTAATGAAGTGTATGCAGTCACAGCAGGATAAACCACTGTGAGATCAGATATGGCCCTGTGCTATGTGTGAGAGCAAGACCTTTAAGCTGTGAGTGTTACTATTCTCTTCATTGTTCCTCAGTCTATCTTTATTTAGTGTGTAGCTTATATGGCTAAAACCATTTAAACATAAAAGGTACTTTCCAAATATACTTCCATCCTTTTTACTTTTATGGAAAAATGTAAGTTACTGTGATTTTTATGAGAATAGAAAAATATTTTACACAAATCAGCCTGCTGGTTTGGAGGGTTGAAACTATAAATATCATCTCCCACTCCCCAAAGCAGCTATTGTAACTCTTCCAAAACCTAGTCTGAAATTTACCTGAATCCATAAAGAATACCTGTTTCCATATGACAAAATATTTTTACTAGTACCAAATAAAACCACCCTCTTTGGTATGAAGTTGCAATTGTACTTTAAATATTTGTAGTTTGTTTTCTCACATTTACTCAACGAGTGTGGGGATAAAGAAAAATGCTAAAATAAGTTAGAAACAAATTAGCAATATTTGCCAAGTGTTTATTTGAAAACACAAGTGTGGTGAAAGGTTTGCTAAGTCTAGATTGCTGTGTAAAAAAATGGGGAAAAGATACAAAGTAAATAGATCTACTTTTAGTTCGTTTTGTAACCCTGTTTTGGGTATCTACAGAGCCCTACAGCATTGATAGTGGATAATACAATGATATCCCACTTCGCCATTGTGAAGCATGCTTGATACTCAGTCAAAAATCAGCTGGAAGCAAAATCTCCTAAAGGAAGCCTACATCTGATGGGATTTGTCTTCATGTGCTTGTACATAAGTGTGAGAAACGCAAACTTTAAACATAAATGCCATGCATGCAAACTGCTCTGGGATTTAAAACATATATTGTACATTCTGTAAAATGTTTGCTTCTGCATATCTCCAATTCTAAAGAAATAACCAGTTCAATAAAAGAGTATCCAAGGAGTTAAAATTGGTATTGATTTTTAATTTGCACAGAAGTTATTGCAAATATATATCAGTGTCAATTAAAGCAGTTTCATCACTTACAAGATATAGGAAATCAAATTCCATAATTACATTTGCTATGTGGATAGTAGCCCTACTCTCAAGGTTCAGAGGTCACTGATAATTAGCACAAGATTTAAAATTAAATTACAGTAAATATTGTTCACTTTCATTGCTTCTAAATTTGACATGAGTATATGAAGGCTAAATATAAATAATATGTTCTGGCAGAAAACTATAGTTGTCTTTTCCCCTAAGGTTTGCATTTTTAGATGTTTAATTTAGTATTTGGTTCATAGAAAATGGTTTGGTTTGCACCTAGGTAACCAGATAGAGCTTATTTACCATATAGACAACGCTTTATGCAAGGTTTGTAGTAGCCTGGGAACACAACAGTGCAGATAAGATTAATTAAAAGGCAAAGGTAATAATCTGGCACTGGTTAAACATTTCACAGGATAGCAACAACAACAAAAAAATCAGTTCAATCTGTAACTCTAGGGTTGTATTTATGTTTTTTTAGACTTTCTTTATCTGATTTTCCCTACAAAAATTTTTTTTGTTCAATTTCTTCTCAAATTGTATTATGTTTTTAGTGATTAATATGTATGGGTGTTCTAAGTCTGGAGGGTGCTTTTCCAAGGAAGGAAATATTAAATTGTGGAAGGCCTTTCTGCGAGGATCTAATTTTAAAGCAGGCATTTTGATAGTAGAGAGTAGATTCAAAGAAGGGACACTATTTCAGTTTTCTCTGAAGACACAATTTGAGTGGTTATAGAATGGTTTCCACAGCAATTTAATGTTATGAAGGCTGCAGCATGTCAACGAAGAACCTACCCTGATTGAGTTTTGTCTTGTGTCCTGTTTGTCAATTTCAGATGTGCTAATAAGATCTGCACTTCCAGTTCAGTATGGGATCTATGCCTTTTACATAGCTGTGGAAAAGAAGTGGAATAGACTTGGGCCTGTTGTTGTAAGGCATTTTCTAATGCTTCTTTAAATGAGGGCAAACAGCTGGCTATCCTCAGAGATGTGATGGCTCAGTTGCCTGATGCTAACATCCTTTGTGTTGTCTGGTTTCTTCCAGGCAGATTAGAAGATGCAACACTCCATGGTGTTTCCCATATGTTGATGAAAGTTATGTATGCCTAGTGGAAACAGGGATATGACTGGGAGTTTGCTTAAAATCAGCCTGACTAAAAAAGGCAGGTTTCTGAAGGTGGAAATCTACAGCAATTAAGTGAGCAGATTTTCAGACTGTATGTGAGACCACGAGAAGTATCCTTCATGTCCAAACTTTTGAGAGAGCAAGAAGTGTCACAAAACATGGACACCATAAATTCTTCAAAATTTTCCCATTCTTAACAGATAAGAATGTTATAACAGATATGCAATGTTTAACAAATGCAGTATGTTAGAACACACTGATTTAAACTTAAAAATTCATAAGGAAGAAATATTTGTAGAAAGTGTTCAAGAGTCAGCAGGGAACTAATGATTATAGTATCCTAAATTGAAACTTTATTGTTTAACTGCTTATACATCAGAGTATGTCTTGCAATTGGCTATTTGAAATCAGTGTGGTGTGTTTCTGGATAAAATTTGTGATAAAATTAATGTGTTGATCTTAGTGGAGACGTGATTTCCACTGGGAAGGTAAATGCATTTGAAGTAAAGATGTAGCAAACTCTCAAGAAACACACAAAGTTGCAGATTGATTATGCTATCATATATGAAGATCGGTTTGAGGTAACTTCAAAACTCCAGTCCAACAATGGCACAGATTTGTTTGCTAAAAAAATAAAAGGTGATATTGACTCTAGAAGATTATTCAAAAATGACAAGAACAGCATTGTAAAGGTGTGTATACTGATGGCTAAACAGTACATCAATTGTCATGTAAGATAATGGGGCACAATATAAATGACTTTAAATCAATTATGAAATCCTATGACTTTTAATGTTGTGTCAAATGTGTGTACGCCCTATTGCTGTGTGAAACAACAGTTTCAAAAAGCAGTAATACTTTCAAATTTGTACTGTAGTCACTTTATAAATGCAAAGGTAACTGAAGATTTTTGTATTTCTTTTCTACTTGACAGAAAATATAGGAAAAAATACATGTTGATTCTCCAGTCTCAGAGAGAGAACAGGGTTATAGGTGATCAAACTGTATGAAGAAAATGGACTTGAGAAGAAGGTTTATAAACCAAAGAAGATTGAATCAGAGTCTAATTTTTTTTGTAAGTTGTTTTGCCTCTTAAAGCTTGACTAACTTTTAAGACTGTTATTCTTGTTTAGATAGTATTAGTTAATCAGTGTCCTCTGCTTTGTCTCTGGAAACATAAAATTTCTCTCTTGCTGTCTCTCCCCTCTTTCCTTTAGTATATATTAGATCTTTTTCTTTTATTATGCTAAAAGGCTTTTACTTATAAGCTCTGTCCCTGACTTTTCTTCAATGCCCAGAAAGTAGCTAGTCTGAAACTAGGAGAATGTCTTAAAGCCACATGAACACATAATCTTTCTCATTTGAAAAAGTTGAAATATACCTCTAGGTAACAGTGGTAAATGTTTATTCTGCAGACAGTGCTACGAAATTGGATGAGATTTACCATTATAGTTGGTCTTTACAAAGCCAAAAATAGTATATAACGTTTTTCCATTTTTGTAGCAAAAATATAGCATACACCTTCTTGGTTTTCATCAGGGGATGGTTTTTTAGGATAAAGAAGAATAAAACTGTAATTGCATTATATTATTATATTATAGTACATTAAGTTTTATTTCATTGGCTGCCACTTGTAAGAATGGTTTGAATTTCCAGAAGTGATTTCACTGTTTGCACTGAAATATCATTGAGGAATAATAATAAGGCTTTAAGACCTCATAATGTAGCCATCTTTATTTTTGAAAAGAACTGGGAAAAGCTAGTCTGCCTCTAATGCACAATTTAAAGTAAAGAAATTAAATCCTGGTAATATTTATTGCATTATTTTAAGTAAAGAAATTTACAGATTCTTTCGCTATTTGCTCTCTTTTATTTTAGCTTTGTTTTACAATTGAAGCTAAAGAAATCACTTGTTTCATAAGAAACTTTCTAAATTATGACAAGTAAAGAATAATATACAACAATGACAAAATAAACCAAAAACAGAAGCAGAAGTGAGATGACCTTTTATTTTTCCTCCATGGTTTTTTCTGATGTCAGGTTATGGCTATAATGCATTCTGAATATCTGTTGACTTCTAATCTACTCCTGATTTTAAGCTTTTTTGGTTCATGTGACTCTTTACTGTGTAAGCTCAAAACTCCTGATGAATAGCTTGCCATATCTCAAAGATCTCTTAGGAAGACCTACTGAAAAAAGGTGAAAAACCTGAATACAACTGTTCTATATTGTGTTTAGGTTAAGAACTGTTGCTATCTGATGTACTTCAGTGTCATTAGTGCTTCAAAACTGGTTTATAATTGACAGGAATCCACATGACATAAGCCAATATCAGGATAGTCACTTTCATTGGCTTTTTCAGAAGTCACAATGTTAAAGATCAATATAGTGATTAAACAAGGTTAAAATGATTGATGAGGATTTAGAAGATAAAATAGATGTCAGATTAAATGGAAGGATGATGCCCCCCAACCTTAGACATTTTAAGAACAATATCACCCAGAAGCAGGAAATTTTGCAAGTGAATTATCACATCAGAACCATTACTGATTATTTTTATGTCTTATGGATAAGAAAAGGACTTCTGGAGTAACATGAATTCCAGTACTAATTCATCCAATAGTAGAATGTCCGTGGACTTAGGTCAAACAAAGATAGTTGACTCCCAGTTGTACATGTTCTCAGCTTCTAGCTCTTGTGTTTTCATTTTTCTTATGCTTTTAGGTTATCACACAGAATCACAGAATCACAGAATCGATTGGGCTGGAAAGACCTCCAAGATCATCAAGTCCAACCCTCTGTCAACTCTAATCCATTTACTAGATCATGGCACTCAGTGCCACATCCAATCTTTGTTTAAAAATCTCCAGGGATGGTGAATCCACCACCTCTCCAGGCAGGGCATTCCAATGCCTGATTACTCTCTCTGTAAAGAACATTTTTCTGATCTCCAACCTAAATTTCCCCCAGCAGAGCTTGAGCCCGTGCCCCCTTGTCCTATTGCTGGGTGCCTGAGAGAAGAGACCAGCCCCCACCTGGCTAGAACTTCCCTTCAGGTAGTTATAGACAGCGATGAGGTCTCCTCTGAGCCTCCTCTTCTCCAGGCTAAACAACCCCAGCTCCCTCAGCCTCTCTCCATAGGACTTGTGCTCCAGTCCCTTCACCAGCCTTGTTGCTCTTCTCTGGACCCGCTCCAGCACCTCAATATCTTTCCTGAACTGAGGGGCCCAGAACTGAACACAATACTCAAGGTGCGGCCTCACCAACGCAGAGTACAGGGGAAGGATCACTTCCCTGGTCCTGCTAGCCACACTATTTTTGATACAGGACAGGATCCCATTGGCCTTCTTGGCCACCTGGGCACACTGTTGGCTCATGTTGAGCTTCCTGTCAATTAGTACCCCCAGGTCCCTTTCCGCCTCGCTGCTCTCCAGCCACTCTGTGCCCAGCCTATAGCTCTGCATGGGGTTATTGTGGCCAAAGTGCAGGACCCGGCACTTGGCCTTATTGAACTTCATCCCATTGGAATCAGCCCATCTCTCAAGTCTATCCAGATCCCTCTGCAGAGCCCTCCTGCCTTCCAGCAGGTCGACACACCCTCCCAACTTGGTGTCATCAGCAAATTTGCTGATAATAGACTCAATCCCCTCATCTAAATCATCAATAAAGATGTTAAACAGGACTGGACCCAACACAGACCCCTGGGGAACACCACTGGTGACCGGCCGCCAGCTGGACACAGCCCCGTTCACCAGCACTCTCTGAGCCCGATCCTCCAGCCAGCTCCTAATCCAGAAGAGGGTACGCTTGTCCAAGCCATAGGCTACCAGCTTATCCAAGAGTATATTATGGGAGACAGTGTCAAAGGCCTTGCTGAAGTCCAAATAGACCACATCCACAGCCTTCCCCTCATCCACCAGGTGGGTCACCTGATCATAAAAAGAGATCAGGTTGGTCAGGCAGGACCTGCCCCTCCTAAACCCATGCTGGCTGGGTCTAATCCCTTGTCCATCCTGAAGGTGCTGTGTGATTGCACTCAGGATGATCTGCTCCATAACCCTGCCAGGCACGGAGGTCAGACTGACAGGCCTATAGTTGCCAGGGTTAGCCTTGCAGCCCTTTTTGTGAATGGGGGTGACATTCGCCAACTTCCAATCATCTGGGACCTCCCCAGAGAGCCAGGACTGTTGGAAGATGATGGAGAGCGGTTTGGCAAGCTCTTTTGCCAGCTCCCTCATTACCCTGGGATGGATCCCGTCTGGGGTCTGGTCCCATAGACTTGTTGGGATTCAGCTGGCTCAGTAAGTCACTAATTATTTCCTCCTGGAATACAGGAGGATTATTCAGCTCCCTCTCTCTGTCTACCGGCTCCAGAGGCCAATTGTCTTGAGGGCCACCTGTCTTACTGGTAAAAACTGAGGCAAAGTAGGTGTTAAGTACCTCAGCCTTCTCCTCATCTTTGCTAACTATATTTCCCTCCAAGTCCAACAGAGAATGGAGGTTTATGTGTGATCTGAAATGTATCAGACCTTGTTATAAAATAGATAGCAAGAGATACATCTATTCACCTCCATAACAATGCAAGACTACCTTGGGGGTTACAGATTCTTTGTATTGCTCAAGGTCACAGATAAACATCATGGAATGTAAATAGAGCACAATATGGCAATTTATGATGTTGCATGATTAAGTAACCATGCAGATAAACACTAAGTAGTACCTTTCCCAAAGCTGTGAGAGATTAAACCTCTCTGTAATTCTTTGATGTAGGCAACAGCTTGAGAATATGCTGCTTGAATCTAAAGCTTCAGACAGCAGTTCTGCCCCCGCTTTGGTTACAGAATAATTTGTGCTTTAGTGGCGCTCTTATCAAGCATAAAAGTTACAGTAGTATGTGGTAAATAGACTGTAAAAAATGCTTCTTTGGAAGAAACAGTGTGGGGTGGGGCTTTAAATTTTTTTTCTTTTTTTTTTTTTTTCTTTTTAAGAAGGTCTTATGAGTGCCATGCTATTTTGGATCCCTGATTAATTATAATTATTTAATGATAGTGGCCATTCTCATATTTCCTGACTGCTAACAAGCTGGTTAGCTGTAGTTAGGAATGAGTTAATATTTTTTTTTTTCTTAGATTTGTTTTGTTTTCAACTGGCTTCTCCAATGGAAAATTTGTGGAAATGTAGAATTTGTTTCCATGGTAACTTTTAGACTTCAAGGCTTGTGGGGAAAAAATCTGGTAAGTGTATGATTTAGATTATAGTTGCTGAGTTTTATTGTATTTAAAATGTGGTTAAGTTGGAGCAATTCAGAGTAGTGAGATTTGGAAGGTCTGACTGAAATATTTTGCTAGCAACTTTGTTATTCTGAGGTACAAATAATTCTAGTGAAAATTTGACTTAGACCAGGTGTTTTTTTTTTCTTTAATGAAGTGAGCTCATTATGCAATAGTTCCATTTGTGGACTGGAGTGGTTTTTGCGTGGTGCTATTTCAGTAAAAATACCTTTATTTTGGAAAAACTGAACTTTTCTATTAGTAAGTACTGAACTTGAAGGCCGAACTAAATTCCTTGTATTTGTTGTTGATACTTTTATATATAAGATGTTTATTTCTTTATGACTAATTCAACTGCCAAATTTACCAGAAAACCCCAGATATTCTTATACCGTTTCAACTCATGGTGAAAATTGTCAAATGGAAGCTGTTGAAATCTGAAAATAGTTCTGTAGCTTTGACCTACAGTCTTGTGATTTCATTATTACCAAATCCAAATCCAAACATGTTTTTGATTGAACTTCAAACCATGGTCTGTAACAATGTGAGTATGGTTACTGTCTCCTTAATTGTGATTTTCTTGTAAACATGGTTAGTTCAAAGAGTAGTGACCTTCAAGGTCATGTCTGTACAGCTGATCTTCAAGGCAGACTTCCTCCTAGGAAACATCTCTAATGTTTTCATGTAAAAAAAAATTAAACATTGAGCAATTCTGAGAGCTAACAGAGGTCGTGTCCAAAAAGTTAAGGAACCCATAGCATATGTTGAATATTGTTTATTTTTAAAGTCCTTCAATGTAAGATATTCTCTCTTATCATGTAATGTGATTGGACCCAAATACAGCATCTGAACTGGCATAGTAAAATAAATGTTTGGTTTTATTTAGCTTATTTTCCTCTGGTTAGGTTTATTTCTAATGAGTTTTTTTAGCTTTCATAATAAAACCCTTGCATTTAAATGCATCTGTCCATGGCATGGAAAACATTTATTGTTCATAAAATTAAAGGCCTTATGAAGAGTAAAAAACCATAACACGGTAAGGTCTTGGAATATAAATCATTCTACTGAGGAGCATATGGCACTGCCTGAAGTTGATGTGTCAATATAATTCAATTTTACTTCTCAATTTATTTGGATCCTCTCCATAGCATCGCTTGCTTTCCTGTTTTTTTTTTAGAGATGTAAATATGCATTTGTATCTACAGAATGGATTCCAGATCAGTCTACTTTCTACTGAAATGTGCAAGATTAGGAAGATTACTTAGATGGAATTATCTATGTCTAATTGTATGATATCGTGGGCTGGCCTTGCTTAGATGACAGGTGCCCACCATAGCTGCTCTGTCACTCCCTTTTTCAGCTGGACAGGAAACAGAACACAATGAAAGCCTCATGCATTGAGATGAGGACAGGGAGAGATGACTCATGAATTACCATCACAGGCAAAACAGACTCAGCATGGGGAAATTAATCTATTGCCAAAATCAGAGTGAGATAATAAGAAATAAAAGCACATCTTAAAACACATTCTGCTCAACTTTCCCTTCTTCCCAGGCTCAACTTTACTCCCTATTTTCTGTGCTTCCTCCTACCCTCAGGGGTTGGGGAACAGGGGTTGTGGTCAATCCAACACATATTGTGTCTTCTGCTCCTTCTGCCTCAGCAGGAGGACTTCTCACACTTTCCCCTGCTCCAGCATAGGGTCCCTCCCACAAGACACAGTTCTCCATGAACTTCTCCGGCATGAGTCCTTCCTATGGGCTGCATTTCATCACAAACTGCTCCAGCATGGGTCATGTCCATGGGGTGCAGTCCTTAAGGAACAGACTGCTCTAGTGTGATTTCCCCATGGGGTCACAAGACCTGCCACCAAACCTGCTCCAGCACAGACTTGCCACTCTCCATGAATCCACAGGTCCTGCCAGGATCCTGTTCCAGTGCAGGCTTTCCATGGGCTCACAGCCTCCTTTGGCCATACACCTGCTCCAGCATGGGGTCCATTACGGTCTGATCCACTGTTAATCTCCATGGGCTGCAGGGGGACAAACCTCACCATGGTCTTCACCACAGGCTGCAGAAGAATCTCTGCTCCAGTGCCTGGAGTACCTTCTCCCTCTCCTTCCTCACTGACCTTGGCATCTGTAGAGCTGTTTCTCTTGCATATTCTCACTTCTCTCTCCCAGCTACAGTTGTGCAGCAGTTTTTTCCCTACTTCTTAAATATGCCACAGAGATGTTACCACCATTGCTGGTTGGCTTGGCCTTGGCCTGTGGTGGGTCCCTTTAAAACCTGCTGGCATTGGCTCTGCTGGACATGGAAGAAGCTACCTCTGTAGCCCGCTGCTACCAAAACCTTGTCAATACATAAATCCAACACACATGTGCATGAAAATGTGGGTTTTTTCTGTTTTTTTTTCTCGGCTTTTCCAGTGGAAGAGGTTAAATTGAAACACATTTGTTACATATTTCTTTTAATAATTTTTTTAAAATTATTGATGTTGTCCTGTCTCCTTTCCAGGCTAAATACATGATCTATATCTGTTAACAGTTCTTTGGATAGTGCTACTCTTGAGGTTTTTTTTCTCCAGAATATGTTCTTTGAATATATCAAATATGTCAACATGAAGTACTATGTGTGTATTTTGAAACCTAAAAACATGAACTGAACATTAATATGCAAGCTAGTGGATCTTTTTGTTGTTTTTAACGCATATAATGCAGTTGGACCTTGTTCCTTGTATATTTGTATGCAGTTATGCTGGTGCTCCACTTGCACCTAAGTTTATGAAATAGAATGTCTGATTTTGAATTAAAAGTCAGGATAAAATAAAATAATAAATTCTCTCCTTCAAGTAATGGTAGCAAAAATCTTAGAGAGTAGGTTGAGCACTCTAAGAAACTGAGAAACCAAGAACAGATGAGCAAAAAGGTTCTTCTCCATCATTTCATTATGTACGTAAGTGAGTGTTAAAAAGACCTAAAAGGTAGAAGGAAAGCATCTTTTTGTCAGTTCCCTTCAACCCCTCAAAAATTAATCCGTTTTAAACACATTTGAAACAAAGTTAGGATTTCTCGAAGATAATTGCATTCTTTCAAGATTCATGAAATCCAATGGAAATAGAGTAGCGGCAGGAACAGCAGGCAGAGCTCAAACATTACCCATTCATTTGGCACCAGCCTCAGTAAGCACATTCTCCTCATTACTGGAGATAAAAGATAGGAACAGGAAGGAAGATCAAGGCTGTTGGTAAAGAAAGATCAGAAAAAAAACAACAAAGGGAAACAAGTCTCCAGGGTTTTGGTCTTTACAGGTCTATTTGTTGTTTTTCAGCTTAAGGCTAACCAATGGACATTTAAAAAGACTCTTCTCGAACAATAAAAAGTGATTGTATGTGAGTAGTATATCCATTTTTCCCCTTTTTGCCACTTCCTCTCCATTTGATCCAAGATTTGGAGTTTTAAAGTTGTAGAGTTACCAAGGAAAACTTTCCTTGTAGTTTATCATTTGTATTTATATCTAAGGTATTTGCATCTATATCTTTAGTAAGGCATCTTCTCTTGTTCTGCTTGCATTTCACTCTGGTTAAAAAAGAATGTGGTCTAGTCTAGAAGTCTGTGCATATAATTCTCAAGTTGTTAGAGAGGAAAACTTGAAAAAAGTCTATGTCCTGATTGGACAGAACAAACAGTAGAGTCAGTATTTATGAATTCACAGGCAGATATATCTCCTGTCCAGAAGAGAAATCAAACTCTATCCATACACTTAACTGGATTGGAGCACAGTCATGATTTTCACCTGGCTTTGAATGTTTAGATAATGAGACATTTTTTACTATTTTGAAGTATGGTGAAGAGAGTGAAGAGAAATTAAGGAAGAGATTTGTTATGGAAGTGAAATTTTACATGCTGTAATATGAAGTGAAATGTAGTAAATCTTTAATGGGTTATTTTTTTCAGTACAAATCAGAAACATCAATGATGTTCTTTCAAGTTCTGTTCAAATTCTTTAGGCTTGTGAACAATTATTATTGTAAATATATACTTTACTGTCCTCTTTGCTGTTTGAGTAGCTTTCCATGGTTTGTTGCTCTTGTGAATCATAAATATTGATGTCAATGATAGAGAAAGGAGAATAAATGTAATGCATCATAATAGTGTAAGTAAGAGTGTGTCAAGAACTGCAGACCTCTGAATTTTGAGGTCTCTCCTGAGTCAGTTCTATTTCTTTTCTAGCCGTTTCTTTTTTTCTCTCACCTTAGTATAACATTCATTTTTAAGACACTACTTTTCATTTTACAGTTCAAGGAGACAGAAAAGCAGCTGCAAGAAATGAATGGTGAAGTATTGTAACAATAATGTACCTGTCAAACTCAGTTCCTTTGTGTCATTTGCTTAACCTAGAAGTGAAAATACACCCGCAGTTAAGAAAAGGAGGCTGTGACAGAGATGGCTATCACAGCTATGACTAGTTACAGAGGCTTACAACTTAGTTTCACATCAGTGAATAGTATTATTTTATAGGTTTGGACAATACTGTTGGATAATTATTTTTGAGGTGGATAGTCATATATCAATTTATTGAACACTTAAGGGAAAATTGGAGGCAAGTATCAGTTCTGCTGGATTTTTTGTGTTGGTGTTGCATTTTATTGATGGATCACATTTCTGGGGGGAAAAAAAAGAGGTTTCAAGGTAAGTAGTATATTCTTTCCAATTGAAAAATATGAAATGTAGTAAGAGTTCCTGGTGACCTGACTGTAAATAATCAGCAGTAGGAGCTTTGCCTGTCTGTAAGACACAGGTTTGCTTCCCTGTAAGAGTCTATTGGTCCTTAGGGCCTAAAAGAAGCAAATATTGACAGCAGTGCTTAAATCACTGTGATGGTTTTTACTGCAGGCATTTTTTTTTGCTTTGCAGAGGCATAATGGTCATGGTATTGTATGGGGTTTTTTTCTGATGCTTTTGATTTTCCAGGTGAATAGGACTTCAAGCACTCAATTGACACAACATTTATCCAAGAAATTATATAAGAAAGTTGGAACATTCTTCAAACAATTGTAAAATAAACCCACTTTCTCAACAAAAATCTTGCTACCAGTAAACACCTCCATGCTATTGTTACACAAACAGTAACAGATTATGCTGTCCAAGTTTATGTCATATTGGTGGCAGATGGCATGAAATAAACAACCCATTTTTTTTGATTCCTGCATAGTTTAATTTTTTGTCCAAATGAGCAATAGGAGTAGCTTATGTTTAGGCCCCAAAATATCTTGGAGTGTGAGTGGAGAAGGCTGCACTTGTTCTACTGAAGCAGATATTCTTGATGCTTGTTTTCTTACTAGAATCCTCAAAAAACTATACCCTTGGCATAGCTGTGATATTGGGTTCACCAACCACTAGACAGTATACTTTGGTATGTGCTGATACAGCATTCAGTCTCATCTACTACAAGATTTATTTTACTTAGTCTGTTATGACAGTCTTTTCTCCTCCTTGCACCTCCCACCAATGATGAAAAAAAAAATTACCTTTTATTCTTGTTCTTTCTAAAAAAATAACCAAGCTGATAATTTGAAATGTCTTTGGATCATCTTTTCCATTCTTTTTCTCCTTCTTCTGCTTAATTCCAAAAACAACGCACAGGGATATATAATTGTACTATTACTTGACTGCAGGATAAAAAAATTGCTTTGCAAAAGTCAATTCCAATTGCTGCTGATGTGTTTGCTTTATGAAATATCGAACAGCAGAACATTTGATTGCTCAAGATCAGATTGAAAGTAACTTCCTTGATTTTCTTTGATCTCCAAGGACAGCAGGAGTTTAGCTTTTTGAATGACACTTGGCTCTAGGTTTAAAAAAAAATAAAAGAAGCTTGTGTGAGTATCAGGACACATTATATCCTGAATGACCTGCACTGGTATTACAAGTCTAAGCAAAACTTGTTCTGTCCTCAAGAAATATAAATATTTAATTCAAATACCTGTATAAAAGTTACCATTTGTAGGATTTAAGTCATGACCATTTAACTACTATAACTGATTGTCCAAGTCTTTGTAGCAGAGTTCCGTGATAAGAGTTTGGATATTAGTGCACTACAATAAAATTGCCATCATTTTTTCTTAACTGTCATAGGACATCTCATGTTTCCTGTGTTAGCATTTGAAATAGGAAAATGTATACAATAACTGTGAAGATGCAACAGAGTGAGAGTTTAAGAAATCTTTTAGTATATAAGATTAACAATTACAGGCTGATTAGGTCAATTTAGCTTTGCTTAAATTAAGTGAAAGAAAAATGACCTTAAAGTGTGAGGTATGAGAGAAGAGATGGATATTTTCACAGGAAAGGATTAGAAGAAACAGCTTCAGTGTGAAGTTGACAGTAAGGTTCATTTTTTTTCTTTTATTTGGTTTAGCAGATCATAGGCTTGCATCTGCTTACCTTATATTGATATTTGATGTCTTCAAAGACAGGAGAGAGACGACTTCAGAAAGCTTGTTTGAGTAGCATGAGAATGAAAGGAGATGATTCCTCAAAATAAAGAATCAGGGTAGCAGCCTGCTTTGGTTGAAGAAGAAAAACTGGTGGAAAGGTCCTGCTAAGTGTGCATATATATATTGCATATTTGTGAGTCCAAGGTTATGATACACAATTCAGAGTGGTGTCATGCAAAGAAAAGTGACCTAATCAAAGTTCTGAAAGCTGTATAGCTGCATCATACTATTGAACCAGTAAATCCCACTTCTCAGAGTGAACATATCTATACTTCTACAAACTGAGCTACTGTCTCTGCCTAGCAGGGTTCTATGTCTTGCAGATACAGCAGGCTGGTGTGTAAGTATACTTTTGCAGGATATACGCTAACCTGAAAAATTACCTGTCCTTAATAAGGAGAAAAAGACCTCGTCATGAGACTGAAGGTTGAGAACTTAAATTGTATTTTGTAGATGTGTTTTAAATTGTATCAGTATTGAAAATTCTATGAGACTAGCAAATCATGGAGTAAACTGCTGAACTCAATAAAGGTTCTGCTATCCCATGATGCAAAGAGCTTGTTTTCCATTAATAGATGCTCCTAAGAGATTATATGTATTTTTCGAAAAACTGAGTGGTTTCCTCTTTTCTGACCATAACCTTCTTTTTATTTAAGATCTACAATTTATGATTCACTTTTCCAAAAATTTCTAGTTTCACTCAGATCAGAGTAACCATTTGAAATATGAGCATTTGCATATGAAATGACATTAGCAAAGCTTTCGATACTGTCTCCTATGG
>VWZO01003148.1:159-11944 GCA_013396975.1 Bucco capensis
CGCGCCCCCGTGCGCGGCCCCGCCGCTCTGTAACCCTTTCTCGCTCAGCTCGGTCTGGGATTCTGGGCTCGCAGCCCCGGGAACCACCCCCCCCCACACACACGCATCCCACGGGTATGGATGGTCCTTAAGGGAGGAGAGGCCAAACGGGGTGAAGAGATTCCCTCCTCCCAAAGAAAAGGGGGATTGGATCCGCAGGGAACAATGTGCCTATTGTATCTGGGGCTGCGCTGCCGCCGCCGCGTTCCTGGCGTTTAGTACCTTCAACTCCATTAACCGATAGATCGGGTTATCGGCAGGAAAAAACCCCGATTACTAATTAACAAAGAGATGAAAGGCTCCACAAAATCCAGTTTACTGTCCTCAGGGTATGCTGTTGGGTCTTCCGCTTTCCCCGGAAAGCCTGGCTTTTGGGGAAAGGCTTTGCCAGCTCAACCAAGGGGCAAAGCAGCAGCTCAGTGATAATGCAACCTTCTCCCCATCATCCCCCAACCGTCCCACCATCATCCCTCAAACTTCTTCCCATCATCCCTCAACTTTCTCTCCATCATCCCTCATCTTCCATCTATCATCCCTCACTCACCCTTCTCCCCATCATCCTTCAACTTTCCCCCCATCATCTCTCAACCTTCTCCCCATCATCCCTTGCTGCCCACAGACAGTCCTTCCACAGTGTGACACACACTGTCAGGTCTTTACATATCACTTTGGGGAAGATACTTTGCAGATAAGAAACGGAACATACTAAAGATACAACACGTAACAAGAGATTAATTATCAAAACACTACTTTGATTTTCTAGCACAGACAGACTCTTTTTTTTTTTTTTTCAGTCCCAGAACTGAACAAGACACAGAAAATATTGTGCCTGAACTGGCCAATGCTGCTTCTTTAAACTAAGAAGATAAACTGAGTAGACCAAGAGAGATGAGGTCTGGACTCCACACAGTTGCATTATTACAGTATTTGAACACCACAGGAAGCAAAACAAGCTCTTAAGAGTGTCCAGGTCTTCCCAGGCTACTGCTGGGCATTTGCCCATTGCCTCACATCATCCTCTTTGTTTCTCTTTTGTGGATAGCCTGGCAGGAACTAGCCCTCTTGGAACAGTCACTGTCTTAAAGATGAAAAACTCTTTAGAACAAAAAAATCACATTGTGATGTGTGGAGTTCAAATATGTAGCTCCAGGGAGTGCAGTCACCCATGGTATGTACGTGATTTTGGCATTTTCAAGGCCCTTTGAAAGATGCCTTTTTTTCTGCAGGTAAAGCACTGGATGTGCTCTCTGTTATAGCAATATCCTGTAAGATTACCATAGGGTGAGGTTGGAGCTCTGCTCACCTCAGTGCTCTGTCTGCAGGCAATCAAGAAACTCAGCCAGGTGCTGTTGGGAAAGCTGCTTGGTCCCAACCTCAGGAGGTGGAGGACTGCAAAGCCACGTGCTATTAGGAACCAGAGAGGCATCCAGTGCCAGCTGTTCCTCTGCTGGCACTGCTGCAGGGCTGAGATCCCATTAGCATGACATCAGGGTGGTGAGAGGTGCCTGGTTCCACATGGCCAGGAAGCACTGGAGCACAGCAGCCAAGCCCTTTTGGTTAGAAAGACTTCCTAAAGGGCTTGCAGACCTCTTTTAACCCCTTCCTGCTCATCTGTCTCTTGGGAGATCTTTCCCTGGGTTTCCCCACTTGATGTAAGATCTTCTCACTCAACAGATCCTTTAAAAGCCAAACAGAACCTTTTAAACAAATTCTTGTTAAGGAAAACAGGCAGTCCTTGCCCTTTAAACTGAGCTTGAACATGGATAGCTTGCTCTGGGGAAAGTGGAACAGCCACCTTTGAAAATACTTGTGCTCTGCAGTAATGGTTAACTAACATGTTTATGTATGGGAGAGCAGTACTCTGCAGGACAGGAATTAAAAGTTCCTTAAGCTTGATCAAATGCTATATTTAATTGACTACTTACACCCCATGGCACCTGTGAATATGTAAAAAGAGTTAACAAGGAAAGCAGGGCACAGATTAGGAAAAATAGCTTTCTCCCACCCCCACAAGAGAGTTCCAAGGCAGAACCCTTGGGCCAGGCTAATATCCCTAATCCCTCTAGTGGTAACGTCCTGGCACGTAATTAATCACTTCTCCAAAATGCAATTAAGGGAAGTGAAATCGCAGTTAGCACGTGGAGTTTGTGGCACAGACTCAGGAGCACCATGCAGAAAAAATGACCCTTCTGCTGCCTGAACTGGCCTCTAGTGAACCACAGAGACACTTCACAAAGACAGCTTGAAGCCTGAGCACATACTTGGCCTCCCTGGGCTGAGGGGATCTGAGGTTACCCTAGAAGCAATGGAAATGGTTTAAAGAAAGAGGATTCTGAGAAGGGGTGGTTGTTTTTTTCAGCACAGAAAGAAAGGGGGAGAGGGTTTATAACTTAGGTAATCATCTGATGTAGAGGTTAACCAAAAAGTTGAGGTTAACAGCTTGGATTCCTATTCTGATACCACTTCTGGTCAGCCACACTTAGGTAAACAAGACATATTTGCTAATCTGGACCAGATACAAGCTCCATCTAGTCTAGCATCTCATCTGAGAGTCACCAGCAGCAAACATTCCAGTGAAAACCACTCTGGATGGGCAAGGAATACCCTGCTGCCCCAAAATGAGCAGCTCCTCTGATCTATAACAGCTAGAATTTAGCTTGAATTATGAAGCTTTTCTTCCAATTTAGGAAGCTTTTCTAAGCATTAACTTTAACAGTCCTGGACATTTACCATTCATGTTGCTCTGATCCCTCTTTGCATGCTAGTGGTTTCCCTAGCCTAGCAATGGTGCTTCTTGGCTTGGCTTCACAAAGCTGCTGGGCATAGTGAGACACTCTCAAATAGGAGGTGTTGGAGCAGAAGAGACATTTCCATTTGCAGCCTGTAGCAATCCTACTCCAACCCTCTATGAACCTACATGTAGCAACATGACTTCAGCCACGCTGCTACCCATCTGCAACCCTTACAGGAATCTCAGTTCCACTCAAGTCTTTACTTTTGCCTCCCTAGAATCTGCAGGACCATGAGGACCTTGCCAGAAGCTGCCATCAGAAGCCACAAGCTCTTTCTTCAAGCAAGCAGGGTTTGAGGAGCTTGGAGGGACAGGAAGAGCTTAAAAGATCTGCGAACACAGTCAAAGTTTGGGCTCCCAACAGTTTACCTTGATAAAGGGATCAGCTTCCTAAATCTGGACAAAGATTCAGCAAATTACAGGCAGTTTTCTTATCCACACAGACCCTTTTCACCTCCTGCAGAAGTGTCCCACAGATAGAAGCAAGGTCTGTCAAGTAATTCAGTGGCAATGCAGACACGTTCTGCTTGCTGTGACTAAATCCTCTGGGTTTGTGTTGCCTGTTACACAGAGAAATGAAAGAAGTGCTCCTCACCCTGGGAAAAACCAACATATGGCCACTGGAAAAAGAACTGTTGCCTTCCTGTGGAGTATTTCTTAGCAAGGTGCCACCCTAGCCAGAGCTGTCAGTAAAAGCAGTGCCTGAGCCAAGAGAAATAAGTCAGCATATGGTTCTTGTACCTTGTGTTGTATAGGGTCAGGAACATGTTATCTTATGGAAGATTTAATTACTTTCCTACTGCCCTGCTGCAAGCAGCATGAAGGAATCTGCTTCCTGAGCTTTGCTCTGTGCTGACCTGAGAACATGACACCAAGATCACCATTTTCCTAAGCATGTCATGTCTTGACACTGGAGACTCAAGAACAGCTACCAGAAGCTAAGAACTAACTCCACATGAGCTCTAATTGAAGCCACCCAAGCCAGAAGAGCAATCAATATCCTTCAAGTGCCTCTCCAGCTTCATCATTTTATAAGCTTCATGGGCTGTGCCTGTGAAGGCTGTAAAACAAAGCAAAAAAGACATAAAGCAGGTTTGAAGTGAAGCTTGCCCTGAGTTTGCAGAGTTCACAGAGGCACTGAAAAGAGTTCCCCTCCTGTTCACACAGAGCTCTGCACACATCCACACACAGACAGTTCTGCAAACAGCCCACAAACAAGAGACCCAAAAGTACATTTGTCCTCTTTGTTCCTCAAACTGACAGCTCAGTTACAGCTTTTTAAACCCTCCTGACCAGGGGAGCTGGGCTGTGGTTTGAATCTAGAGTGGGAAATGACTGGAGAGATTTGTTGAAGGCGTGAGGAATTTGCCCAGGATCTGCCTCACTTCCTCGGATTGATTTTTACCAAGACATTAGAGCCAAAGGCCAGAAGGGAGAATTAGACTCACCACACTGCTTCATCTGCCATCTACTGCAAGTTCTAAGCTTGTACCCCACAGTGTCACATCCAGTACAGCTCTGCTTTTATTGAAGTGTTCCTGGTGCTGCCTTTGCCATGTTAACAGAGATAGTTACCACTGGACAAACCAGACCACACTGATAAGGGAATGCAGCAGGAAGCAACTCTAGGAAAGACAAAAAAATCCTTTATACCTTTTCAGAGAGTAATTACATCATGTGAAAATGCAAACTTCTAAATCTGACAAGCATCTAGTAAACATTAGCAAGAGCTGAATTAGGAGACATCTGGAGTTAACAGTTATTTCCCCTCTCTGTGAAATGATTTCAGTGTGCTGTCTTATCTTTGTTTCCTTTACAGTGTTCCCTCTTTAACACTTACTCACATTTGAAAAAAAGACTCTTTTGATACACAGCTGCTCAATTTGCCATGCCCAGGCAGCACCTTTTAGTTAAAACCAAAAAGAAGGAGGCATGCATCTGTGTTTTGTCTGCTGTGGACATTTTCACTACAAGATCAAGAACTTTCATAACCTAGCAGGACGTGTTACTCTACACCACAGCATTCAATTCACTTTAAGGTCAGCCTGTACCTTCCCTGTAATCAAATGGTTCCAAAACTCTCCCAAAGCCAGAACAGGTGTTTCATTCATCCTGTCTGTCTACCTGGCAAGGACCCAAATACTTTCTTTTAAAGCCTTAAACTCAGTATTATTCTGGGGCACACTGAAAACATACATGTGTGCTGTCTCCAAGGCAGGCTTTAGCCATCATGATTTTTAGATGGTTGGACTTGATGCTCTTAGAGGTTTCTCCCAACCTGAATGATTCTGTGATTTTGCTTTGCAGAAATCCAACAGGAACACAGCTGCTTTTATGCTGATAACTAAACCATGCTTTAAATTTGTGCCACACAGCTCTCCCTGGAGCCTGAAGGGCCCTGCAGATTTAACGAGCTGACATGTCAACAGAGATCAGTTCACTCAGCAGAAAAGTGCAGCTACTTCTAGGGGGAGATGTGGTAGCTGTTGAGCACTGCAGGAGAACCAAGAGTGCTGTGTCAAGCTGCAGGGCCAGTGGGAAGCAAAGGGATGCTGGATGATGAGAGTTAATGCACCCACTGGAGTGTGAAAGAGCAGTGGGGGCAAGCTGGAGACACAGAGACAGAAGATGCTTTCACTTCTTGCCTGAAAGGTGGGACATAAGCAGCACTGCGAGTGGGAGATTGACTCAAGCCTGACTCAGAGAATAGGATTTTTTTCCTACTATGTCATTAGAATGTCTTTGAATACCAGGAAGTTGATTCTCCCGGATTACTTCAGCAGGGTTTGGTTCTGTACCCTGTGGCTATCTGCACAAATACTCTTCAGGCATGGGGTCATGACAGACCCTTGGTGACTTCCATAGACATCCCATCGTGTCCAGTTTTTCAGAATCTAGGTGCCATTATTCTCCTTCAATTACTAGTTGCAAGGAACTCCAAGGATTTCAGAACAAACAGTTAGCCCTTCTAAGGCAAACACATTTCTTTGAAGGAGGGAAAGGAATGATTCACACCAGTAAGGGTGAACTGGGTCAAAGAACCCACTGTCGTTCCATTCAAGGCATTTCTGTTCTCCTTGCCATTCCAGAGAGCTGCTGCTAATGTCACAAATAACTCTGAAAACAATAGGTCCTGGAGGAAGTGGCAAAAGGAAGATCTCATCCAGCTCAGGAAGGCAAGACACAAGCTGACCATGGCACAGTTTGCCTCTGCCTGCCCTGCCCCTGTGACTGCATCTCTGTTCAGCTGGAAAAGCCTCTGCTTGCTGTACCTCCCCATGCTGGTAGTGAGGATGTGACTCCAGCAAACAAACTGCTCACAGCTGCAGCAGTTTGGGGTGAATTTGGCCCCTCTGAGAGCTTGTACTGGGGCATGTTGTGCTGCAGCCACTCTGAATGGAAGCTGGCACAGCACTGCTGCAGGGTGTCTTAGCATCATCCCAACACAGATGAGGATGAGTCCATACCTGCATTTTCCACTTATTTCAGAGCTGCAAAGAGGGAGATTATATGCTACCCAAGTCTATCCCCAGGGCAGAAAGCAGTGCTGGCTGACAGACAGTTCAGCTCCAGCTGCACACTGTGGACTTTGCCTATGGAAAATGCTTTCCTTTTTCTTTTTTTCTTTTCTCTGGGATACACTCCATCCAAGCACAATATTGACAATAAACTCTTCTTTCTGAGATTCCCAGTCCTAATCCGTGGGACTTGCAGAGAGCAAAAGCATTGTAATGAAATATTAGCAAGAGTTGCCTTGGAAACTGCCCAGATGAAGCCCTCTTATATTCACTGAAGTTCTCCCAGCGTGACTAATACCTCCTGGGCTGCAGTTACACCACTCTGAACGTCCCTGAATGCATGACCAAGTCAGCAGAGCAAACACACTCAAGCCCCATTTATACAGTTATGGCTTAATCTGATTATTTTGTAGCTTGACTGAGTGCAAGAGAAAGCTGGGCAGCTTCGCTCTGCACTCATCAGCTCCTCACTTTCATCTTGCCCTTCTCCCTCATTCCAGCTAGGATTTCCCACTCTGCATTTCAGCAGAAAAAGCAGCAGCCTAACAGCTGAGTGCAAATTGCAGTCATCTGTTAAAATGCATTTGGTAACATTTTCTTGATCCTGTTAACCTTGCCAGGGAGTGTAACCCATGGGGAATGTACAAGCACCCCATGGACAAGCCTCACCAGACTCCAGATCAGTGACTTAAACCCCTTGGCATGAAAGAGAACCAGTAGAACCATGGGACAAGGGGAAAGGCACTGCCAGAGATCCTCACCTGCCCTGACCAACTCTTCTCCCCTCATCACTTCCCTCCCCACCAGCATCCTGGCACTGCATGCACACTGTTGTTCCCCTTCTGCTGAATGGAGTCTGGGTTGCTCAGATATGTGTCCTTGACCATGAGCAGCTTAAGGCTTGCACAGAAGAGAGATTTTCTTCTGTTTTAGCAGTGTCCTGCAAAGAAATCCCTAGGCTGCAGTCTTGCTGTCCCCAGGAAGGCTGCCACCATCCCACCCCCAGGACTGTGACAGCAGGGGAAACTTCAGTGGCTCCTTTGTGAGCTGCAGCTGACAGCAGCAGAATGCTGTCACTACTCCAAACTTGGGCTCACTCCTTGTGCTGGCTTTCTCCATCCCAGCTGTCCACTCAACTCTTTCATTTTCCTTTTGCAAAGCTCCTTTGACTGCCAGGACTGAAGATTTATAGGTCCCAGAGAGAATGACTAAGTGTCCTGATCCTTCCGACTTCTCACTCTTATTTCCAGGAGTAGATTCATTTCCCTGAGTGGAATCAGGGGCAGAGAGCTTGCAAGAGAGGAAGACTTGCAAGATCAAGAGTTCTCATCTGTTTAAAATTTCTTTAAAATGCATAAAACCATTTCCCTTGACAAGATAACCTCAGAATTCAGACTCTCCTATCTCAGTCCTGCACACCAAGCCTTGTGCTTTAGACTTGAAGGAGGGAAACTGCAATACTGGAGACAGAGCCTATATCTGAGGAAAGGTCTTCTTAAACAGCAAGGCAAAAATAAACCCAGCAGCACAATCTCTCCTGGCACTAGGGACCCACAGTTTGGTTCTGTGCAGATTACTGCCCACTCCTAGCTGCTCACCAGCACCAGCTGTCTCACCTTCTGGATGAACACCGCAGGGATATTTATGCCTTTCATGAGTGTTTGTCCCTTGCATGCAGCACAAGTGACTTTTCACACCTGTGTCCACCATAGATAAGAACTACCCATGGTTTGCTCCCCATATCAGGAAAAGGTTTCTATATTTCCATTGTCACAGCCATTAATCTGAAATCTAAATGACTTCCTATTTGGGAAAGCATCTGAGTTTTTTTTCCATGCAGATTATTCCTACAGTAGCTATTTTGTGTTATAAATAGGAAAATGGATGCTTTCTCCAAAACAGAAGAGCTATCAGCCTGTTTTGAACATCAATGAGAAAGATGGTGCCACAACAAAGAACCTAGGCCATGGCTGAGGCTCAAATCCTTTCTCTAGTTTCCTGCATGACCTTGGACACATCACTTAACTTTCTCTTTGCCTCTTTTCATCAATTCAAAATGAAAAGAAGTTTAGCAGCCTTGGAGTATGATGAGAATAAAAGCTGTGAGGTGCTCAACCATCAAATGTAGGTACACTGTTAAGTCTGTGAGAAATGGATTTCACAGCTAAGCTCTGCTTGGTTTTCTAGGTCCAAGAAACAGGTCCTGCACAGCCTCTCCAGTTCTCCTTCCAGGAGCTTAAACAGCAAGCACAAAAGCTGACAGTTAGCCAGGATTTACATGATTCAAAATCACAATTGTCCCTAATCTCAGCTCCAAGGGCTGGTGAAGGGAAAAGCCATCACCATGTCTCACACACAGGGCAGCCTGAGAGCTTCTCCAAGGCTATGAGCTCAGGAGGATGCTACAGGAGCCTCTCCACAAACTGGCCTGCTAAGGTAGAGGATTATGGTTCATGCCAGAGGATGAGCTGGTCTGTGGAATGGCTGCATCCCTAGAGGTCAGCAACCCTTGTTTATACAGATGGGGAAGCACTTTGGGATTCTCCAGTGCAAACTTTTGAGTGTAGTTCTCCAGCCTTAACACTTCAAACAATGTAGCTGGAAAGAGAGAGCAGACCTGGGTTTGTTCTTTGACTCCTGGTTTTCAGCAGGAGCTTTTTTTCCTCCCTTGCAATAACCTCCTCAGCACTTGTGCTGTGCACAACCTTTGTACAGTTATCCAGGTAACCAAAGAGATCTTCCCAAGCTCAGAATGGCTAGGTTGTTGGGAGAGATCCTGCCACTGCTTTTAAATACTTCTCTTGAATATCAAGGATAGCATATTTCTAGATAAAGCTGAAAGAAACCTCATAACCACAGCTGGGCTATCTGTGGGAGGTTTCTCCTTAGTCTTCAAAGATCCTTGAAAAAACTGGCAAGGAAACCAAAAGCTACTTTACTTTCTTTAGGAACACAAAAGGGGAAAAAGGTACTTTGCAGATGAGAAGATTAAAATGACAAATACACTGTCTGGTAATTTTATAGTAATTAAAGTCATTAACTTGGTTGTATGCTGCGATTTTAACTGGTTTAGGCTTTAAGAACTTTCTTGAAAGGAGCCACATTATGAAAGAGCTTCAGATGTGGCATCAACTGCTGAAAGGTGCCCACTTGGGGCTAGATCCACAGCTCTGAACTTTTAAGGCCTTCCAAGATGAAAGCCACTTGGAAACTCCTTCTGTGATTTATGCACATGGTGCCTGACATCCTCATCTTCATGCTAGGGGATTTATTCCTTCCCTAATGAGGTGAAGGTCAGGCATGTGAGGCTCCTTCTAGAAGCAGAGAGGCTATGGGTGTGTGCCCGTTGGCATTCTTGCCTTCAGCTCCTCACTGGAAGCATGAGGTATGAATAAAGGAATTTAATTAGTTCTTGCCTGCTTCCATGAAACCACTCTAGAGGGAGGGAGGCACAAACACTGGAATAAAGAAGTGATGTGATTTGCATGCTAATAAAGGCACATAGACTTTCTGTGGACAAGCCTTGACTTGATCCCAAGATTAGAACTTGCCCTAAACCCAACTGAGTTGTGCAGGGAGCCTGCCACACGCAGCACTCTCAGCTTCACAGGGCTTTCAACTTCATGTTGTTGGGGATGTCCCTTCCCACTGCAGGGGGGTTGGACTAGATGACCTCCAGAGGTCCCTTCCAACCCTAACCATTCTATGATTCTATGACAACCTAGGCTGCTTTTGCTCTTGGATGTCTTCTTGGCTGTTCCCTGGCCCTGAAAAAGCAGATTAAGTGCTTTGGGGTGTTTATCAAATCCTTATTATTACAGGCACTCATAGGCTCTGAGAAGAGGAAGCCTCAGATTCTCTCTTGCTCTTTGTTGCTCATGTTTAGGGCTGGAGAGAACACTGGAGACCTGCTACCCACACAGGAGGGACTGAGGCATGGGTGGACAACAAACTTGTTGTCTTTGGCAGCCATGGTGACCTAATCTGTTTCTGCCCTTCTCTTCCCCTTCTGGTTGTGTCAACAGAACCCTTTGTGGAACCAGGCTGAAAGCAAGAAGAGGGAAGCTATAAAAACAGGTGTAAATAAATAATTATTAATAATATTATCTTGCAATTTATTCTTTTTAAGCTCTCTTAAGCCATGTAAGAAACAGCTCTCCCTGGGAGCCTGCACAAGTCAGACATCTGGAAGCACAGCTCTTTCTGCATGAGGCTGTTAACACAGGGGAAGCACTAGAAGCTGTTGAAAGGAGCATCCAGCTCTTGTTGATTTAAGACAGGAATTCCCTATGCTAAGAGCAATGATGTAGAGCCAGGTGGAGTCTCACTAGGCCAGAATGGAAAGGGATCCATTCATCTTGTGGGAGAGGAAGACAGGTCAGTGAACTTACAGTAGAGGTTTTAATTCTTGGAGCACATGTAGAATCATAGAACAGTTCCAGCTGAAAGAGACCTTGAAGATCATCAAGTCCAGCCTTTGTCCTAGCCCTAGCAACCTGCTAAATGATGCCTCCCAATGCAACATCCACCTGGCTCTTAAACACCTCCAGGCATGAGGACTCAAGCACCTCCCTGGGCAGCCTGTTCCAATGCAGCAAAGAAATTCCTCCTAATATCTAGCCTGAACCTCCCCTGGGGCAATTTCCATCCATTACCCCTTGTCCTACCACTCTCCACTAGGGAGAACAGACCAGAAATCTAAGTTAGACCTACAGAGATTGTTAGGGCAAAATCCCAAATGTTTAGCTGAAGCAGGCTCCAGCCAACCCCAAATTTGCAATAAAGATAGCAGAGTTATTGAGGAAAGGTAAACTAACTCCAATAAGCATCAACAAAAGAGAAATAAAATACATTTTAAGTGCCTATCTGGGTGCTGGATTCAGTTTGTGGTTTTCATGAGTCTCCTACATGGTGGTGGAGGAATTGCTCTCCTGCATCCCAGTGTCCCAGCTGTGATGAGGCAGGTGACACAGCAGGTGAGACACTAGACCCTGAGCTGAAACACCCTCCCAGGCTGTAACAGCACACAGGGTCAGCAGAGGACACACAGCTTGTACCCACTGCAGGGATGAGTTGGCAATGGAGATCTGACTGGAGTTTTGAAGCACCCACGCTCTCGGGGAGAGATCTGGGTGGTCTCCCACCAGTGCAGCTTGCACTGGTAATTTGCAATTAAACACCACCTTGGCAACATACCACAAACACCTTCCTACTCAATAAAAGCCCAACTTTGTCCCTGGAGCATCAGTGCTCAACCTGACACAGCTGCTCTGAACAGGGGCCAAAGGCCCTGCAGAGGGTGGGAGGTGCATGGGAAAACCCTGTAGAAGTGTAGCTGAAACAACCTCCTCATCTCTCCCAAATCCCTCAGCTTGCAGCCCAGACATTGCTTCTGCACTTGTGGTTTGTATGTATATGTATATGTATGGCTAGGCTT
>VWZO01003171.1:8386-33842 GCA_013396975.1 Bucco capensis
TCTTTTGTGACACTAGGAAAGAATAAAAGGTTCCTTTAAAGAAAATACTGATTTTATGCTGAGGTTCACTGATACAGGAATGGGACTGAGTATTAAGAGAATTTTTATTTTTACTCTTTTACAAAACCTTATCCTGCATCCATCTGAAACACCTGTTGTTTAAGACAGTTATAAAGCCACAGGCACCATATTTTTTTTTTATTTGTGGAAAGAAATTTAAAAATACGTGGTGCTTTTCATAAGAATGGGAACATTAGTCCCAATGTTCTTGACAAATTTTCCAAGTTGGGTAATAGCATTCTACCTTCTTAAATTCTGTAGCAGATATAAGTGGGCATATATTCTTCCATCTCTGCCTGAAACTGCTGTATAAAGAATTTTGTCTGCACTATTCAACTGTGATATGTGTCAGAGAAGGCTGCACATCATCCTTTATTGGATGTGATGGGGAATATGGTCACCAAGGATGAGGAAAAGGCTGAGGTACTTTGTGCCACCTTTGCCTCTGTCATTAATAGTCAGATTAGTTATCCTCAGGCTACTCAGCCCCTTGAGCTGGAAGACAGGGATGAGGAGAAGAGTGAAGTCCCCTTAATCAGGGAGGAAGCAGTTGGTGACCTGCTACACCACTTAGACACTCACAGGTCTGTGGAGCTGGATAGGATCCACCCAAGGTTACTGAGGGAGCTCATGGAAGAGGTCACCAAGCCACCCTCCATCATTTATCATCAGTCCTAGTTAACCATGGGGGTCCCATATGACTGGAGACTTGCCATTGTGACACCCATCTACAAGAAGGCTTGGAAGGAGGTTTTGAGGAACTACAGGCCTCTCAGCTTGACCTCAGTGGCAGGAAAAGTTACAGAACAGATCATCATGAGTGCCATCACATGGCAAGTGCAGGACAACCAGGGGATCAGGCCTAGCCAGCATGGGTTCATGAAAGGCACGTCCTGTTTGACCGACCCAGGTTACTATTGATAGGACAAGAGGAAATGGCCTCAACTTTCACCAGGGGAGGTTTAGATTGGATATTAGGAAAAAATTCTTCACAGAAGTAGTTGTTAAGCACTGGAACAGGCTGCCCAGGGAACTGGTGGAGTCATGGTCCCTAGGGGTGTTCAAAAACCATAAATGTTGCACTTTGTGACATGGTTTAGTGGGCGTGGTAGTGATAAGTTGATGGTGGAACTTGATGATCTTAGAGATCTTTTCCAGCTATAACAATTCAGTGATTCTATGGTCTGCTTGAAAATGCAGCTGACAGAATAGAAAGATGACTTGATTCCTACTTAGGTGCCCCACAGGGATGTACTGTGAAATGAGTAAGGGAGCAAAAAGAATGGCCAGGAGCTGAGTGGAGAAAGATGAGATTCTCTCTTCTGGTACCATCAGGAGCTAGTGCCTGATTATCTTTTATTTTTTATTATCTGCTTGTGGCGGGGGGGTTGGAACTGGATGATCTTTGAGGTCCCTTCCAACCTGACCATTCTATGATTCTATGATTCTATGATCTGATAATGGTAATTTTCATATTAAAAAACCACAACCAAGCAAATGCTTTGTTGGTCAGTCAGTCCATATTGCTTTAAAAATAACTGATACATAATTGCTTCTATTTACATTGTTTGGAACATTTTAAATAGTACAAGCGTTCTTAGGTGATAGAACTGGTCACTTAATCATAGATGGTATTTTGTTATTTTGCCATTTTAACTTCAGCTAAGTCATAGTATACATTAAAAGTTTCAGTTAAGTGGCTTTGTAAATACTGTGTGTATTGCTATGATTCATTACAATCAGTGGAGCTGCTACAGTAAGGTGATAAAATTCAATGCAATCAAAAGAAGACTGGACTCTGTGTGGTAGAATTGTTCTGAAAACTTGCGTTGACTGAGAGGCCTTTTTATTGTGACAGACTCTGACAATGTGCAGCATTGGCCGTATTCATTTTCCCAGTGTTTTTGAAAAAAATTAATTACAGAGCTCACTAAGATGTTCTTTAGTTTTTGTTACTGAATTTTGTAAAAGACAATGCAACTACACTGTTACTAGTTTTAATAATTATTACATTACATATCCACTTCTCCAACCTTTTGTGCAGATCAATCTATCATGGATGTTTTGAAGCATAAATGTTTTCTAGAAGAATTATTATTTTGGACAATAAAATATGAGTTTCCACAGAAAATGGTGACTTTCTTACTCAACATGCTGCCAGATCAAGATTATAAGGTATTTGCCTTACTTCATTCTAACTTAAATGTGTTTTTTTATTCACATACTTAGTGTGTATTGTGCCTTGCATGAGACTGCATATATTTATATTTGAATAATAGTAAGCAGTAGCATAATGAATATCTTTTACCTTCTTTCGAGTATCTGGTTAGTAGTTTCAGGGTGTCTCTCTTTGAAGAGAGATCTGGACAAAACAAGATGGATAATTCTGGAGTAGCAGTATTAATTTTGTCCTCATGGTTTACTTTTTTGCTTTTTGCCTGTTAGTGCATGTTTGCATGTGTTGTATTTTGGTTTATTTTACTTTGTAGATTGCTATTTTTATCAGTTAAAAGATGTGGATTAGCACTAAACCGTTCCGTGGTGTGGTATAACTGGTAAATAATTGCAGTGACTTCATTCCTGTTGCAGCTGTTGTAGTAGGCAGTGGTTTCTCCATATAGGCCATTACAGTGTGAGTGTTCTTGCTGCAGCTATGCCCTAGGCAGCTGTTTCCTTACAGTGTTTTGCAGTTGTCCATACCAAGTGTCTCTTGGCCTGAAGTCATGGAAGCTGGATGTCATCTTCCTGTTTTAACTCTTGGTGTGCAGCCAGGTACATATTCCAAGACCAAGTTATACATAGCAATCAGGCTTAACATTTTGCTCTGATCATGTCATACCTTTGAGCCATGCAAATATTTCAGACCACCTCAGTCCCTGCTGGGAGGCAAAGATCAAGAAATCCTGAAGTCCAGGCATGCATATTTCTTCGAAAATGTCTGTTTTTAATGGGATGGCTCTGTATTTGTGCTCCTTTAAAACCTTGCTCTATCAAAGAAAAGGATATGAAGATTACTTTCAAGGAAGAGAAAGAAAAGGCACAGGCTTTCAGCAGTACTCTGTCCACATCAAGATAGTGTTTTGATTTGGACTACCAGCATAGATTCATCTTGGTCTCTGATTCAACTAATACATGAGGAGAAATGACGTGAAGACTTCATGACTACTGATTCCCTGCCATCAAGCTTGAATTATTCCTGGTATTTGGAGACCTGTGTGGACATCCAGTTCTTCTGATCCATTGCCAGCTAAACTCCTGCCTGTAAGAATACCCAACTGCTAGCAGCATGTGGAAGAATCTGGTAAGTGTTTCACTGTGTTTACTTTTTTACTGTACCATGCAATAACAACAACTTCGAATGATCATGGGATCTTTTTTTCATTTGACAACAAGCCACAGTCTTCAGTGGCCTTCTTCATTGTGTTCATAATCTTTCTTTACTGTGTACTTGGAATGGAGACCATGGTATATTTCTTTTCTCCTCTGACTGCCACCTTTGTCTGGAAATAGTCCATCTTCCACCTACCAATACTGTATGCTCAGACAGAAGGATTTTTTTTTCCAGTTTCATGTTGTGTTTGATTAAACAGTTCATTCCTATGTACAAACATTATTACTAGCACAAATCCTGAGTATTTGAAATCTTTCAGAATCTATTTATTCTAATTGCTGTGGTTGTCTAAAAGGTATTCTTCAGTAGTGAGGCGGAGGAGGAAATGTATCACACAGCAACTCTAGGGAGACAGTAACGCTTTTTTCCCAAGATACCTGTACATCGTTGCAAATGTGTCAATGATGCATTAATTTTAAACGTCTCTGAGGATTGTGACTAATTTGCAAGGAATTGTTCTGCCTTCTACATGCATACAGAGAGAGTATACAATGTTTTATCTCTCAAGCTTCTTGTTAGCTTTTATGAAGGAGAAGCTTGTTTACTTCACGTGGCATGACCAGACAGTAGGAATGCTTGTAAAGATACAAACTGTTCCAGGTGATCTATCTCTCAGCTCTTTGTTCTTTCTCACATCCCTTCTACATGACATGTTCTGTCTTGATTTTTTTCTTCCTCTGTTGTGCAATTTGTCTGAGTCTTCATGAGCTGATATAACTTAAGTCAGCAGAATTCTGCTAGGTTGGCTTTCTGATAAACTCTACATGCTCTGAAATTGTTGAAATCTCTGACTTCCAGCATAAATGTAGTAGAGCTGACTGAATTCACTCTGCCCTATGCAGTGATTTGTGAGTCACCAGTAATCTCTGTTGCACAGATATCGTTTTAAAAAGGAAAATAAACTTCTTTTTAGAATCCCCAGAATTGAAAAGAGGTGTTGAAAGGGGTGGGCTAAAACTCTGGGTTAACTAGCTCTTCCCTTCCCCTCTTCTTTTGCATATGAGAAGGATAGCCAATAAAATGTGTGGTCTTTGCCTTACAGGGTTTGTGCCTGAGGCATCCTTTCCAGCACTCTCTGACATTTGAAGCTTTGAAGACATACAAGTAAAGAAAATAAAACAAATTTACTGGAGCTTCCAAGAAATTAGAGGTGTTATGGTGTGGGCAAGGTTTCCACAAGAGGAAAAGAGGACAGAGGAATAGGACTGACCTTCATGTGACCAAGGAGAAGGAAGAGGAAGGATTGACAATAAAGAGGAAGCTGATGGAAGGGTGTAAATCATCCAAGAGCAGAGCCTTGCTGAAGTCTGGAATACTGGAACTAGAGAAATGCAAACACATCTGGTAGAGATAATGAATCGACAAACAATTATCAGAAATGTGCCTCATCAGGCTCTTTCTATAGTGAATGTTGAGGCAGTTATTACAGCGATAGAACTTCAGTAAGCCCTGGATATGCTGTTCTACAGATTCTGTAGGGGAGTTTTTCTATTGGAAACTTAATTTTAGCACAGCTTTCACATGGAAGAGCTATATTTTAATTTGCATTGAAAACATAAACATGGGAGATGCAAGTTCTAACTGAAATACAGAGTTGAAGTTAGACTCCTAAAAGTTCTGGAACTGTTGAGTGGTCACCAAGAAGAATGGGCAGATGAAGAAAATAGCTTTGTTTTTTGCTTAGGCTAGAAATCTAGAAAGTACACAAGATCATAGAGAAGTCAGTGAAGGTAATGAAATATATAGCAAACATGTTTGTCTTACAAAGCCACTTCCTGCAAATGGTTAGAAGCTGAGTAAGTGTTTGAGAAGACGTGTGTCAATAGCTGCAGTCTTACTCCGTTCTGTATTTTACCTTGGTTATGTATGCAGCTTTAACCACTCAAAGACAGAGTATTGAGCTAGATGGACTGATTTGACCTACTGTGGCTGGGTTTATGTATAGACTGCATTTTACCACAGCATTTCAGCATTTTAACTTCCTCTAAGAACTGGAAAGAGTTGTATTTGTTTATCTTCCAAGTGAACGTAGGAGTGAAGCTGATGTCTTTATTCTAGTGTATTACGGAATCTCTGTCATTATACTATATTGATAACAAATCTACAGTGCTTTCAAAAATTCATTGTTGTATGTCTGTGAGGCACAAAAAGTTTTGATTATTTATATAAATAAATAAAAATTCCAGAATTCGTCCTTAAGAGAAGGACCATGTTTTTGCAATCAACTTGAGAGTGCTGTGTAAAACAAGCATCACATTCCTACATCACAGATCCTGAGAATCCTATTTAAACATAATAAATGTGAAGTAGTAATGGAGTATACTTTTTTTACTAGCACTGTTAATGTACCAGTTTCTTAAAATATCAGATGCCTCGTTTGTGTCTGAGACTTAACATTAATAGTGTAAACATCTTGATGATTAGGTGTCATTGCCAGTGATTAAAGTTTTGTATCAAGCTTTACTTTAAAGGAAATTATATAACAGGTTGTTCTGCCTTGGAATACCAGAATGATGTTGCCTTAACCCTGCACAAGTTTTGTGAATACATTGCCCCAAAGACGCATTAGCTGAAAACAATTACCATTGTGCTGGATGCTGGATGTAGAAGACATTTTGAGTTTTTATACAGGTTTCTGTCATTGTGAACCAGCTAAAGGAGGGCAAGTTAAGCAGTGTTGTAGTGTTTCCTGCATAGCCATCCTTACTCTGGTGTATTTCATTGCATGAACAACCTTATTTTTGAGGATATTTGCTGGAAGAAGTAATTTTTGTGCCCCAAAGTAGCATTATGATATTTTTGGAAATATTTTCTAAATGAGAATAATGTGGTAGTGCTATAAGAAAAATATGATAGCACTGAATCTGAGGCAGGTAAAAATTAAGCAGTGATTTCTATACAGTCTGGTGAAAATACAGCTGCTTGAGGGTGATTTTAAAATTTCAGATTTTATTCTTATGAAAGATTGATGGTTCCAGAGGAATACACAGGGAATTTTAGACTTTGAGCTGAAAATTTTCATCACTACATGGCTCATACTATCTTTTCTTATTAAGCTAAGGAAGTCCAGCTGGTGTTAATTCAGAACTTAAAGTACTAAGTGAGAAGTGATTTCAAAGCTGGCAGATATGCACACATGTGAATGCAGTGCATAAGGTTGGTTTACATTGCAATTCGAGGCTAATGGAGTCGGACAAGAAATTGTACTAAGATTTATATGTATTGATACATTTAAATACTGATCTCATTTTAAAAATGTAAACAGTTGTGTGAAGAATGGCAAAGCTTGCAAATGACTTAAAATTTTTAGGAGAAAGCACTAAAGATTTATTAAAAAATACAGGATGTTATGATAGCACGTGAAATTCAGTGTTGAAATGTCATCCTTGGCAGGTGAATGAAAATATTACTCCATGGGTAGGTGAGTGCAAGTGATAAGTTAAGGCAGCTTTATTAGACACTACTAATCTCATTGTTTGTAGAGTATAATTCTGGGACATAAGTCCCTGTTTTAGGATGTAAAAATTGTAGGATAAATTCATTATTAGAACTTTACAGCTTTCACAGATGTGCTGAGACCTTATATTTATTTTTTCAACATTTCTGAGGTTTTTTTAGTGTGGGAAGTATAGAATGAGAAGATCAGATTTTGTTGCAAGGCAATAAAATTGAAGATATGAGTTAACCCTCTATAGATGGATCTTTTCCTGTGGACTGTCTAGACATGGATGGGGTATTTTTTAGACCATCAATTTTTATTTGTCATGACAACTGATCTTTTCTAAGATATGTTGATTGTACTTTTGTAAAGGAACATTTTGTAACAAAAGAAAGCTATGCTTTTTGTATGGTGCTTATTAACATCAAAATTTCTTTATAATTTGCAGATTGCTTTTACCAAAACTTTTGTTCAGCATTATGCTTTTATTATGAAAACACTGAAGAAAAGCCATGAGTCAGACACAATGTCTAATAGAATTGTGCATATCAGTGTTCAGTTGTTCAGCAATGAAGAATTAGCACGCCAAGTAACAGAAGAATGTCAGCTGCTGGACATTATGGTCACTGTTCTGTTATATATGATGGAAAGTTGCCTTATTAAAAGTGAATTGCAAGGTAGGTTGATTTTGTTTCTTTGTTTACGTGGATAATACACTTTATTATAGAGGGAATTTAATCTCTTTCTTTGGTAGCCAAGTGCCCCAACTCATCCCCAAAAATGCGCAGTGTCTAGCAATATACTGCAGAGGCTAAAACTCAAAATTTCCTAGAAATGTGAAGATAGTTATCGAGAGTGGTACTGATCCTTTGCTTTGTAAGGTTTTCTTTTGTAGAAATGTTACATAGTTTACAGTACAAAGTGTTATCTTGCAGGTGCTTCCTATGTTGGGTAAAGAGTGTAAATGCTATTTGTGAAGCTCCTTTGAATGAGAAAATATATATGTGAATGGAGACCTTTATTAATTTTTAAAGTATTTTTGAAGTATTTTGCAAGCAATTTGAAGAATTTAAAATTGTTTTCATTTTTTATGTAATTAGAGGAGAATGATTTAATACTTTGTAAATAAAGTAATTGGATCAAGCCTTTGGTTGACAGAGTGGCAATTTGAATTTGAACTAGGGTATGCTGTGTAAGTTTTCTAGTGAAAACAGCTGTCCTATTTCTACCCTCCTTGTTTTACCTGTCCTCATCTGAAAATGGTGGCACAGTGAGTCTTGCTTACTTCTGTTTTTCACACTTTCATGTACCTAACAGACCAGAGCCAGCCAAGATGTTACCCATTCTTGCATAGGCTATGTGAGCACACGGGAACCAGGCAGCTGAGCAACAAGACCTAGTTTTCTTTCTTTACAGATGTACCAGATAACGAGAAAGATTAAAGACTATTTGATGAGCTGTGGCAGAGAAGTTTGAGAAGCTCCAAAGAGCACTTCTGGCTTCCTGTTCCTTCCAGTGCATTAGTGCAATAGATAGGAGTCAGTTTTAAGAAATGGTGCTCTATAATCTTATGGTAACAAGAAGGTACCTGTTCATAGCTGTATGCAACTCGAACAGCATATATTTCAGGATGAAATATGATTATTTTTTCTTGACTGTGCTATGTTCTTTGGAAGTAAAACTTACAAAGATCAAAATATTATATGATTTAAAATTAGAAAACTTGTTGATCAAACAGGCAAGAGTGATTTTTTTTTTTTCTCATGGTACTAATAAAACAACAAAATAACCAACTTCAGAGTAAAAAGATAAAAAGTGTTTCCTTCAGCAGTTACAACAAAGGGGAATAGAAAGACTTCATTGTGCATTCAAAATATTGTTTTCCCATTAGAAATCTTGTGCATTTGCTTTAGATAAACATGTGTCTCAGTCCACAGTTTAGATTCTGGTTGTTTTCCTAGTAAATAAGCAAGTATTTAGAAAGCAGAGGAGAACATCCTTCCAGCAGGAGGTTGGAGTGAGGTGGGGGTTGATCTCTTCTCCCTGGTGACTAGAGAGAGGACAAGAGGAAATGGCCTCAAGCTGCACCAGGGAAGCTTCATGTTGGATGTTAGGAACAATTTCAACCCTGCCAGAGTGGTTAGGCATTGGTGATGTGCCTAATCAGCAGGAGACTGGAGTCTCTTAATAACAGTAATTTTAGCTGTGACTGTGCTGTATTGCTTATGACCCTTTCACTGTGTAAAGGTTAACTACAGTGGTCCTTCAGTGCATTGTAACTGGACAAGAGCCATTCCAAGCCAATTATCAGATGCAAGTTTTTGCTTCTTCTGTTCAAGGTCCAATCCTTTTTCTCTTTTAGTCTTTCCATGGGGTCCTTCTTATGAAAATCAAATAGATTTGTTTGACAGCTATGGAAAATGTACTTCTGTGATTTGGGGAGGAGACTTCTACACTCATTGCTGTGGCATTAAGGCCTAGTTTTCCATGTGAAAGAAATGCAGGCCAATTTTCACCCCGATTTCTTCTCTCCTCCTCCTGCCCTATTCTCAGGAAAGTGCATAAACCCTCTCTCTGTCCCAGATTAAGAGTAGAAATGCTCTTCTGTGCTATCCCTCTCAGACTGAATGTACCAGTGTAGATTTTAGTCACCAGATCCCTGTTTGCATGCTGTAAGGTAACTTGCTTGCTGGAACTGTGCCAAATTCAAAATAGATTTCAGATGTTCATAATAGAAATTGTATTGTCTGGTGGTCTTATACTTCTTGAGAGTATACAAAAAAGGCATAGCTGTGATGGTTTTACAAAGGTTATGATATTATTCAGAGTATTTGTGTCCCCTACCGAGTGGGATCTCTGTTGATGAGCCCATGGTAAGAAAACAGCCTCAGGTACCACAAAATAACCATTCTTCTTTTCTGCAGTTTCCTGTGTGTGTGATCCCATTACAGTAAACCCTAGTTTTTATTTTCGTATTATATTTTTATTTTAAAATTAAAACAAAAAGGAAGTTTTGTGCCTTTTTTTCTTTTCTTTTTTTTTTTTTTAAATCTAGATGAAGAAAATAGTTTACATGTTGTAGTGAATTGTGGAGAAGCACTGCTGAAGAATAATACTTACTGGCCCCTGGTTAGTGATTTTATAAACATACTTTCACATCAAAGTGTGGCAAAGAAATTTTTGGAAGATCATGGTCTTTTGGTGACATGGATGAATTTTGTTTCATTCTTTCAAGGTATGTCATGTTTATAATCAGTACTAATGCAAGGATGTTAGGACAACTTAATGCTTGCAGTAGCAAAATCCTTACACTGCTGCATGTAAACATTTAATTCACTAATAGTCACATAAGTGTGTATTCCTGGAATGGAACAGTATATTCTAGAAAATAGATAGATGTGACAATGATCTAATCAATCTTTGTCTTATGTGGACTCATTAAAGAGCAATTGTATCACACTTGACTGAGAGTCATAGTGCCAGAATTCTCAGGTTGCACTTAGGAAGTACAAATCATAACGTGTGCTAGAGATATTTTATTGGTGAAGTTCTAAATTTAAATATTGGCTGTATTAATCTGCTAAATCTGAATCTTCTTCCAAGTGTTGCTATGAAGAAACACTTTTATTATTGAAAAAGGTATTTTAAAATGGTGAACTTTACCTAGAAAGACGACCAGATATTTTCCATTTAAACTGAATGCACCCTCAGTTTGCAGATGATACAAGGTAGGGTGGGAGTGTTGATCTACTTGAGGGCAGAGGGATCTGGACAGGCCAGATCAATGGGCTGAGCACAATGTTACGAGATTCAGCAAGGCCAAGTGCCAGGTCCTGCACTTTGATCACAACAACCCTATGCAATGCTATAGGTTTGGGGCAGAGTGGCTGGGACACTGCCTGGCAGAAAAGGGCCTGGGGGTGCTGGTCAACAGCCAGCTGAACATGAGTCAGCAGCGTGCCTAGGTGGCCAAGGCCAGCAGCATCCTGGCTTATATCAGTTTGTTATACTTTTTGGCTTTTTTTGTCTTAATAGTTGTGTGAATGCATAACACTAAAAATACGGCATTCAACTTAGCCTAGTTAGATATTTGGTTGTATAACTCTGTTTAAATCTTTGAAGGTATGAATTTAAATAAACGAGAATTAAATGAGCACGTGGAATTTGAATCGCAGACCTATTATGCTGCCTTTGCTGCTGAGCTGGAAGCCTGTGCCCAGCCAATGTGGGGTCTTCTGTCACACTGCAAAGTTAGGGTAAGACATTTCTCTATTGTTGTTCTTGGTTTTATTCATTATTTATTCTAGAGTTCTCAAATCTGAAAAGTATGTCTGGTTTCTGTTTGAAAAGACTTGGGGTGTGTTGTCTTTGTCTACAAATATATGGAAATGTGATCAGCTCAGATTCTGTGTATAGTGAGTGAAGAACACATGATCATACCTAATTTATTGTTTCTAAAACAGGGACTACAAGTTTGGGATATTCCACATGACTGTACATGTATAATTTCTAATCTGATGATTATTCTGTAATTCTGCTTTTGTTGAGTGGGAAGGGAGATACATAAGTTGTCCCTGATGTGAATATAATGTTGATTGTATCTGCAAATAGACAGATTATTATGATGGAGGATAGAGTGATTGTGGTTTTGTGGTGTTGTTCTGACAATCTGAGGTGAAAGCCTCTTAGGTTCTGATATCTCATGGCATCCTAACTAGAGCAAAGAGTTGTTGCTATTTGCTAGATTGTATATATTAAGTTTAATAAAAATTGAATCCATTATCTTATAGGAATACTTAACCAATAAAAAGTTTTTTTGCTTAGAACCATAAACTCATCGAACAGTTACAGCTGGAAGAGACCTTGAAGATCGAGCCCAGCCTTTGTCCTAGCCCCGTCAACCTGCTAAATGATGCCCCCCAATGCAACATCCACCCGTCTCTTAAACACCTCCAGGGATGGTGACTCAAGCACCTCCCTGGGCAGCCTGTTCCAATGGCTGACAACCCTTTCAGTAAAGAAATTCCTCCTAATATCTAGTCTGAACCTCCCCTGGCGCAATTTACATCCATTTCCCCTCATCTTATCACTCTCCACTAGGGAGAACAGACCAATCCTTGCCTCTCTACAACCTCCCTTCAGGTAGTTATAGAGAGCAATGAGGTCTCCCCTCAGTCTCCTCTTTTCCAGGCTAAACAGGCCCAGATCCCTCAGTCTTTCCTCATAAGGCTTATGCTCTAAGCTCTTTACCGGCTTGGTAGCCCGCCTCTGTACCCTCTCCAGCACCTCAATGTCCCTCTTGTAGTGAGGGGCCCAAAACTGGATGCAGTACTCGAGGTGAGGCCTCCCCAAAGCTGAGTAAAGGGGCATGATCACCTCCCTGCTCCTGCTGACAACACTGTTCCTGATACAGACCAGGATGCCATTGGCCTTCTTGGCCACCTGAGCACACTGCTGGCTCATGTTCATCCGGCTGTCAATCAGCACCCCTAGGTCCCTCTTTGCTTTGTTATTTTTTATGAAATAAATACTTACCTTTGAAGTTAGCTTATTCAAATATGTAATAGCATCCATGAGACAGTAATACCTGAATTGAAGTGTGCATTGAAAAAATGTGTGTGAGCATACTGTGCAAGTTTAAAACAGTTTAAATCAGGCAGTTGCAAAAGCCTTTCCATGATGGAAGTCATACTAATATATTATGACTATATCAATTTATGAGTCTAAACGATGCTTTGAAAATTGATTTACAAGTTCTGACTTTTTGAAGTATTCCTTTCTTTTTCGCTTAGGGATTAGAAGGTCTGCCTTTTGTTTAAGGCTTGCTTGATTTCTTCCTCCATCTGTCAGCATGTTATTCATGTTTTCATCGCCATATTTGAGCCCTTTGGTTGTTCTCAATGCATCTGAAAAAGTTTTAGAAATTTCACAGCAAAATCATAATACTTGTTAAGTGAAACCTGGTTGGTGGGAAGATTCCAGCTTGTGTCCCACAAGAGAGGGAAAGCCAATATTGTCTGGCCACTGCAGAGGATCAAGCAGCAGAATGGTGTATTTCCTGATGGGAAAAGGTGTCTGACTGAGCCAGTCTGTACTTGCACAGCTTCTGTCTGGCCAAAGCACTATTGGCTTTTGCATGAGAAGTGTGTCATAGATATCCTAAGAGTGTGAGGCAGGTTCGGTGTCTGTGTTTAGGGAAGGGAAGATTAAAGGAAGAAATGAGTTAGGAAATGAGGCTTTGTAAGTTTCAGTGATCACAGAGCAATTTGGTTCAGCATCTCTCCCACCTTTTCTTGCACATCTCTGCTTTGCTCCTGGAGGGCAATGCACAGCTCTGGACTTGCAATACATGATTTAATCTGAAATACATTTTTAGGGTATTGTTACAGAGTTCTATCATGTGTATATTGTTTTATTTCAAGCCTGACCCTTTCAGTAGATAAAGATGAAACGAGCCATTACTTTTGGTTCCTTGGAAAATTATTTTTTTTTATGCTTACATCTCTTAATTTTTGGTAAAAATAAATGGGTAAGTTTAAAAGCGTTGGGACCGGCTGACCATTCTGAAGGTACCTTAATTCTTGCCATTGAAATTACCATCTTTTAGAGTAACAATGAAACCATTCTAATACTTACTAATTTTCATATGATGAGGCATAAATTATGTACTATAAAATATTCTTGAAATAATTATGTTTATTTGTAGTAGGAAAACAGTGACACTTAAAACTGTTTCGGCTCATGTAGTACATTGTTTTCTCTTACTGCAGGAAACACAAGAATACACAAGGAATGTTGTCAGATACTGCCTTGAAGCGCTTCAGGACTGGTTTGATGCTATCAACTTTGTAGATGAGGTAAATACCCTTAGTAAATTTAAGCAAAGTACTGTGAAAATCGGATTAAACTTCAAAGGTGATACATTACCTCTACCCTGCCCCTACTTAAGTTAAATAATCATTGTAGATACTGACTGAAGAAGGATTGCTTTGCTGAAATTAGGGTTTGTAGTTAATAGTCGCTGTGTTATGTCCTAGGATCATTTATTTGTAGTGTCTTGGTGATTTAGACTTGCTTGTGCAAGCTTAAGGTGTGTGAATCTTAAAAGTAGTGCCATTGATGTACTACTGTTCTGCTGACAAAGAGCTGAAGCAATAGCAAAACAAAAGTCCTCTTCTGATATAGTAGTGAGGAGCAGCTTTACCACCTTAGCAAGCAATACTCTTAATCAATTCAGTGTGTCATTAGCTATTGGAGGCTTAATAAGAGATTAACTACAGCTGTCTGAACAAGGGAAATTTCTGTCACTGGAACATGCAGGGAACGAAGACATGAAAGATACTGTTATTGGTGTTTGTGACGACATTTGTAAGTTTGGTTTTTTTCATATGTGATATATTAAAGTATCTTTATTTTACTTTCAGCCAGCTCCTAACCAAGTTACTTTTCACTTGCCGCTGCACCGTTACTTTGCCATGTTTTTAAGTAAGGTAAGCACATGTTTTAGTCACACAGGAGATGGAAATTCCCTGTTGAGTGTGATTGTTCAGTACAGCGTGCGCTTGCTTTTGTTTCTAGGCTGTCAAATGCCAAGAACTAGATCTGGATACTATCCTGCCAGATCAGGAGATGCTGATGAAACTAATGATTCACCCACTTCAGATTCAGGTATGGGCAGACTTATGACTTTGATGCCGATGTAGAGATATACTGCAAAAATAGGTGCTGTTTGATTCTTCTAACTCCATTTAAATATATTTAGAAGTATTTAACAAGGGGAAGAAAATCTTAGTTGTGGAATATCAAAATAAGCAATATGTGCCAATAACTAGAATATACTCTGAGTAGTTAGGGTGAAGTCTTTTTGTTTTGTTTTGTTTTGTTTTTTTTAATATGTGGCATTAGTTACCATACTCTGAGAAGTATGATAATAGTATTCAGTAGAGCGCTTTCAAATGGGTGTGAAGAACCAACCCTTTAAAAACACGGAATTGCATGTTCATGGAGTATTACCAGTGGAGCACAAGTTGAGAAGAAACCTGAATCTGAAAATTTCATATTTTAAATTGAGAATGAGTTCAAGAATGGATGCACCCTGCAACATATTTGTTTATTTACAAATTAGTATTTGTTTTTATGTAAGTGATAGTGAGCAGTATTTGTAATCACTGCATTTGTATCTAACTTCTTTTAAACCATGATTGATGCCTGTATCTTTGGAGTAAAATCTCCTCAAGATTTTAATAAACACATAAATAAATCACATCATTGTCTTTGATCGCTTTCATTGTCTAAGGTATGTTCTCATGTGTAGGTATGATATCTGTTTCATAAAATCACAGTGGTTCTCTTTAATTCCTCATACTTCAGGAGAAGTAAATTAGTATCAAAAAGTGTGGTTTTTACATAAGGATGTAGTATGTATGTATTTATATGGGTGATGATATATTGATGATTTGCTAACATTGAACTGAATAGCTGAATATCCCTGACGTGTTTGTAACTTTTCATTTTATTTGTGTTTTATTTTTCGTGAGCAGGCAAGTCTTTCTGAGATTCACAGCAACATGTGGGTTAGAAATGGTCTACAAATTAAAGGACAGGCTATGACTTATGTGCAATCTCATTTCTGCAATTCAATGATTGATCCTGACATTTATCTGCTGCAAGTAAGTTACGTTTCTAAGAAGCCAAACCAATGCTTGTTTACAAACAAACTACTGAATAAAATTAATTTATTCTTCTTCTGTAGGTCTGTGCCTCTAGACTGGACCCAGATTATTTTATTTCATCTGTTTTTGAAAGGTAGGGTTAAAAGATGAGTTCTCTTATTCAGTGTTGTGCTAGCTGTTGACTAATTTATGCCATGTGAGAGAAAAGGTGCATGCATATCTGATACACATCCTCAGTGGTACAACTCTACTAGCCAAAACTACCATTTACCTCAGGGCTCTACTGAAAGAGGTGTTTGAGGATCTATTTTTTATTTTATACAGAATTGGCTTTTGATTTATAGTGCAGTAGTGAAGCTTCAGACATTTGTTTTCTGAGCATCTTTAGAGTTTTTTAAGTTTTACACATGCTCATATGCAAGCTTTCAGAATGTGCTAGCCTGAATAGGTACATAAATAGAGCTGCAATAGTAAAAGTCACAGAAAGGATGTCTGCTTCTCTGGACAGAATAAAGCTAGTGTTTGAAAACAGATTAAAGCATTTGCTTGTATGTGTTGATAAATTTAAGGTGTTTTCACGTGGAGTGAATATCACTGTAGCACATTCCATAGATAGTTAAGTAAAAATCCAGATTTAAAATAAGAGGGTTTTCATGTATGTTTGCATATTATTGCATTATAGGCATTTAATTTTGTATTCATTTCAGATTGTTGTGAATGGTATCTTGAGTTTATCAGTACACTTCACAATGGTGTTTTAGTGTTGAGGAACCATGTTTCTGACTTTGCTATTTGCTATGTAGATTTAAGGTGGTAGATCTGCTAACGATGGCATCGCAGCATCAAAATACAGTTCTTGATTCAGAGCACGAAAGGTCCATGTTGGAAGGAGCCTTAACATTTTTGGTCCTTCTGTTAAGTCTTCGTTTACATTTAGGTAAGAATCACTGCTTTAGGAATACTTGTATGTAAATAACATGCCTGTTCATTTATGTTCAACATCTAGTAGGTACCATAAGGCTGATTAGCCACGTAGTAACTTAAAGCGTTCAACACTTAGTTTCATTTTTGCCAGTTACTAGATTTTAATTGTGAATTAGAAATAGACAATACATAGAAGTGGAGAAAAATGGCTTTAATGGAGGTAGGTGTTTTGTATATGTGATCACATGAATTTTGTGTATTTTTCAGAAAGAGAGGAGTTTTAGTTTGTTCTTGTGTTTTCTGACTGAGGTTGTGTCTTTCATAACATTTTCACTATCATCGTTCTTTTTTTCCTGTATTTTTGTAACACTGTATCATTACTTAATATGAGTATCAAGTTTAATTTCTGTTTAATGACAAATATATGCTGTGTGTTTTAAAATCATGCGATTTTAATGGTTTTTAAAATGTTATTGTTCTAGGAATGACAGATGATGAGATCCTCAGAGCAGAGATGGTAGCCCAACTTTGTATGAATGATAGGACGCACAGTTCGTTATTGGATCTCATATCCTTGGACTATATTTGCAGCTTACGTGATTATAAAAAATGATATAAAGATAAGTTTCATATATTTATTAGCAAAGGCACTTGCTCTAGATTTGTTTTTTCTTGAAAAATATGCAACACTGACCGTTTTAAGTTAGTTTTGATACAGAATGCTAAATGGCTTGTTTTTACTGTTTTTTTTTGGTTTCTTTTTTTTACTGTACATAAGTCTTTTATATGTGAGGGGAAAAGTCTATTTTCCAATTACATTGTAGAAAGTTTAACCAAGCATCGCCTTTATCTAGATTTGAGCCTTTGATTATTGCTAATATTATGCCAGTATAAAAAGCAGGCACTCTACGCTATACTGACTTTTGCTGTCAGTAACTGAAAATGCTAATAATAGCAATTTTGAATGCTGCTTTGAAATTAGAATGAAATGCATGTGTAATGGGAAGAAGTGTCTTACTTGAACAACAGCGGGCTCTAGGAAGTCTGTGCGTGGTGATGCGGTTTGTGTACCCTAAGAGCTAATACCAGTAAAACCCAGGTGTTTCTATCAGTGTATTAGGGTGTAGGCAAATTAAATAGCTTGTAGTGATTGCTTAAAAGAGCTTGAAATCCAGGGATAGGCACTGAGCAAAAACACTAGAAATTTTTAAAGATGAGAAAGAAGGACATTGAGAGTTACAAATATAAATAAGAATTATTAATTATTAATGATATGACCTGGTGACTCGATAACTTCAGTATGTAAAATAAGTGAAACAAAGCAATTCACTTAAGTGAATCACTTTACTATGTAAAATAAGTAAATTATTTATACAAGCAGTCACTTATCATGAAGCAGAAGTTTCCTGATTTGTAATTGCTACTTGTGATTTGGGATAATGTTAGTATCCCTACCAAAAATAAGACATATCCAATTCAAGATGGAGAATTACTTATTGTGTTTATGGATCCCAAGCTATATACTTGCGTTTTCTGCACTTAGCTCTAAATGCAAAATATTCTTGCTATGAAGAAAGCGAATATGTTAGTAACTGAAGGCAAGTACAAAAACTTAATATACACTACAGATAGTAGTTTTTATTTCTCATTTAATACTTACCTCGATCTGAACATGTAGCAATTGGTTTGCTTTCAAAAGTTTAATGTCTTTGATTCACTTCAGTAGTAGTTATTATTCTATAGCAGCTGTAGCAGACAGACCTCTTGTGGTAAACACAGAGCACTGTGGAAATGAAGACTGAAATGAATGACTGAAAATGTCAAGAGGAAAGTAAAATACTGAATCCTGCAACTAAGTTAACTTTGTTTTCCTTAACACAAATGTTACATTCCAGAAAACCCCAATCCTAAAAGTGGTATTATTCCAGGAAGCTTAAGCTTTGAATCGGTCTTGTCAGCAGTTGCCGATTTTAAAGCTCCTGTTTTTGAACCTGGAGGTTCCATGCAACAAGGAATGTATACACCTAAAGGTATGGTAATCGGTGTCCTCTTAAAACATACTTAGTAGTAAGATGCTTAACGAAAACCAACCCACCAAACTGATAAACCTACCCCCCTATGCCCACAAAAAAACCCCTCAACTCAAAACCCCCACCACCAAAACCCCCAAAATCTGGTTGGACTTCTTATTATTGTCTATTGCTTGTATTTAAGAGCTTGACTGAAGACGGTTACTAGTCTCCAATAAATTCATTTTGATCTAGAATGTAAATTACCTTCTTGTATTAATAAGGTATCCTTAGAAAACAAGGGGAGAATGGAGAACTGAAAAATTACGTTATTTGTATTTCACTGATTGGCATACTTATACATGTTGTATAAAAAAATGTGATGTCCATTCAGTAGAGTTTAGACTTGTTTGCACTAGTGAACTGTCACTTGTGAAGATAGTTCCTTTGAACTTCTCCATATTTTTAAATGTATTATGGTACATAATCCTTCCTTTTATATAGCTTAACTATCTTAGTGGCCTGTAACATTTTTCCCAGTCAGTAGTGAGGGTCTCGAACAAAGTTCAGACTAGACTGATTATAGAATATTGATCTATGATTCTACAATGTATACAGTGTAAAAATTACAAGTTTCTTCCTCTGACCTGCTTGTCATGTAAATTGGACTCAATATAGTCTTGGTATATCAAAGGAAAGGAAGAATTCAAGAACTCTTGTGGTCCTTTACTGTTTCCTGTCACTGAGCAGATAAGCCTGTAGGAATCTGAAAAGCAACATGTGCTCTGGTTGTGCTTCAGCTTATGGCAAAGCTGAAAAGGGATTAACTCCTTCCTTCCCTGCGTTACCCCCTTGAAAGCTGGCAGGATTGGTGTCTGATGATTTTGAAATCATTTCTTTTGTAGGCTGTGTTCTTCTGTGGATTTTTTTTATTGTTGTTAATGTAGAAATTAATACTGAACTAACTTGTTGCCAGTTTTTGTACTGGGAGACTGATGAATTGGTGAAGCTCTTACTTTTATACGAATTAACAACCAGTGAAGTAATTTTATGAAACCAGAGTTTGGGGAATTGATTTGTTCTCATTCTTTCATGTGTAAATAGGCAGTTTAACACCTGCATATTTGAAATAACATCATTTTAATGTTTTGTAAACTGCATTTCCTTACGTTGTGTCTGGTTTCTGGAGCTTGTGACATGCTAGTCTTTCATAATACACTATGAAGAAAAAAAGATGGATTATGGTATTTTTGATAATAACACTTTAGATTTAGGGAACTTGTGTTTTGGTTTTTTTTTAACATAGTTTACTTATGGAATAGATTGTTTACTTAAAGGTTTTTTAAGTACCTCATCTATAGTGATGAATACTGAAATAATTTGTAACACTATGCAGAATCCCTTTTTCTCAAAGTAGTAAAAAACTGAAAAATCTTCTGCTAGACTAAAAGCCAGCAGGGTTTTCTTGTGTGCTATGGCCTTGTAAGTGTCTGTAATCTTTATAAGACTATCTAGATTCTCAAACAGAATTATGATATTCCAATTGTTTTTAAGAATTGTTATTTGTGGCTTGTCACAGTTTGTCTGGCATGTCGAGATCCATTCCTCCAATCCCTTTATTCCCTAAATTTTGGGAGAGTAGGGGGAAATCTACTTTATGATTGCAAACAACTTCTACAGCCAGGGTGTAGTTCTTTCTGTTCTATGTGGATTTGTCAGGCACAGTCTGAAAATCACTTGGNGATGACGACGATGTGGATTTGTGCGCTGAAGATGAGCTCTGTTTGCATTTCTGATATTCCCAGTATGCTTCTCTCACTTAGTCCTTTTTCCTCTTTTTGCATTAGCAGCTTGAACAAGTTTGGTCAGTCCAAACAAGCTTTCAGACTGCTGTAGTAAACTCTGTCCAGAATAAAATGGATTTTTCACAAGTGAAGTTTGATCATATTTCATACATAGCAGAAACTCTGCTAAATGTTCTCTCTCAGCAGTACAAGGATGTCTGTAGAACTGTTAACATTAGCAGGGGTTTAGAAGTATAGACCTCATGTCTTCCTGCCTGGGGTAGATTAATATAAAAAGTGTGATAAAGCTGCCTGCTTTTGCCTGTGAAAATTTTAAAGACTGTTGTAAGCGCTTGTGTTATGCCTGCTGGTGGAGCTAAAATTCTGTATCTGCTGGTTTTCTTCCTTTGATGGAGTCATTGAATCTTGCCTTCATATTGCTGTATTACAAGAGCTAGACACTTCCAGACAGTTAGTAGAATGAACATCTTCCTTATCTGTGAGTGTTCTGAGAAGCTGCTCTATGTGTTATTTTTTGAGCTATTAAACTGAACACAGATAACTAAGATTTTAATGTCAAAGTAATGCATATATATTAGTTATAAAACAAAGGCATGTTTGTAAAGGATTAATCACAAATGCTATTTGATAAGAAACTTAGCGTTTTGAGACTGAACAAAAATTTGTGTTGCTGTAATCATTTGGCTCACCACACTTAATTAATTATCACCTACCTGCTAACTGCTCTGCGGTCTTTCTATTTTCAAGAGGACTTGTGTTTTTCAAGTTCTAAGTGAAAAACAAATTTAAATTTTTCTGAAATGTACTCTGAAATTAAAAGAAGCAAAACAACGCATACTAAAAAAATATTTGGGGAGCTGCCTGTGTATACTTAAAATTGGATAAATACATGTAGTTTTTTTAAATAATTTTTTTTTTAAACTGTCATCAGCATGTATTACAGCTGTTTTTTTATCAGAAATATGTATTTTTCCTTTTTTTCTTTTATCCTACATTGCAAACTATCATGCAACAGAAAACCAGAAGACACTAAAAGTTAATAGAAAGATCTGTTGCTTTAATAGATTGTTATTATTTTGTTTTGGAACAAAGAAAAATATTCTTGAAATATTGATAAGTAGTAGTAATAAATAGCATATTAAGTAGTATTATGAAGAAATAGTAAAAATTATTGTACTTTGCTGAAAAAAATTACAGAAAACTATGTAATTAAAGCTTGTTAAGAAGAATATAAGAAGTTGTAAGATTTTTAAAGAGAATTTTAACACAGGACTTCTTTTAAACAACAGCTGAAGTTTGGGATAAGGAATTTGACCCTGTCATGGTTATACTTCGAACGGTTTACCGTAGAGATGTGCAGTCTGCAATGGACAGATACACAGCATTGTAAGTGGATCATTTTTAGAAATGTAACATGAAATTGTTGCTTTTTGCACAAGAATTTTTTTGTTTTCACTGCCTGGTAATGCTAATCATGTAATCAGTGTTTTTAGGCCCCAGATTTGTCCTTGAGTAAATAGTTTATAAATATACAGGCAGCATCTAAAGTGTAACAGACAAAAGTAGTGAATGTCATCACAGATAAAATACTTAACCAAAAGTTAGTAATTAAAAATTAGTTTTTATTTATTTTATATTCAGGTACATGAAGCACAGTATTACAGTGTTCTGACAGAAACCTTGGGACAATTCAATTCTGATTTAAATACAGGAAAAAAAAACACTTGTGGCACTCTTAATTTCTAAGAAGCAAGGTGATTGGTCCTAATTCTGTCCTTTAACATTTCATCCGTTGCAGCTTCTTACCCTTACAGATTCTTATTTCAGCTAATTTATTTTGGTTGTCTTTAATTTCACACCTTGAGAATAAATATAAAGTTAAAAACCCCTTATAATAAACTTAGTGAAATAATCCTCTGCCCCGTGCTCATTCCATTAAGTCAAAGCCATGATGAATGTGTACTGTAAGTGATTTTGAGCAAGATTGTATTCTATTAAATAATTGCATTGTGTATTGCACTGGATTCATTATTAAAAAGGAGGGCCCATGTTGAACTTAACTCTTATTTTTTAAATTTGGAAAGGTAATTGGACTGGTACTGTCACCAGTAGTTAATTATATGTAGAATTTCATAGTGTTGCCTGTAATCCATTCCTACAGATGTGAGATTTCCATGTTGCATGTCTGACTAATATATGGATTTGGGTGAAGTGAAAAGTTTTCTACCTATTTGTGTCTCAGTATAAAAATATAATTCTTTCATGAGTAGCATAAATTCATAGTTAAAATTTCTTTTAAGTCTATACATAAAGGTCATTTAAATTAGTGGTAATCCACAGAAATGTAAAACTGAATTCAGTTTGAGTATACATTCCAATTTTTGGAATGCTGCTTAAATAAATTAAATGGCTTAGAAATGCTCATCAATTCTACCGTAGGCCTAAACAAGAAGAATGCAGGATAATTATCTATAATAGTGACAGTAGTCTACGTTATTGCAGTGTTTAACATAAGTGTCATTTCTATCAACAGTTTAAAGCAAAGTGGTAAATTCCCTGCAAACCCGTGGCCTCCTTACAAGAAAAGAACACCACTACACCCAAGTTACAAAGGTCTCATAAAGCTTTTACACTGTAAAACCCTGCACATTGTCCTGTTCACACTTCTTTATAAGGTACAGTCATAATTCTCAGTAAGTTCAGTATTTACTTCTTAGAAGCGTATTTTTTTACTAGATTATTTAGAGTAGTTAAGTTCAAATTTCTATTTTATTATTTGTTTTATTTTCTCAGTCTAATGTGATGATGGTTCTTTACGGTTTTCACTGTTTAATGAATGTCTGTTTCATATATATGTACACTTAGTCTGGTACCCAAGTGGATGAGCAGTCCTACTGTACTTGAGGAACACTGTCTTAACCATTAGAGTTGCCATTTTAATTGTTGTTCTGTGATGATTTTACGGAGCATGGTGTTGTAAGTGGTGCTCCTTTGGCTCCCACTGCAGAGTGGGCATCAGCAGGCTGTTCACAGATCACAGAATGTTAGGGGTTGGAAGGGACCTCTGGAGATCATCTAGTCCAACCCATCTGCAAGAGCAGGAGAACCTAGAGCAGGTTGCACAGGGTGGTGTCTAGTCGAGTAAGTGCCTGATCAATGCAGGGTGAAGAACAAGGCTGAGATGTGGTAATATATAGTGGAGACTGGGGAAGAAGCATACCTGGAGAAAGCACTGGACAAGAGATGTACAGGAAGGCTACTGAACGGAAGGAGAGTTTGAGATTATGTAGAAGATGAAATAATATTTTGACATGGAACAAAAATGGGGAATATAGGAAAGGAATGCATTACCTGAAGGTGTTCAGAAAACATGTAGATGTAGTGCTGTGACATAGTTTAGTGGGCATGGTGGTGGTAAGTTGACAGTTGGACTTGATGATCTCAGAGGTCTTTTCCAACCATAAAGTTTCTATGATCTTTTATTGTCTTGTTTGTTTTTTTTATTAATAATTTTTTCTCTTATTCCATTAAGAAATTTCAGTGACTTAAATCTTGAGAATCTTTAAATTTGTGGGTTACTTTTTTAGCAGGAATGCCAAATATATTTTCACCAGATTTAAGGATGGTAGAAATTGCATAATGATTGATTCCATGGGTTGGATGGGATTATATTTTGTCTGTTTGTCAAATTTTGCCAGTTCACGATAGCCTTTATATCTCTTGATTGTGGGACTGTCTACAGAAGAACCATAAACTACATTAGATGATTTGACTTTTCAGAAGTGTTAGTCAACCTGACTTACAATTCTGACTGGCACAACTGCATAATCACAAATCAGGTACTTTGTTAAAGCGTTCAGCAATACAAGAGTGAAGTTTAAAATATCTTGCTGATGTTTCAGAGAAGATAATCCAGGCACTTGAATAGGCAATTCACTCCTCTTATTTATTCCTAACTATATTTTTTTGCACGATAGGACTTTGCAAGTGTTACTGTTAAAAAAAACCTATTTGAAATGCTAAAATTAGTGCTCAGCATCTACCAAAAATACATCAGGGTAGCAAGTGTTGTTACAGTGTTCTGCATGTCTAGCTTTTGTTTTTTACTGGTACTCATGTATCTCATGATACAGCTCTTGCACAGTGATTAATCAGGGAAAAAACACAAAAAACAAAGAGGCAAAAATCACATATGTGGCTTAAGACCTTCTGCTTTTCATAGTGTGACTAACCTGGAAGGTCATGCTCGGAGGTAAAATTTGTAAGTAGTATCTTGGAACTTCTTCATACAAGACTGCTGGATATTTTCTTTACCTTCCTGTTTAGATTAGAGATGCCCCTCAGGTTTTTCACAGTTTTTGGACTTTTCTAGTGGGGATTGTGAGAGTATCGAAGATAAAACATTCTAAGATGTGAATGTCTCTTTTTCTGCCTAGATATTAATGGATCACCAGAATTTATCAGAACATGTGCTTTGCATGGTTTTGTATTTGATTGAGCTGGGGTTAGAAAATTCTCCAGAACAAGAGTCAGATGAGGAGGTAAAAATAAATACCATCTCTTTATGAAAATATAAAAGTATGGTCTAAAGATTCAATAATCTTTAAAAATAGATGTTTATTAAAATAATTTTACCAAAAGAATTTGAATATAACATCTATATTTTACTTAAGTGGGGGTCAGCTAAGAAATGGTTAGATTTTTACTAGTCTGTAAGTTACACAATCACAGAATGTTTGGGTTGGAAGGGACCTCTGGAGGCCATCTAGTCCAACCCCCCTGCAGTGGGCAGGGACATCCCCAACTAGATCAGGTTGCTCAGAGCCCTGGCTAGCCTCGCCTTGAATGCCTCCAGGGATGGGGCCTCAACCACCTCCCTGGGCAACCTGTTCCAGCACTCCACCACCCTCGTGGTAAGGAACTTTTTCCTAATATCAAGTCTAAATCTACACATCTCCAATTTAAAACCATTGCCCCTTGTCCTTTCACTACAGGCCTTTGCAAACAGGCCCTCTCCAGCCTTCTTGTAAGTTCCCTTTAGGTACTGGAAGGTCACTATTAGGTCTCCCTGAAGCCTTCTCTTCTCCAGGCTCAACAATCCCAGCTCCCTCAGCCTGTCTTCATAGGAGAGGTGTTCCAGCCCCCTGATCATTTTC
>VWZO01003171.1:34749-48817 GCA_013396975.1 Bucco capensis
GTAGGAATGCTTCATCAACAGACTGCTCTTGATCTGGAGGCCTGTAGTAGACTCCAACCACAAGGTTTCCCTTGTTACCTTGATCTCTAATTCCTACCCACAAGCTTTCAACTTGCTCTTGGCTATTCTTTAGGGACAACTCTTCACATTCGATCCATTCTTTAACATAGAGTGCAACTCCTCCACCCCTCCTTCCCCTCCTGTCCTTTCTGAACAGCTTGTAACCACTGATAGCCACACTCCAGTCATAGGATTCATCCCACCAGGTTTCAGTAATGGCCACTATGTTGTAGCTTTCAAGCAGCACAGTAGCTTCCAACTCCTCTTGTTTGTTTCCCATGCTGCGTGCATTCGTGTAGAGGCACATCAGCTGGGCAGTCGGCCATGTCATCTTTCCAGAGAAACATCGCTTAATTTCCTTAAGGTGTTTTCCTGGTGTTTCCCTGCTGGGTGCTATAACCTCAGGAGCCACTGATTTAATTCCGTGAGTCTTTGACTGTGCTGCACGTTGTAGGGCAAGAGGCTGATAGACCCTTACTACCCCCCCTTCCCACTAACTTGGGTGACCCTCCCCTGCAGCTTGTCACATGAAAGACTGCTGATATTATTATCCCCTTCCCCCAAATTAGCACTTGAAATGGGTGAAATGATTGAATCAAAAACTTGCCTAAAGTTCTGAATTCTCGACTGAAGCCTTTATCACTCAACATTTTATTGCTAAGGGTCTGTTTTTTAAAAATACGTGAATTAGACAGTTTTACCTGGTTTTGATGAGAATTTGAATATAAAGAGCCATTATTTTCATGATTCTAGATTTCCTTAAAATGTATGACTTGCATAATTTTTTCTGCATTTTAACATTGCTTATATGACTAAGGATCTGCCACTTTTTTTCAGAGACTGACTTCTGTAGGGTCGAGATTTTTTTGTATTAATCTTAAATTGTACATCTTTGAATTACTCAGAGTAGTTCCTTTTACTTCTGCTACATAGCACTGATGACTGTGGTTGATTATATTGAAGTAAAATGTGTTGATCTATGTATTTATCAGACCTGTAGGCCTCATAGTAGGCATCAAGTGTATTGTAATTTTTAAGAGGTATATCAGCTTTAGTGAGGTATATAGTGTTCCTATCTCTTGGAGAGATGATGACCTCTATAACACAGTTATAAAAGCAAGATGTGCTGCTGTAAAACATAAGAGAAAGTATAGTAATTGTATTATTACTGTTTTAGGAATCTGCAGGTGGACAAGAGCGTTGCCATGATAGTTGGTTTCCAGGTAGTAACTTGGTTTCTAACATGCGTCACTTCATTAACTATGTTCGAGTAAGAGTACCAGAAACTGCTCCAGAGGTGAAGAGGGAACCACCTGCAAGTACAAGTTCTGAGGGTTTAGCTTCATCACAAGTAAGTATATAAAAATACCAGTATTTTTCCAAGATTTCAGTTACTGCCTGTTTTGACTTTTTTGTTAGGATTATTTTTTTATTGTTTTTATGAATTTCTTAGGATATTCCTTTTTTTCTCCAGTAATCTTTCCTAAATGTATTGATAACAGAAATAGCAGTTATTTAAAATGATACCTTCTTCCAAATGATATATTTAATGACTTTTTTTGTGCTCAATTTACCAGAGTTCAAGGCGGAAGAGCCTCCAGAGAGAGGTAGATCTGTGTGCAGTTTGTTCTCCTAAGCAGTTAACTAGCAACATGGCTTTAATTGTGCTCAGCTTAACATTCAGTGAAATCTTCTAATTTTCCTGAATTTCCTTTTAATTCATATTGCAAGGACTCATACTTTTTCATATTCTTGATGGTAATCTTAGAATAGTAGACTTTTAAGCAACAGAATGTCCTTACATTTTTACTACTTATTTTTAAATAAAAACTTTTTATCAAATATAAATTATTATTGATAGCTTATTGCTTGAGCTTTATGTTTAGGCTTGTTTTGTCTTGCCAAGATATTACTAACGTTTAATATTGTAGAACAGTTGTAGCTTTCTTGAATCTAGGTAAATTTAACCTTACATTTCAAGTGCATTTGAAATGATTAATCGCAACTTTATTTGGGTTTTTTGTGAAAACTAAACAAATTTGTAAATGAAAGATTTATAGGCAGTAGATAATGTAATCTCTGAGTCAGGATTGCTTTTATATCTTTTGTATACAGCACTTGAGATTACTGTATGCCAGGTGTACTGAAATACAGGGGATATTTCTTCTACATGTTAATATTAGAAGAATAGATCAAAATTTGAAGTAGCTAGGTAGGTGAGATGAAAAAAGTCAAAACATAAAGAAAGTAGGTGAGGTGATTGTCAGAATCTCGTTTTTGTAGTTCATCTCTGAAGTATTTGATACCTCTTGGCTGCCCAGCCTTCTGAGAAGGAGAGGGTAAGGTAGGAGCATTCAGAACTTCATGTTCCAAATATTCAGGAAGCATCTCTGCTATGAATTCAATATATGCAAGTTGCTTCCGTGTATTCTTAATCTGGGACTGAAACCAATGGTAGTATAAAACAGAAATATCTGAATGGGCTCTGTCATTAATATAACTGCACTCACATACACATGTGCCATGAGTAGCAAGCTCTGCTTGTCAGTATGGGTATGTGGCTTCTGGTTCTTAGCTAATAAATCCACACAAAATGGGCAAAGCTCATAGAATATGCAGGCTCACCCATGTTCTCCTGTGTGGGATTGTGAGTTACATTGTGCAACATGGCTTAGTAGACTTCAATAGAGACATTTAAATGACATAAACATACTGAAATTATGAAAATTCTAGAAAAAGTAAGGAAACAGGATAGAATTCTAAATTTGACTAAAGGGAAGACAGCTGTTTTGCTATGGGTGGTGTTTTCATTTTGTACTTGGCTTTCTATGCATCTGTGTACAACAGATCTGTATAACAATATGATGTGCAGGCTTAGTATTTTGCAATACCAAATGTCAATACGTTTTGGAAGGGGAGAAAACACTTAAAATGTTATGTGCTTTTCCTCCTAGCATAAAATATTTTCTATAGTTTTATAAATGTATGTTGTTTATACTTGTATTTTTGAAAATGTAACATCATAAATTTTTTTTCTCAAGAACTCGGGGACAGCTCAAGTGTTCAGTTTGGTCGCAGAACGCAGGAAGAAATTTCAAGAGATCATCAATCGGAACACCAGTGAGGCAAACCAGGTGGTTCGGCCCAAAACATCAATGAAATGGTCAGCACCTGGTGCAACTCCACAGCTAACAACAGCCATCCTAGAAGTCAAGGAAAGCATACTGTCCTTGCTGATTAAATTGCATCACAAACTCTCAGGAAAACAAAACTCTTACTATCCTCCATGGTTGGATGATGTGGATGTTTTAATCCACCCAGAAATACCCAGATACTCTCATGGTGATGGAATGACAGCAGTAGAAAGAATCTTATTGAAAGCTGCTGTTCAGAGCAGATTGAATAAACATATAATTGAAGAGATATGCAGAAAGGTCACACCTCCTGTACCACCAAAAAAGATTAGTTCTGCAGAGAAGAAAACTTTGGATAAAGAAGAAAGGTAACATGAAGTGAAGGGGTGATAAAGGGCAGTGTGTCTTACCTATTGATTAATCTTGTTCTGGGTTTTCTCTTTTGTTAAATGAGTAAGTCTTAATTCCAAAGTTCTCTTTATCCGTTTTGAGTATACATAATTTATATGGATACTGAGGAAGAACATGCACCTTGCTAATTTAGATCTTTAAGTTAGGAAACTTTTGTAATGATTTTATGTGATATGCATACTCACCCCTCATGTTGCCATGTATAGCATTCATATATACAAAGGTGCAGAATTAAGATAGATAGTGTTAACTTTTGAGGCTTAACCTCAGAGGTGAGGTAGAAACTTTTTTGTCTCTTGTAATTTCATTCACATGCACACATCACACCACGATTACTTTTGTTTGTTTACTATTTGTGGGTTTGGTAATTCTGCCTTTTTTGCTTGTCCTACACATTCAATTTTAAAAAAAAAAATTTTTAAATAAAAAAAAAAATCATGGTTTTTATGTGGCCTGAAAAACTTGCATGCCAGATGTCTGTCTTAGGCTGAATTTTTTCTGGGGACAGTTTTGAGATTGAGGTTGCAGCATAATGAGTCCTGAGAGCACTCACAATACTAGCACTATTAAAACTGAATGTAGAGAGCCTGCTTTTCTACTTTCAGCAAACATGTTGGCATGTGATTCCTGTGGAATCCCATTCAAAAGCCTAGAGGACAGCAACTAGAGCCATGAAGTAGAAGTGAAAACTAGGACTGGCAGAGGCAGAGTTGGAGACTGGGACTGGAAGGAGAAACCTTTTGGTCAATGTAATATAGTGGTCTAAATACCACATTAACTGAAGAAGAGACAGTGCACAGGGCAAGAATACTCTTGAATGCTTTTCCGTGCAGTCTTTTGATGTATTAGTGATTTATGTATTCAGACTACCTGATTATGGTTCTAGAAATTTGGATAGAAAGATGCAGCCATCTGACTCAGTTGGTTTATGGATTACCTTTGTTTATCCTGCTAATTTTGACTGAGAATTTTTTCACTGAATTTTCTTTGATGTGTCTGAGACTTACAACGTACTTGAAAATTAACCTGAAAAAATAAGAATAGATTTAATGTTTTTTATGTTCCATACTCTAAAAAGTAAAATTTTTTTTTTTTGCAAGTATTCAGTTAATGGTTTAATTTTCAGCATCTCTTGTAATAGTTCAGTAAATGAGAGAAATAGCAAGGTTTTTAGCATGTAAAATTGTCTTTCAGGAAATGCCAGACTGAATGACTGCTTTAGATAAAACACTACTACATCTTGGACACCTACTTGTTATTGTGGCACTCAGTGATGCTAGATTTATGTACAGGAGAAGCACAAAAATCAATGAATCAAGTAGCTATTCATATAGAAAAGGATAAGGTCATTCCTTTCCCCTTATAAAGAATGCGCTGTTTCCAAGGATCCTTGGGCCCCTTAAGTTTTCAGTTGAGTTCTGGGGTTAACATAACAATGAAAATAAATGCTTCCAAGTTCTTTGTTGTTCTTAGTGGCTATCTGCTTCTTCCCAAATCCATAATGCCATTGGGGACCCATGAAGTTTATGAATAGACAGTGTGATAACTGAAATTAACTAATATCATAGACTGACAGTGCTCATATGGTCAGGCTGCTGTTTTTACTCTCTTTTTGATTGTTTGGTTTTGGTTTTCTTTTTCCCCCAAGTCCAGTTTTGTATTAGTGAAACTGAGAAGGATGTGAGTGTTCAGTGATCACCCTTTTGGGTTACTTCAGCATATAGCCACAGACTTGTCATCACTCAGGCAATGGATTGTTGCCATAGAAACCGAAATCCAGAACTGGAAGAGAGCTTGAGCTGTTTGCAGTAATTTTCAGTTGCAGAGCCATACTCCCATGGGCCATCATGGAAAATTACTGAGCTGTACTGATTCTGTCAGAGCTTGTTTATGTCTTCTTATTAAAGGCCTCTATTTACAGTCACTCTGCTTTTAGTCAAGGCCAATACTGAGTAATTCCCAGGGAGAAATAAATAAAATCAAGTTTAATGGATGCCCTGGTATGATCCTCAGAATAATGAATCTTAGGGCTGTTGTAAATAGAAGTTATTTTTAGAAATGGTGGCTGTACAATATGACAAATAAATGGGCAGAGATATTTGTGTTTTTAAGGTGCCTTGAAGAAAACAAGTTAGAAGCTTTGATAATAAGTTACACTGCATTAACTGCTTTGGTCCTGTGTGTGCCTAGTCCTGTGCCAGGACAGTGATAATCAGACAGTGGTGGAGACTAAAGAGTACTCACCCATCAGCATATCAGATGCTAAGTGATGTTTTTGTATCCTTTGTTAGTTATCTGAATCATCTCTGAGCAGGGGAAAAAATTATCACACAGAATCACAGAATGGTTTGGATTGGAAGGGACCTCTGGAGGTCATCTAGTCCAAACCCCCTGCAGTGGGCAGAGACATCCCCAACTAAACCCTACGGCAACCCAGTATTCCTAGGTGGTCTCCCATCCAAGTACTAAGCCCAACCCTGCTTGGCTTCTGAGATCAGACAAGATCGGGCCTTCTCAGGGTGGTATGGCCATTTAATTCATTGTAAATGCTGAGGCACAGAGTTTGTAGCTATGATAGAGCTTCTGGAGCTGAACTGAGGAGGTGCTGTGTAAACCCTCCAACCATGGGACATGTAGGTCTTTGCTTGTGCCATGTGACGAGTAACTGCGTTGAGAGTTTGGTGTGGTTTTCCCACTTGAACTCTTCCATTTCCTCTACTTGTAAGCTCTTGTCAAAGTAAAGATGCTGTCTTGGTACCCCAGCAAGAGGCAACTCAATGCCTATTTTCTTTATTGTTTTGCATCCATCAGGATTACTTTATCTGCTGCAGTGTGTATATATGGGGAGTAATAGAATAGCTGGTTGTGTAGCCTTGTGTGTATCACTAATAGAGTTTAAATAGAAGGATAGACAAGAATGAGTCTCTAATGTTTTCCATTTTAAAATCCAGAGCTGTCAAATGATGAAGAAACAGTCAGTGAAGTTAGCTTAGCTCCAGGAGGTTAAGGGCCTTCAATTTGGAAGCAATTTCAAAGTTAAAGCTTTATGTCTAGGTGTAAAAGCTGTTGGTGACCAATACCTTAGGTGGAGGCGGGGCAGAAGGAAGCAGTATGAGGAGCTTTAGCTACTAAATAAATTGTTTCCCTTGGCATCAAGCTTGGTTATCAAAAGTCATTGAAGTAGGCTGCTTATTGTTATTATTTTATTAATATATGTAACATTGATGGCTCATGAGCATACTTGTTTTTGTACAAGGGCTGGTATTTCGCTCTGTTATTCTGTGCTTATGTAACAGAAAAATAACTTCAAAGAATAAGGTCTTGGGATTCTTTTTCTTACGATGTTATGCCCTAATCTGTTAAAAGATCCTTTGGTTTTCTGAAGGGTATTTTAGGACTTTATTTAGGATAAATACCTTTACTTAGGTATTTTAGGATTTTACTGCTGTCTTTCAGATTCCATAGAAAATAACTCCTATTTCTTAAAAACTCAACTTTTCACAGTATCACAGTATGTCAGGGGTTGGAAGGGACCTAGAAAGATCATCTAGTCCAACCCCCCCTGCCAGAGCAGGATCACCTAGACGAGGTCACACAGGAATGTATCCAGGCGGCTCTTGACTGTCTCCAGAGAAGGAGACTCCACAGCCCTCCTGGGCAGCCTGTTCCAGTGCTCCATCACCCTTACTGTAAAGAAGTTCCTCCTCATGTTAATACTAAACCTCCTGTGGTCCAGCTTGCTGCCATTCCCTCTTGTCCTAACATTGGATGACATTGAGAAGAGCCTGGCTCCCTCCTCCTGACACTCACCCTTAACATATTTGTAAACATTAATGAGGTCCCCTCTCAGTCTCCTCTTCTCCAGGCTGAAGAGACCCAGCTCTCTCAGCCTGTCCTCATAGGGCTGATGCTCCACTCCTTTAATGATCTTGCTGGCCCTGGGCTGGACTCTCTCCAGCAGCTCCCTATCCTTCTTGAGCTGGGGGCCCCAGAACTGGACACTGTATTCCAGGTGGGGCCTCCCCAGGGCAGAGTAGAGGGGGAGAATAACCTCCCTCAATCTGCTGGCCACACTCCTCTTAATGCATCCTAAGGATGCCATTGGCCCTCTTGGCCACAAGGGCACATTGCTGACTCATGGTCATCCTCCTATCCACCAGGACTCCTAGATCTTTTTCCCCAAGGCTGTTCTCCAACAGATCAGTTCCCAGTCTGTACTGATACATGGGGGTGTTCCTTCCCAGATGCAGTACTTTACATTTACCCTTGTTAAATTGCATTGAGTTTCTCTCTGCCCACCTCTCTAGCCTGTCCATGTCACGCTGGATGGCAGCACAGCCTTCTGGGGTTCCAGCCATTCCTCCAAGCTTGGTATCATCTGCAGATTTGCTGAGGGAATACTCTACCCCTTTGTGCTTGAAAAATAATCCTTTATGTAGAGAAAACCTGAGTTTGAATGATATTGTTGAAGGTTGCAACTATAACCAGCCTGACACTATAAACTATTTTTTCTTCTCCATTATATATACTTCCTTTATCTCCCTTTCTTCTTTTACTCAGACGACAGAAAGCCCGAGAAAGGCAACAGAAATTGCTAGCTGAATTTGCCTCAAGGCAGAAAAGCTTCATGGAAGCTGCCATGGATGTTGGTAAGTGTTTGTGTGGTTGACTGCTTGCTTTTTTAAAATTGATTTCATGTTTTATTTCCATGTTAATATTAAGGTTTTTACTCCAAACAGTTTAAAAAAAAACCCAAAACCCTCCTGTTTGATGCCACTACTATATCCCCTTGTTCACTAAATATTTCTTAGGATGCCTAAAATTGATTTCTAGGACAGATAATACTGAGTACATAATTACTAAAGAATAGGTTAAATGAACACATTATCTGTAGGACATAATTTTTTTTCCTACTTTTTCGTAATACACCACTGCATGAAATGATTAAATGTGTTATGTATTTTAAAGAATTTACCTTTCAATATAAAGCATCCTGAATATACTTTGTCTAGTACAGACTGTATTTTCTTTAATCTGTAATAATGAAATTTATTTTTTCATAGAGCCTCAGAGTTTAATAAGGTGAAATTTTTGCATTTTAAACATATTTATAGAATTCAGAAAAGTATGATTTTTTAGGTCATCTCAGTTGCTCTAAGTGACAGCATTATGTTTATTTCAAGTCCAGGCTTTACAGCAGAATCGGCTCTTGTTCTTTCAGGTTCTCCTCCATAGAAGTGCATAATCTTGATTAGTTTGCCTGTGTTTAATCGAGGAATTGAAAATATTTTCATCATCTGGATTACTTAATTTAAAATTAGCACTTTTGAAAGTTAAAAAAAACTGGGAGTTTTTTTCCTTTTTTTTTTTCCCCCTCCTCTTTCAATGAAATATCATCTTCTACCTAGTATTGATTTGAATTTAAGCACTAGTTAGAAATATTTTTACAAATGTTTTTGCTGAAAATGTCTGTCTTTTGAAATTGTTAATTTCTGTCCAATTCATAGGTTGCTGGGAAAGTTATTCTTTTATACGTTCAGATATCTTGGATACAGCAATCACTGAATTTCTTTAGCAAATTAATGACTGTATATATGGTGTTATATTTGGAGTGTGTGCAACACAACACAAAGTTCACAAACATGAATTAGTTTGTCATGCTTATTAAATGGTAGCTATTCTTTTTAAACTACCTGTCAAAGTAAGGAAGAATGAGAGAAGAAACATGCAGTTCTGCTTATAAAAAATAAAGTCATAGCTAATTGAATGCAACTGGGAAACTGATTCTGTGGTCAATTACATTCTGAATTCTTGATATTGCAGCTTCAAAGTTGATGTTATTTATATATGGAATTACATATATCTATATAAATGTAACTGTTAAGCTGTATTTGCATATATATCACAGAATCATTGACGTTGGAAGAGACCTCTAAGATCAAGTCCAACCATCTACCTATCACCACCATGCTACTAAACCAAGGACCACATCTCTGTGTTTTTAAAACACCTCCAGGGATGCTGACTCCACCACTTTTCAGGGAATATATTTCTGTATGCATAAATACTCCTATGCTTGAGCTTTATAAGCAGTGTTTAAGGTAACTGCTTTGATTTGTGAATGAAACATACTGGTTAAATCAATAAATTACACAGCATTTATTTGTATGGAGGACTGGGAACACTTAGCTTTTACTTAACTACTCGTGTCAAATATTAGAAAGAACCCTTAATTTCTGTGACAGGCAGACCTAGGCTTCTGTGCTTATGACTGGGCATTAAAAACTTCTTGAGCATACAATACTTAAATTATTTCTCAGTATTTAAACAATGAGTAACTTCAAGTATCTCACCATAAAATGTAGTCTTGTCAGTTACACCAAGTAATGCATAGCCATAGATAGTCAACCCAAAGGACTATGTTTTCATAAAATTGTTCTGCATGAAGGCATTTTTTGGCAACAACTTAATAGAATCCCAGGCATTGTGTTAGCTGAGTAATTGCTTTGCTTTTTCACTCATTTTTTCAGTGTCTTCTAGGTTGTCTTGCTGTTTTCTAGGTTTATGATGAAAATTCACTGAATTTGTACTATAGTCCAGTATTAACAAGCTTTTTTGTTCTGACTGGCATTAAAAGAGCTTGCAGAAAGGAAGTACCTATTCAATTCTATCGTGTAGGATTTATGTAAAAAACATAGATTGTTTTGCCAGGAGTATTTTCTTCAGTTTGCTCTATTTTTTTTTTTTTTTTAACTGAAGTAGTTGTTCAGCAGTGAATGCTGTCTCTGTGTCAGCAAATTACTGGAAAAGTTGCCGAAATTCTAATAGATACTCTACTTTTAAAACACAAGACATGGAAAGAATTCTGAAATTAGTATTTCTGACACATTAAAATTTGAAACTGCTGTAAGTATTTAATAGTCTTATCCTGAATGATCAAAACTGTGCTGAATTAGTATGTTTGAGAACACGAAAATCCTTTCGTTCTAAAATCAGTCAGTTAAAATGTGTTCCTCTGTTACCTGTTACTTTTATCATAAGTTAAAATTCAGCAGTAGGTTTATTGAGCTGTGTGTTCATTATAACAGTAATAACACTGTCAGAGTGCTGGGATTGTGAGACCTCAGCTCCCTGACTTTGTCACTCATTCAGTTGGTCTCATTTGAGCAAAATATTTTTATTATAATTATCATAATCATCTTTTAAAACTTCTCTAGCTGTGAAATGTGGATATGATTCCACGGTAAAACATGAGAACTGCTTTAAGTGGGTTTGGGGATAGCACTTAAATTTAATAATAGCTTTCTCTTGACGGTGTAGAAGACTGAAAATATCCTGAAAATGTCTAGAAGATGATATGAATAATGAAGAATAGCCAAAGCTTAAAGATCATTTTATTAAACCCCCATAAACTGAATAGTTTTCAAAGTGTTTATTAAAGTGCACAGAGCCACTGTTAATCCCCTGAGGCATTCCTCTTCTTTTATTGTTGGGATGCTGCAGTGAAACATGGCTTAAAAAGAATTTACCTAATTATATGTTCATTCTTCAATATTAAATGTTTCTCAATTCACCAGCAAAAAATATTTATTTCAACTGGAATTCGCATATTCATCTGAGATTCTAAAAGTGGAGGTTGATACTTTCTTCACAGAATGGTTTGGGTTGTAAGGGACCTCTGGAGGTCATCTAGTCCAACCCCCCTGCAGTGGGCAGGGACATCCCCAGCTAAACCCTGCGGCAACCCGGTGTTCCCAGGTGGTCTCCCATCCAACTACTAACCAGGCCCAACCCTGCTTGCCTTCTGAGATCAGACCTTCTCAGGGTGGTATGGCAGTATATTAAATCACTGTAGAAAAAAATCTGATTATGTAGTCACTTCCATTTGTGTCCCCTGTTACTTTCTATTTATGTTCTGTGACATCTGCAGAACTATATTGCCATTCAAGCTTGCCTGGAAGTAATTAAGTGAAATTTAGAAACAGCTATGTTAATGAAGTAGGATGGAACATAATCCACTGTGCTGTCTTTCAAGACAAATGTAAAAAGTAGAAAAGTAGAAAAAAAAAAAAGTAAAAAATGTAAAAAAAATGTAAAAAGTAGAAAAGTAAACCAAGAAACATTGTTCTAAGAGCAGGAGACAGAGCTCTTGAAATATCTGAGGAAAATGTCTAATGAGTCAAAAATGTGTCACATACAGTGTCAACTCCGTAGGCTTTCTGGGCTCCTAGTAATAGCTCCTTTTACATGTTAGTTTTGAGGGCACTTGTCTTGCTGTGAGGCTATGGTTTTATCTGTTGCGGTGTGGAACTCCATGCAAGAGATTTTTGAAACTTCACCGCCTTTCAGGTAGGACTTGGTAAGAACAAAAATAAATTCCTCTGCTCCAGCTTAATAGTTGTTGATAGCCTTAAACAAATTACAGTGATATTTGTAAATACCTATCTGTCTAAGTTTTATAAACATGAATTTTTCTGATCTATTCCAGGCAAGCTGCTGAACTACTTAGTCAAATACATCTTGGTGAAAATTTGTAAATTGGTTAACCTGTGAATTTTTTAATATTAAGATATCTGGAATTCTCTATGTAGTTTTGCTGTCTCTGAAATACCCAATATAGTTTTGGTTGGTTAATTAGTTTTTTCCTAATGCCTCATGGTAGGTATGCAGGACAACCTTTGAGATTCTTTCCTACAATGTGAGTCTTGGCAGGACATCATTTTGTCCTTCAAGCGAATGTTCTGTAGCTAGAGTGCAGAGTTTTAATGCAAGGTGACATACATTTCCTAATGCTCAAACTTCTGAACCCAGATAGAAAAATAAATTAGGTACTGATCTCTTGGGAATATATATACTGGGTCAGGGCAAAGAATATCAGCATACTAATGGTTTCTTTGATGACAAGGGGCCACTTTGACACAGAATGTATTCAGCAGGAAAAGTGTTGACTACAGTGAGCAGAGACTGTAAACTATATTTACTGTGTTTACAAAGTCCTTTTGGTTCTGTGGTTTTGCTGGACAGGGGAAAGAACAGGAGTGAATCTTGAACTCTGGAGAGCAGAAATGAAATAAAATTCAGGCAGCAATGCATTATGCAATAAAACAGTGTGCTAGACTTAAGCAGACTGATCAGTGTTTTCTAAGAGATAGGGAGTTACAGGTTTTTGTAGCTTTGAGACAAAGAGCTAAAATAACTTTCTTAAATCCTATGGTTAATAGTCTTTGGTACTACTCTAGATTTCTGTTTCAGGTTAAATGTTTTTTATGCTTCCTCAGTACTTGTTTTTAATGACATTCATAGTTATCCAGATTTCTTAAATAATTCACAGGAAAAAAGAAAAGTCCTATAACCTACTGTAAGGGCAGGGTAGGGTGTTTTAAAACATTAGACAAACTTTATGAGAGAAACCTGGTGAATTAATACCAGTACCATATGTCTTATCTTGTATTTCCCGTTTGCTCTTTCTTTACATGCATTGACATCATCAGGACAATCTCTGCAAAATCAATTAACTTAAATCTTTGAATCAGATTCAGAGTTTTAAGCTGTAAGCATCCTTGGTTGTATTCCAAAGTATGCTTGACATAAAATACACTTACTGTCTTGTATGACTGCTGCCTAGCTAGTAAAACCATGCTTCAGCCTTGCTCTCCTGTTGTTACCATCTACTTTCTGAATCCCCAGTGGAGTGATGAGATGTCTTGTTTTGGGTGCCACTGGTTTTCACACAGAACAAAACTGCAGGCTCCTACAAAACCTTTTTGAAAGGTGGAGGAGTAATATGCCTTAAGATCAGTATCTTAGTGAATAGCTGGCAAAGGATTCCTTTGGCACTCCATAAGGCAATGTTGTTCTGGGACATAACACAAGTGATGTTTTTCATAGAAATACCTTCCTAGTGTCAGCAAAAAATGTTAGACATTTGTGCACCAGTGGAAGCAAAATAAGGAGATTTAGATGATTTTTCACTTTTTAGTTGCAACTGATGAGGCTTTGTTCACATGACAATCCTTGGTGGTGATTTGGGTGGGGTTTTTAGCCAGAATATAAGGAATTTTGTTAACATCTGTACATATACAAGTATGTATAACATACATAATAGCATCATGTATGTTACTAAAATCAATATTTAAAGATTTTTCATTAATATAAAAGGACATTATTTAAAATGATATTTTTATTAAGCTTTTTATAATTGCATCCTGGGAGCTAGGAAATGTTAGCTTGTGCTTTAAAAAATAGTAAGAACCTATTTTTTTTAAATCAAATTGATAAAATAACGCTACAGCTAGAGAAATTTTATTATTTGCTGAAGTACACTAGTATTTTATCTGAGTAGTTGTGAAGGCGGGCACAGTCTGAAAATCACTTGGGGTCTNTGAAGGAAAACATGCATTTGATCATCAAGTTCTAAAATTAAATTATAGAATGGATCATAGAATCATAGAATGGTTTGGATT